>JAVIAB010000047.1:58437970-59020470 GCA_032433765.1 Megaustenia siamemsis | reverse complement strand
TGCCCTGTATTTTTTTTGTCCGTCTCCTCTTTATTATTATGTCTACCTGACCATCGCACTTGTATATTTATCGTCTGTCTCCGTGTCTAATTACATGACTGCCACACTAACATTAAAAAAAATATTTTTTTCTTTCAAAGTCAACGTTCACAACATAAATAATATGCGATATGCGGATGACACAGTCTTAATAGCAGAGACAGAGAATGAACTACAAGAAATGATAGATATAATAGTAAAAGGAAGCACAAAAAAGGTCTCAGTCTGAACAGTAAGAAAACAGAAGTAATGGTCATATCAAAGAAACAATCATCACCATCATGCAGTATAAAAATAAACAGGACAAATATGAAAACAAGTGCAACGTGTCAAATACTTTGGCACAATAATAACATCAGATGGAAAATGCACCACAGAAATAAAAGCAGAATAGCTCAGGCCAAAATAGCATTTCAGAAAATGAAAAATATCTTATGCAACAAATCTATGTCAATAGAAATGAGAAAGCGAGTTCATCGGCACTATATAGAACCAATTCTGACATATGGAAGCGAATCATGGACGGTAGACAAACAAATGAAAAGACGATTAGAGGCCACAGAGATGGGATTTCTCAGAAGAATGTTGAAAGTTCCCTGGACAGCTAGAAAGACCAATGAGGAAGTTCTCAAAGAGGCCAACACAAAAAGGGAGCTCCTTTTTAACATCAGAAAGAAGCAATCAACATTTTTCGGGTACATCATGAGAAGAGGAAAGTTGGAATACTTGGTTACAACTGGCAAAATAAAATGAAAGAGAGATCGCGGACGACAAAAAGAGAAAATACTGGATAGCTTGGTGTTATGGCATGGAAAACAACAACAACAGAACTGATATGATGTACCGTAGATAGAAGATTGTGGAAGGACATGATCGCATACTCCAATCGGTATAGTACATGATAATGATGAGATTTTTTTTTAATGAATCCAGTTTATTTTCTATTTCTTTAGTTGTTTTCCAGCTCTCGCATGCACAAGTAATGGGCGATAATACATTTGATTTGAAAATCCTGAGCTTTGTTCTTGTACTGAGTAATTCTGATCTCCATAATTTGTTTAAATTAAGATTTCTGAAAGTCATTGCTGCCTTCTTTATTTTAATTCTAATCTCCCTCCTTGCGTCTCACCCCGGATCTATGGAGCTTCCAAGATATGCCAAATGTTCTACTTCTTCCATTGCTGTTCTGTCAATGTATATTTTTTCCTTCTGGGCGATTTTAACTTATCATTGCTTTTGTCTTTTCTTTGTTGATCTCAAATCCAATTTTATTAGCCAGTGATGACATGGCAGTTATTTTCTCTTGCGTCATGTTCACATTTCTATTGATAAGAACTATGTCGTCTGCAAAATTAAGGTAATCGAATTGAGATCCAAGTGTCCATCCAATACCATTGTCACCTGTGCAGCACTTTTGCATTATGAAGACGATGGCAATTTGAAATAAGAAGGAGATCAAATAAATCCTTGTTTTACGCCAATTTGAAACAAGTGCAACGCGTCAAATACTTGGGCACAATAATAACATCGGATGGAAGATGCACCACAGAAATAAAAAGCAGAATAGCTCAGGCTAAAATAGCATTTCAGAAAATGAAAAATATCTTATGCAACAAATCTATGTCAATAGAAATGAGAAAGAGAGTTCATCGGTGCTATATAGAACCAATAGGGATCTATGGAAGCGAATTATGGACAGTAGACAAACACATGAAAAGACGATTAGAGGCCACAGAGATGGGATTTCTCAGAAGAATGTTGAAAGTTCTCTGGACAGCTAAAAAGACCAATGAGGAAGTTCTCAAAGAGGCCAACACAAAAAAGGCAGTTCCTAAAAAACATCAGAAAGAAACAATCAACATTTTTCGAGCACATCATGAGAAGAGGAAAGTTGGAATACTTGGTTACAACTGGCAAAATAAAAGGAAAGAGAGATCGCGGACGACATAGAAAGAAAATACTAGATGGCTTGGTGTCATGGCATGGAAAGCAGTCAACAACAGAACTGATACGATGCACTGTAGATAGAAGATTGTGGAAGGACATGATCGCCTACGCCAGCCGGCATGGCACATGATGATGATGATGTTTTACGCCAGTATCGATCTGGAACCATTCACTCAATTCTGCCTTTGGGCGAACTGTACATGAGAAAACGTCGTACAGATATTTGATGATGTAAACATGTTGGTGGTATTCCATATTGTCTGAGTATCTTCCACAATGAGCCTATATGTATTCTGTCGAAAGCCTTTTTGAAATCAATGAAGTTTAGAAGGAGTGCTCTCTGCTTTTCTTTATGTTCTTTTAGTATAATTCTTTGGGGGAAAATATGATCAAGGCAGCTTCTTCCTTTTCTAAATCCTGCTTGTTCTTCACCCATAACAGTGTCTACGGCATCTTTGATTATGTTCATGGCAATCTTACAGAATACTTTAGACACAACTGATATTGTTATAATATATAAATATTTGTTCATGCATCTTCGGAAGATTCATTCGGTTTGAAGTAATGTAGTCAGCACAACGTCAGTACCGCTTTTCTTTTTGAAGAGTCACGCATCTCCAGTTGTTGCAATCTTTGAGATTGCCCTATATGAGAATTTTGACAATTATACCTCTTCAACTGTGTAGGTACCTTTTCTTCTTTCCATATTGCGTTAAACATTTTCTGCAGATGTTTTTAGTTAAAGCTATCCATCGCTTTTAGCATCTCAGATGTTATATCATATTTCACCTGTTGTTAGCCACGAGCCTTACAGTCGTCGGAACTTCATTCAAAGGGAGGTAATCTAAATTTATATCTAACTGTAAGGTTGGTGTGTTGGTTACAAAATCTATTAAATGCCTTGGTATTGGGCGATTAAGGATTTCCTTGAAGTGTTCACCCCATCGTGACTTTATTTCTTCACTTGAAAACGGTTTCACGCTTGTCTGTAAAAAGCCTCATTAAAGTGAGATGTCCGCTGAGGTTGGCACTCATACATCCTATTTCCGGTAATCCTTATCAGTCCTACTTGTTATCTACTTCAATGCAAGTCAACATACTTGTAGTCTGAAGTATTTCAGTCTATCACTCCCATTTCCTGATACGTTCTTTTAAACAACCAACCCAACACTCTTACAATATTTCTAGTCTTCTCACTTTCTTCATGACATACCCAGCGAGGGTAAACTGCTATTTTACATACGATGCTTCTAAAGTTTTATTGTGTGAACCAGTAAATATACATTTGCTTCATTCAAAATTCTCAATTCAAGAAGCCTAGTTAGCTCAGTGGTTGGTTACCTAGGCTACTAAGGGCAAGATGTTAGATCTCGATCGACGCTTCCAGGTTTCACCCATCCTTAAATAGGTACCACATTTTTGGTAAAAAAGAAAAGCGGTACTGACGTTGTGCTGACTACATTACTGAAAACCGAATAAATCTTCCGAGGATGCATAAACAAATATTTATATATTTAATATGGATACTAATACAATGTTCCTTATACGCCATGTGGCGAATTGTATCTTTTTAAATTATATTCATGATTAATTCGCAGTGTAAAGACCGCTGTCAATTGTTCATAAGCCCCCGCTCCCAGTTTTCATTTTGTCTTTCGATCTTGCATCGAACTGCTATTGTTAAATGGGGAATAGTATTTAGTGTTTTGCTCTGTAGCCATGTTTTTATCAAAATTCTTTCCGCTACTTTTCGGAGTGTAATTATAATTATTATTACATCCAATATGCTTGTGGCATCTTTATTCCTGACTTTGTCTCAGCTGTTACATTCAATATGCTTCTAATATCTTCATTCAGATTTGATTTCAAATTGTTACATCCAATATGCTTCTAGTGTCTTCATTCCTTGTTTTATGTCTTTTTGTTACATTCAATACTGTTTAAGACAGCTTAGTCAGTACAAGAATCTTTATTTTTTCATTTTTTAAAAAGTGTAATATATACACATGGCATTGGTAACACACTACTGGCAGACATGCTATGCTAGAAGCTCCTTTTCATACTTCTTTATTTTCTTCATGGGAATCGTCATTGATCATATTAACTTTAACTTTCTGCAGTTGTTTACTATTTCAGGGTCAATTTTTGTTTTCCGTAATTGTGTATATACCAAATAAATGAAAACTTGTATTGAATCAATTATTTCCGCAAAGTTGTTAAAAACGTCTTTTTTTAAGTTTGCCTATATTTATGACATGGTTCATTCTGTATTAATCGTCACATTTGGTTCTCATCAGGCTTCATTCAATTTATTGAGATGTTGTTATCGTAGATGTTATCGTATTGCAGCAGTCAGTGCCTAATTGGCATAAATAAGGCAGGCCAGTTGATACAACAGACGCAGAGTAAGATGTACTTGAGGACCAAGAACAATAATGACAGCGCTGTCACACTTCCCAACCACTATCTTACAGAAACAAATTATCGTAATCATAAGACTAGCCATGCAAGCGTGCTTTTCCTTCTGCTGTCGTCAACAATAACATTGTTTTCTACACTAATTGAAGTACAGGTTTGTTGAGTCAGGGATGAAAAAAGATGATACTGTCAACTCCATCGCAAAGTCTCTGAATGCCCTTAACACTCCAGCCTCCCTAGCTATTAAAGTTGGTACTCCTATGATTCTCATCGAAACTTCAACACGCCGGATCCCTGCAACATGGACTTTAAACTTTAGAACGAATTGGCGTCACTACTAGTAGGACATTCCCATATCTATTACATCCCCGTTTCAGCAACCAACAGAGTTTATTCTGATCGTTCACGCTGTAAGTAAAGTAAAGAGCCGCGTCACGCCAAGTGGCGTATAGGGAATATTGTGTTAGTGACCATCAATTTTACAGACCTTCAGCACATGATTTTTGGGGTGTAATGTGGTCGGTATTACACCCGTACCGCTTTAATTTCCCAGAAAAAAATCCGGTACCCAAAATTAAGGCTGGGTGAACTCGGAAGCCGTCGGTTGGGATCGAACCCTAACCCTTGTTCTTTGTAGTCCAGCTCACTAACCACTGAGCTATCGCGGCTCACCGTTCACACTGTAGTATTCAATTTGTTGCATTTTGAAGAACAAAAATATATGGGCAGCTCATGATGCCCATCTCCGGGTTGTAGTTGATGAGGAACTGCACGGGAACCTCACTAAGGCTACTGTGTTCACAGGTAGAGCTTGGGGTGCAACACTGATTGAGCTCGTACCTCAGATAGCACTTACACCATCTGATGACTCCTAAATATTGCAATTCCTTCTCAGAATCTGGTTTGTAACAACTATCAACAACGTGACTATTCTCTGATTTGTAACAATTATCAACAACGTGACTATTGTCATATTTGTAATAACTATCAACAACGCGAGTATTGTCTGATTTGTAACAGCTATCAACAACGCGACTATTGTCTGATTTGTAACAACTATCAAAAACGTGACTATTCTCTGATTTATAACAACTATCAACAACGTGATTATTCTCTGATTTGTAACAACTATCAACAACGTGACTATTGTCTGATTTGTAACAACTATCAACAACGTGACTATTGTCTGATTTGTAACAACTATCAACAACGTGACTATTGTCTGATTTGTAACAACTATCAACAATATGACTATTCTCTGATTTGTAACAACTATCAACAACGTGACTATTGTCTGATTTGTAACAACTATCAACAACGTGACTATTGTCTGATTTGTAACAGCTATCAACAACGTGACTATTATCTGATTTGTAGCAACTATCAACAACGCGACTATTGTCTAATTTGTAACAACTATCAACAGCGTGACTATTGTCTGATTTATAACAACTATAAACAACGTGACTATTGTCTGATTTGTAACAGCTATCAACAACGTGACTATTATCTGATTTATAACAATTATCAAAAACGTGACTATTGTCTAATTTGTAACAACTATCAAAAACGTGACTATTGTCTGATTTGTAACAACTATCAACAATATGACTATTGTCTGATTTGTAACAACTATCAACAACGTGACTATTGTCTGATTTGTAACAACTATCAACAACGTGACTATTGTCTGATTTGTAACAGCTATCAACAACGTGACTATTATCTGATTTGTAGCAACTATCAACAACGTGACTATTATCTGATTTATAACAATTATCAAAAACGTGACTATTGTCTAATTTGTAACAACTATCAAAAACGTGACTATTGTCTGATTTGTAACAGCTATCAACAACGTGACTATTATCTGATTTGTAGCAACTATCAACAAGGTGACTATTGTCTAATTTGTAACAACTATCAACAACGTGACTATTAAAAACAAATAGTCAAATAGTTCGGAGATCTGAATAGAATAAAATCCAACTAATCTGTAAATCAACAGCTAGGACTGAAGATTAATAGAGATAAGACCAACATTATGAGAATTAATACAGTTGGCAATAACCAAATAAAACTAGGAGAAATACCTCTACTGGACGTACAATCTTACATATATCTGGGCAGTAATATAGATAAAGAGGGAGAAACAGAAAATGATACCAAAATAAGGATATCAAAAGCAAGAGGAGCTTTCATTGCACTGGGAAACTTATGGAAATCCAAAGAAAATAGGTTAAATACAAAAATAAAAATGTTCAACTCAAATGTTAATGCGGTCCTATTATATGGCTGTGAAACATGGAGAACAACAAAATTGACAATCACGAAGATGCAGACTTTCATTAATGGATGCTTACGCAGAATAAAAGAATGGAAATGGCAGGACAAAATCACTAACATAGAATTATGGAAATGTACCAGTAAAATACCAGTGGATAAAGAGATACAGCGAAGACGATGGCGCTGGATAGGACACACACTGCGAAAGCCAACTGAGAGTATTACACAACAGGCCCTTTTTGGAATCCCCAGTGGAAAAGACAAAGAGGAAGACCAATGAATTCTTGGAGAGGACAGATAGAAGCAGAGATGAAGATGATGGGGAAGACATGGAATGATCTTAAAAGAATGGCGAAAAACAGAACGACTTGGAAAGTGTTTGTTGAAGACCTATGCTCCACTGGGAGCTAAAAAAGGTAGAGGAAGAAGAATCTGTAAATCGAACTATATGCACGTCAAAATCAGACTATAGGGCAAGAAAGGAAAACTCAGAAAGAGATGGAAAGATGTTATCAAATTTAATATAATTATATAAGATAATTCAAATTAATTCGACAATTCCAGCTACACAACTAGGGAAGGTCAGAAAATTACACATTCTTCAAATTAACGACAGAAGGTGCCCCGGGGCCTCGGAAGCCTAGTTGGGAAAGCCACCCGACTGGGCTACAGACGTTCGGACAACCCGTGTTTTATTCCCGCTGGAAGCGGTGTGAGTTGTACTCGTGGTTGGGGAAAAAAAAATACTCCTGCGGTCGACTCAGCCGATGGCAGAAATGGGTACCAGGTTAGTACTCTGGGAAGGTGAGGAATGCCGCCTCGCATCGTGAGTTTCGATGCTTAAAGCGACACTATCCAGAAGTCTCCGAACACTTCTGGATAGGCGGCCGAGCACATATGGGCGAAAACTCGCGTGTTTAGACGCCGATTCAAGTCTCGTTTAACAGAAGGTCTCGTGTTACCTGAGATCAAATACCGGTAAGTATAAAGTGTATATAAGTCTCAGAAGCACAGTTACCTTCTTTACCTACAGATGGAACACCAGTCTATTATATCATGATTATCATGCTTTAACCTAAGCAGCAGTGAATCTCTGATCAGAACGTTACGAGGGAAGGTTGGTCGTCTCTGCGGGTCTTGGCACATTAGTGACAACTATATCATATATCACAGCTAGAATATACCACGTAACGCTGATCTGTATGGTAAAAGGCTTGAGCTTACCGTCAGAGTATTATATTCTGACTCTAAAGAACAAGTCTACCATCAGTAATGATATTCTACTTTGCTGTTCCACAGCTGCTTGTTTTCATCTAAAAGTGCAATTTTAGTTCTAATCTTGGAAATTTTGCATCTATTATGGATGAATATGTCGGAACCTAGTACATTCTCCTGATTCTGAAAACTGACATTTTATGGGGGTGGTTTTAGTTTGACTATAGATAACTGTTGTTCAAAAAGTCACCCCTGGCGTGCAGGTCTGTTGATTCGTTGGTGTAAACTGATGACGAAGTTAATTACCCTAAAACACCCCCCTGCCTCCTCCCAAAATCTCCCAGCTCATAATTTCCTTATATTTGGCCAGTACAGACATTTAAAATAAAGATCATATATTTGTAAATGTTTTGTTTGCATTTTTATATATTCAACAAATAATTTACTTCCTCAAGAATAGTTACTACTGTCACTTGACACTGGGTGGTTTCTACTTCCTCAAGAATAGTTACTACTGTCACTTGACACGGGGTGGTTTCTACTTCCTCAAGAATAGTTACTATTGTCACTTGACACCGGGTGGTTTCTACTTCCTCAAGAATAGTTACTATTGTCACTTGACACAGGGTGGTTTCTACATTTTTCAAAGGAATCAAAAGAAATGAAATTGTAGTCACCGAAGTTAAATTGCTTTCAAATACAATACAATCAGGAGTATAACTGAACCAATTCTATGTCTTCTTCTTCCTCTTCTCCTTCTTCTACATTTTCAGCTCCCTGTAGAGTATATGTCTTCAACAAACCCTTTTCCAGCCGTTCTGTTTTTTTTTTTTGACATTTTTAAAGATGATTCCATGTCTTGCCCATCGTCGTCATCTCTGCTTCCATCTGTCTTCTCCAAGAATATCTTGGTCTTCCTCTTTGTCTTTTTCCTTGAGAGTTCAAAAAAAGGGCCTGTTGTGCAATACTCTCACTTGGCTTCCGCAGTGTGTGTCTTTTCCAGCGCCATTGTCTTAGCTGTATCTGTTTATGCAGAGGTATTTGACTGGCACTTTTCCATAATTCTATGTTAGTGATTTTGTTCTGCCATTTCCATCCTCTTATCCTGCGTAAGCATCCATTAATGAAGGTCTGTATCTTCATGATTGCCATTTTTGTTGTTTTCCATGTTTCACAGCCATATAATAATACTGACTTAACATTGGAGTTGAACATTTTAATTTTTGTATTTAACCTAATTTCTTTTGACTTCTCTGTTTCCCAGTTCTATTTCCCAGTTCAGATTCTATGTAGGAGGATGTCATTTCTTGTGCCTGGTATATTTACTAATGTTTTCTATCACTTAGTTCAGTTCCTGTCCAATGTTGTACTCTATATTCGGTTTACCGTTCTACCCCGTTATGTTATGATCTCTACTTACCATTATTATTAATTGAACAAAAATTGGAGACACAATTTGAAATATAAATTCTGCTGCAGAAACATTTTTTTTATTCTTTGTTCAGTTTAAAAAAAAAATAAATCACTAAATTCATCTTTAAAGTAAACTGAAAAAAAAAATCAAAGCTTATTTAGGTGAATTTAGGTTACAAATAAAGCGATATGTTTCCGTCACAAAAACTTTCAACATAAATGGAATTAGCTCGTTTCAAATGTTTCTTACGATATAGTTTGATTCGAATAGGAAAGTAATTCTAAATGTTATACACGGGATACAAATGATCCAATGACAGACCATGTTGATAAGGAATATATTCTGTATATTTTTTTTAACTGTTCGTGAGTTATTTGGAACGAAAACATTTCTATGCTAGCAACGTATAAATACGATAAAGAAAGTCACACCATCTAAAAGGAAGGTGCCTGAAAGAAAAAACAATTCACCATCTTCAGACACCAGATTCTATTATCTATTACTCAGTTTTCCAACAACGCTTCAAGGCAACAGCAGAAGGATACAAGAAGAAGAAGAAGATAGATCCAGGAAAGTGATGAAGGATTCCACAGAAAAAAAGAGAGTAACAAAACAACATATTCCTCATTGAATACATAACTCAAAGAGGCAGACATTAAAGATAGTTAGTTAAAGAGAAACATTGCGAGCGGTAAAGAAATGACAAGGCACTTCTCTGAGCAGGCTACCTGATTAATTTAATGAAAGTTCATCTACACATTAAAGACGCTTAACGATTAATCATTGAGATGTTCAGTAGAATTACTTTTGTTCTGGGGAATAGCAAGAAAATTTCTAACTAAACTAAATTCATTATGTTTAGATATTAGATTTATCGGTGCGGTGGGAGAGGGGGAAAGGTGCAAATGCACGCGTCAGCAGCATGGACTAAACGTTGTCAACTGTCAACAGCTTGGACTGAACGTTGTCAACTGTCAGCAGCATGGACTAAACGTTGTCAACTGTCAGCAGCATGGACTGAAGGTGGTTAACTGTAAGTAGCATGGACTGAAGGTGGTTAGCTGTCAGCAGCATGGATAGAATGTTGTCAACTGTCAGCAGCATGGACTGAAGGTGGTTAGCTGTCAGCAGCATGGATAGAATTTTGTTAACTGTCAGCAGCATGGACTGGAGATGGTTAGCTGTCAGCAGCATGAACTGAAGGTGGTTAGCTGTCAGCAGCATGGACTGAAGGTGGTTAGCTGTCACCAGCATGGACTGAAGGTGGTTAGCTGTCAGCAGCATGGACTGAAGGTGGTTAGCTGTCAGCAGCATGGACTGAAGGCGGTTAACTGTCAGCAGCATGGACTGAAGGTGGTTAGCTGTCAGCAGCATGGATAGAATGTTGTCAACTGTCAGCAGCATGGACTGAAGGTGGTTAGCTGTCAGCAGCATGGACTGAAAGTGGTTAGCTGTCAGCAGCATGGACTGAAGGTGGTTAACTGTAAGTAGCATGGACTGAAGGTGGTTAGCTGTCAGCAGCATGGATAGAATGTTGTCAACTGTCAGCAGCATGGACTGAAGGTGGTTAGCTGTCAGCAGCATGGATAGAATTTTGTTAACTGTCAGCAGCATGGACTGGAGATGGTTAGCTGTCACTAGCATGAACTGAAGGTGGTTAGCTGTCAGCAGCATGGACTGAAGGTGGTTAGCTGTCACCAGCATGGACTGAAGGTGGTTGGCTGTCAGCAGTATGGACTGAAGGTGGTTAGCTGTCAGCAGCATGGACTGAAGGCGGTTAACTGTCAGCAGCATGGACTGAAGGTCGTTAGCTGTCAGCAGCATGGATAGAATGTTGTCAACTGTCAGCAGCATGGACTGAAGGTGGTTAGCTGTCAGCAGCATGGACTGAAAGTGGTTAGCTGTCACTACCATGGACTGAAGGTGGTTAGCTGTCAGCAGCATGGATAGAATGTTGTCAACTGTCAGCAGCATGGACTGAAGGTGGTCAACTGTCAGCAGCATTGACTGAAGATGGTCAACTGTTACCAGCATGGACTGAAGATGGTCAACTGTCACCAGCATGGACTGAAGGTGATCAACTGTCAGCAGCATGGACTGAAGATGGTCAGCTGTCAGCAGCATGGACTGAAGGTGGTTAACTGTCAGCAGCATGGACTGAAGATGGTTAACTGTCAGCAGCATGGACTGAAGGTGATCAACTGTCAGCAGCATGGACTGAAGATGGTCAGCTGTCAGCAGCATGGACTGAAGGTGATCAACTGTCAGCAGCATGGACTGAAGATGGTCAACTGTCACCAGCATGGACTGAAGGTGATCAACTGTCAGCAGCATGGACTGAAGATGGTCAGCTGTCAGCAGCATGGACTGAAGGTGGTCAACTGTCAGCAGCATGGACTGAAGATGGTTAACTGTCAGCAGCATGGACTGAAGATGGTCAACTGTCAGCAGCATGGACTAAAGATGGTTAACTGTCAGCAGCATGGACTGAAGGTGGGCGGCACTTAATAGCTATGTGTTTACGTCACGATCGGTGAACTAAAACTATCCATATTCATCTCCACCGCTTTGCGGTGTTGCTACTAACAGACTAACACAGAAAAACAGACTAACACAGACTAACACAGACTAACACAGACTAACACAGACTAACTGACTAACACAGAAAAACAGACTAACACAGACTAATAGACTAACACAGACTAACAAACTAACACAGAAAAACAGACTAACACAGACTAACACAGACTAACAGACTAACACAGATTAACTCAGACTAGCACAGACTAACAAACTAACACAGACCAAACTAACACAGAGTAACACTGACTAACAGACTAACACAGATTAACTCAGACTAGCACAGACTAACAAACTAACACAGACCAAACTAACACAGACTAACACAGACTAACAGACTAATACAGATTAACTAAGATTAACACAGACTAACAAACTAACACAGACCAAACTAACACAGAGTAACACTGACTAACAGACTAACACAGACGTACAGACTAACGCAAACTAACACAGACTAACACAAACTAACAGACTAACACAAACTAACACAAACTAAACGACTAACAGACTAACACAGACTTACAGACTAACATAAACTAACACAGACTAACACTGACTAACAGACTAACACATACTAACATAAACTAACACAGACTAACACTGACTAACAGACTAACACATACTAACACAGACTAACACAGACGTACAGACTAACACAAACTAACACAGACTAACACAAACTAACAGACTAACACAAACTAACACAAACTAAACGACTAACAGACTAACACAGACTTACAGACTAACATAAACTAACACAGACTAACACTGACTAACAGACTAACACATACTAACATAAACTAACACAGACTAACACTGACTAACAGACTAACACAGACTTACAGACTAACATAAACTAACACAGACTAACACTGACTAACAGACTAACACAGACTAACATAAACTAACACTGATTAACAGACTAACAGACTAACATAAACTAACACTGACTAACAGACTAACACAGACTAACATAAACTAACACTGACTAACAGACTAACAGACCTACTCAAGTGAGCAGCGAGCAAGAGGGACGGCAAACATTTACACATTAATGCTTGCTGGTGATGGATGTGTTCGATCAAAAGTTACTGTAAACCACAATAAATGCATCAATCTCAACTAAACATGTTTTTAAGATCCAAAGATGAAATAAAATAGTCGTTGGGTGGGCGCACTAGAAGAGAGGAAGATGTCACATTGATCTCTTTCATTTATGCAAAGGAATCACTATGGACAAACATCTTTTCTTTAAGTGACAAACAATGATTGAAGAACTCAAATATTAGCTCCCTTTTGTTATCAGTTCTAGTGATAAGAATATCGACTATTAAGTTATCCTATTATTTCTATATTTATATTAGGTCGCGTTAATTTTACTTGAATCTGTCCTATCACGCAAGTCCATATTTGAAAAGAACAAAACGTGGACTAAGGGAAGCAACATATTTATCATTTTGCTTTTAACATGATCACGTCCCTTTGATCCCTGTGGAGTAGTAATGTTGCAGTAGTAATAATATACTATACTTGGACAAGATAATAGTAATAATCATAACTGAACCACAACATATGAATGTTATGAATTATCATCGTCATGTGCCATCTCCGCAATTATGGGTGGCTACCATGGAGCGTCATTCTGGTCTTGTTTTCATGGTTACTGACTGTGACTGGTTTAAAAAATACACCTCGATGTTTTCAACACTTGCATATTTGACTGAACTTTCTATTTTTTACCGTACTTTTTCTTTTAAGATTGCATTTCGGCTGCTTGTTAAATCATTTGATATTTCTAAAATATCATATTTGTTTTGCTCAAATTTTAACAATGATCTTATTTCGCGACCGTATTATGTTATCGATTGTTTCTTTATAGAATACACAAATATAATGATACAAATACGTGATAAGATAGAAGGACCAAAACACAAGACAGTGAACCTTTAACAAACGTCACGAGAACACCAAAAGGGGGGGGGGGGGGTGGGGTGGCTCAAGGTACGACCACGAAAAAAAGATGGATTAATGGAATATTAGAAACACTAGAAAACATAAAAGTAGCAGAGGCAATCAGTAAAGCAAAAGACCTCAAATTATATCTCCCCTCGACGCTGAAAGGCAATCGAGGAAGGATGGAAGAAGTATTCACAATTGACCATTGATTTTTAGTTGCTTGAGAACTTCATTATTTGTTTTCTTCTCCATTCACTAGTCTACCTATTCTACTTTACATTTCAAGGTCTTAATTTTTTTTTTTTTTCTGTTGTTTCTTATGAATTATTTCTTGTTTTAAAAGTTACATGAAATTTGTATACAATCAAAAAGCACAAGAGAGTCACTACGAGGGTGAGAAACACAAGGAAGAGATTATTTTAAAAAGAATAACTACAATGTTTTTTTTTTATTTATGAAACAGGGAATCTCAATGGCTCCTATTGACAGAACAGAACTTATATTTTGTGCATCTCATCAAAAAGTAAAAGTAGTGCCAGGATATATTCTTTCGTAAATGGTGAGGAAGGGTGGCGGTTGATGGGGGGACATTTCAAAAAATGAAATTGAATGGGGCCAGTTCTATTTCTCGCTATCACTACGTTTTCCTCAAACTCTGTGATCCACATAACCATCCCTTATCAGCTGAGTCTACTGGAGAGAGGCGTGGAGCAAACTAAAATTGTGAAACTTGTGTACTCTGATCCAACATATCCGACTCAAGCGTGGCGTTTAGGTTGCCTTTCTCATTCCCTAATCATTTGGCTGGACTAGACTTGTTGGTCTATTTCTGGAAGTACCGGGTATAAGTGGAGCTGGACTTATGGCAAACTACGAGGTATAGTCACAGACTGTACGGAGTGAAGAGATTTTGTTGTTGCCCTACAGAGCGCGTTAAGGTGTACCCAGCACTGAGTGCTATGTTAATCTGCGGTCTAGCAACAAGACGCAGAAAAGGAAACATAAAAAAAAACATAGATTACATTGTTGCTTCCTTGGACGGCAGCCTGGGTCACTGGCCGGCAGTAAGTAAAGACTGGATTTATAGCGCTGTTGTTACGTAATGAACAGATGATGGTTTTTTTTTAATATTCTCGATACAAACAAACAATCGACCTTTTCCGAGATCCAATAAACAATAACATTGTTTACAAATGGCTGCTCTAATCTACTGTACTATACATGCGTTATATATTCTTTAAAACTAAATAGAAGAACAGAAAACCTGATAATTGGATTTCCGGTAAATATGGCGGATATAAGGCAGGAACCATTGAGGCTCAGTCTGAAAAGTGTTCCTTGTTGCAGTCTCCTGATATTCCAAGTCCGGATTGCTGCAAGAGCTACTGAGTTTAATGCACTGTGCACACCGTGAGCTGTGTTTTTCATCCGGATTGTGTTTCGATATTTTGATTGCTTATGATGATTGATGATATCGTATGACGAAGGACAGTTCAGCTGCGTTCACTTTCAGTGCAGCCACGCCTTATGTCTTTTGGTGTGTCCTGTGGCTAAAGCAGTCTTTATTTGTTTGGATCCCTTAATGAGATGAGTTTTAATTCGGATGAATCCACTGGCAGGGACGATTGAGCAATTATGGATTGTAATTCGTTTGCAGTGATCTATGTCAATACAAATGAGAAAGATAGTTCATCGGTGCCATATAGAACCAATTCTGACATATGGAAGCGAATCATGGACAGTAGACAAACAAATGAAAAGACGCCACAGAGATGGGATTTCTCAGAAGAATGTTGAAAGTTCCCTGGACAGCCAAAAAGACCAATGAGGAAGTTCTCAAAGAGGCCAACACAAAAAGGGAGCTCTTAAAAACACATCAGAAAGAAGCAATCAACATTTTTCGGGCACATCATGAGAAGAGGAAAGTTGGAATACTTGGTTACAACTGGCAAAATAAAAGGAAAGAGAGATCGCGGGCGACAAAGAGAGAAAATACTGGATAGCTTGGTGTCATGGCATGGAAAACAGTCAACAACAGAACTGATACGATGCACTGTAGATAGAAGATTGTGGAGGGACATGATCACCTACGCCAACTGGTATGGCACATGATGAATTCAGTGATACCGAGGCCTTCGATTAACCATAACCATAATAAATGAGAAGTTTTAATGGACAAATGTCTTTGTAGTCCATCTAGCTAGTTAGTCTCTGAATGTCGATAACTGAGATTGATAGAGAAAAGTAGGGCGAACTAGCGTGTTGCTGTCATCATCAACCATAATTATACTGATGGCCATTAAGAGAAAACAGGCATTGACTCCATGTAACACAAACCACCAAGAGATGAAATTCAAGAGCCTTACAGCAGGAGCAGGGGAGGAAATGTATTTCCCAGTTGTTTAACACTGCGGGGTTAATTGAGGAGCTGAACTGAACACATAGGGGGACTTGTTCTGTGTGCGATGAGAGTAATCCGTCGATTAAACTAAACACAAAGTTAATGCCATGAAAAATATACTAACATCAAAACAAATAACACCAGAACTAAAACTAAGAATAACAAAATGTTATATCTTCTCAACATTCATATATAGTGTGGAAACGGATATTAGACAAGAAAACAGAACAGAGAATTGAAGCCTTTGAAATGTGGATCTATAGAAGAATAGGTAGAATTGGGTGGAAAGAAAAGAAAACAAACGATGAAGTCTTAAAACAACTTATAATGAAAAGAGAACTACTAAACACAATTCAAACAAGACAAATACGATTTTTGGGCCATGATAAAATATACAACAGCCTACTAAAAGTAATATTGGAGGGAAAAATACAAGGTAAAAGAGGCAGACCAAGACTAACATGGACGAGTAACATCAAAAGATAGACAAATCAGCCTATGACAACCTGCACCATCAAATCAAGAGACAGAGCAGAATCGCGCTCCATGGTAGTCAACCTTCGTTGCGGAGGTTGACACTTGATGATGATGAAACACAAAGTATCTCTTATTAGTATGTTTACGTATGTCAATCACCTTTCTCTTATTCTATTTCATTTTCAATCACATATTCTTTATATTGTCCTACAACCTTCAAATTTCTCTTATGTTCTTCCTCATTCTACTTTTACAGGATAATGATATATCATACCCTAATATTTATGTGAACACTATTGTAGTCAACACACACACGCCAATGGCACACATTAAGATTGAGTTCTCACCGACCATTTCGCAGGCCGACAGTGCACTGACGGTATGTGAGGTGCAAACATATACAGACACCTATTGTCTGGATGAGCATTCTTGGTCGTTCTGTGCAATGTCTAGTGGGTGCAGTAAAGGCTGCAACGCCATCATCGGTATGTGTCACGGCAACTGTTCACATGGGATCTATGGACACGACTATTCCGGGTCTTGTCTTAGTGTCTGTCCTTTATTTGAGGAAAAATCCGGAAAATTCATACATTGTAAACATCCTGGCTATACCTGTAATAACACTTGTCCCGATGGTAATTTTGGGATACAGTGTGAACAGACGTGTTCTGGTGGCTGTGACATCATATGTGACCCGGAAAGTGCAGACTGTACGCGCAAGGAAACGTACTACGAGTCAGATAGCACTCTTAAATGTCCGGAAAACTGTTTCAACGACACCTGTGAACAGTCAATCGGGAACTGTACATGCAAGAGAACGTTCTATGGGCCAGACTGCACTCTCAAATCTCCGGACAACTGTTTGAACGAAACCCGTGATTCCCACGTTCAGAAGAGTCTGCCGACTACAACAAGCCCAACATATGGACACTTTAATGTGTTTCTGTGCTAGCCATGGCTCATATCTTAGCTTGTGTGTGCTGGCCACGGCTCATATCTTGGTGTGTGTCATGTTAGTCATATCTCATATCTTGGTGCGTCCGTGTTAATCATGTCTCATATCTTGATGTGTGTCTGTGTTTAGTCATATCTCATATCTTAGTGTGCACCAGTGTTAGTCATATGTCATATCTTTGTGTGTGCATGTCTGGGTTAGTGATATCTCATATCTTTGTGTGCATGTTTATGTTAGTCATATCTCATATCTTTGTGTGTGCATGTCTGTGTTTGTCACATCTCATGTCCTTGTGTGTGCATGGCTATGTTAGTCCCATCTCATGTCTTTGTGTGTGCATATCTATGTTAGTCATATCTCTTATCTTTGTGTGCATGTCTATGTCAGTTATATCTCATATCTTTATGTGCATGTTTATGTTAGTCATGTGTCATATATCTTGATGTGTGTCAGTGTTAGTCATGCCTGGTATCGCTGTGTGCATGTCTGTGTTAGTCACATCTCACACCTTGTGCGTGCGTGTCTGTGTTAGTCACATCTCGATTCTTTGTGTGTGCATGTCCGTGTTAGTCACCTCTAGTGACTCGGACAGATGGTGCTCGCAAACCTGGGAGAGCCTACCATCTAAGGGCAGAATCCCCCTACAGAAAAGACAACCTGCTGCCTTGCAGGAAGATTGGGGACAATCAAAGGATAGGAAAAGCAAACCCGAATAAAATGCTGGCTGAAATCGGATGCACTGGGCCACTGGCGCAGAACACAGTGTAACGTATTAACGGGTGTTCAATCAAAGTGGATTTGGCGAACTCTACTTGTGATGTTCTGTCTGTGGGGGCGATCAACACACTTAGCCTGACAGCTGACTTCATGTGGGAGTCTGGAATCCTACTCTGATTGAGTCCTGATCGCAGAGAGAGAGAGAGAGAGAGAGAGAGAGAGAGAGAGAGAGAGATTCTACTTTTTTCCAGCCTTCTCTCTCGCCCCCCCACCCCCACCCGTCCGCACCGCGTCGTCCCTTTATCTTTTTTTTATCCTCTCCCTCTCTCTCTCTCTCTCTCTCTCTCTCTCTTTCTCTATTTCTCTCACGTTTTTGTTAATATTTCATATTTTTTGTAATATCTCTCACACGTTCTTTCTGAATTTCTTGCTGGTGATTACGTTATAACTTGCCATAGGTCACTTAAGCCCAACCAGTCCAGTTCACTGCGATGTTTAAGATCAATTATTGATTACCAATCAACAAGATTTATAAAGACTGTGCTTGTTGCAGGCAACTCGTACACGACACAGCTTCGTTTGTTATACTTGACCTCGATAGCTTACTTTCTGTTTATTTAACAACGCTCCCACCAGGCGGATCAGCTTTTCAGTTCTTTCAACACACTTTCATAACATGTTTTCATTAGCTCGCTGCTTATACATTTCATCATCATCGTTATTGAGTGCTGTCTCCACATCAAAGGCTGGCTACGACTGAGCGCCATTCCGCTCTGTTTCTTACTTTGATGGTCGCTAGAGACTAGAATTTTAAGGGGTCCATTTCCAAAATGTGGAGATTCTGTTTTCAGGAGGCCATGGCTTCGAGATTCATCCACCATCTAAAAATGACACTGTAAATAATTTTCTATGAAAAAATACAGAGGCCTGGGGGAAATACTGACAAAATTACATACTGAAGGGAGGTCAAAAAGTAATGCACACCAATTTTTTTCTCGGAAACTATTCGGACAAAATGTGTGAAATTTTCACAGATTGTAGCTGAACATCCCCTTTACACTACCTATTTTTCAACATAATCTCCGTCCAAGCGTATTGCCTTACGCCAACGCGAAACTAGGTCATGAATGCCTCGTTTGTACCAAGTTTTGTCCTGCTCGCGTAGCCATTTTTTAACTGCACGGATCACATCCTCATCATTGTCAAAGTGTTTCCCACGCAGGAATTTTTTGAGTGGTCCAAACAGATGGAAATCTGAGGGAGCCAGATCAGGGCTGTAAGGAGGATGGGGCAGTACAGTCCAACCAAATTTGTTGATTGCTTCCCGTGTTACCAGACTTGTGTGAGGGCGTGCATTGTCATGTTGAAGCAACAAATCTGCAGATGGCTTATTAGGCCGAACTCTGTGGAACCGATTTTTGAGTTTTGTCAGTGTATTGATGTAAGCTGTCGAGTTGATTGTCTCACCTCTTGTCATTACATCAACAAGAATCACACCATCAATGTCCCAGAAGACAGTGATCATCACCTTTCCGGCTGATGGAGATGTTTTGAATTTTTTTCTTTTTGGTGACTTCGGATGATGCCATTCAATTGACTGCATTTTTGTTTCAGGCTCATAATAATGTGCCCACGTTTCGTCACCGGTAACAATTTTTGACAAAAACATTTCTCCTTCAACACCGAAACGCTCCAACAATTCAGAACAGAATGTTTTCCTTTGAACTCTGTGATCATTTGTTAGGCACCGAGGAACCCATCGAGCGCAAATCTTTGAATATCCGAGAGTTTTAAAAATTGCAATTGCACTTCCCTTGCTGACTGTAAGCTGCAATGCCAATTGCTGACTATTGATACGCCTATCCTTACGAATAATGGCATCTGCCCGGTTTAACATGTCTGTGCTGGTAGCCGAGGCAACACTTCCAGAACGCGGTAAATCATGCAGCTCCACTCGTACACTTTCTGCAGCTTTAATTCTCTGAACCCAGCGACTAACTGTGCTCCTATCGACTGCAGAACATTTGTACACTGCACACAGTCGTTTATGAATGTTTGCCACAGTTTCTTTTTCCGCAACCAGAAATTCTATGACAATTCGCTGATTGTAACGGACATTGTTGACAAGCTCCATTTTAACGGTTCATAGATTGCGTAATATTTTTCAGAATGCTGTGCAATTTGGTGCACATAATTGGAACATGTCATATTCCAAGTGTGCAAAATTTCATATTCCTATCTTTATTATTAGCCGAGAAAAAAATTGGTGTGCATTACTTTTTGACCTCCCTACGTATAAAGTGTAGCGTTGAATTTGGAAAAAAAAACATGAAAACAACCCAGTGGCTTAGAATGTGTTGCTAGTTTTAAAAAAAATGCGTGGTTTGGTAGTGCTCTTGGTAAGGCAAATGTGTAGGTTGTTAGTGCCAGAGGCAAGGCAAATGTGTGGGTTGTTAGCGCCAGAGGCAAGGCAAATGTGTGGGGTTAGAGTCAGACGCAAGGCTAAGGTGTGGATTGTTAGCGTCATAATGAAAGCAAATGTTTGGATTGTTAGCGTCAGAGGTAAGGCAAATGTGTGGGTTGTTAGCGCCAGAGGCAAGGCAAATGTGTGGAGTGTTAGCGTCAGAGGCAAGGCAAATGTGTGGATTGTAAGCGCCAGAGGCAAGGTAAATGTGTGGATTGTCAGGCCAGAGGCAAGGCAAATGTGTGGGGTGTTACCGCCAGAGGCAAGGCCAATGTGTGGGGTGTTAGCGCAGATGCAAGGCAAATGTGTGGGGTGTTAGCGCCAGAGGCAAGACAAATGTGTGGATTGTTAGCGCCAGAGGCAAGGCAAATGTGTGGATTGTTAGCGCCAGAAGCAAGGCAAATGTGTGGGGTGTTAGCTCCAGAGGCACGGCAAATGTGTGGATTGTTAGCGCTAGAGGCAAGGTAAATGTGTGGGGTGTTACTGCCAGAGGCAATGCAAATGTGTGGGTTGTTAGTGAGAAAGGCAAGGCAAATGTATGGGTTGTTAGCGCCAGAGGCAAGGCAAATGTGTGGATTTTAAGCGCCAGAGGCAAGGTAAATGTGTGGATTGTAAGGCCAGAGGCAAGGCAAATGTGTGGGGTGTTAGCGCCAGAGGCAAGGCAAATGTGTGGGGTGTTAGCGCCAGAGGCAAGGCAAATGTGTGGATTGTAAGCGCCAGAGGCAAGGTAAATGTGTAAATTGTAAGCGCCAGAGGCAAGGCAAATGTGTGGGGTGTTAGCGCCAGAGGCAAGGCAAATGTGTGGGGTGTTAGCGCCAGAGGCAAGGCCAATGTGTGGATTGTAAGCGCCAGATGCAAGGTAAATGTGTAAATTGTAAGCGCCAGAGGCAAGGCAAATGTGTAGGGTGTTAGCGCCAGAGGCAAGGCAAATGTGTGGGGTGTTAGCGCCAGAGGCAAGGCAAATGTGTGGGGTGTTAGCGCCAGAGGCAAGGCAAATGTGTGGGGTGTTAGCGTCATAGGCAAGGCAAATGTGTGGGGTGTTAGTGCCAGAGGCAAGGCAAATGTGTGGGGTGTTAGCGCCAGAGGCAAGGCAAATGTGTGGATTGTAAGCGCCAGAGGCAAGGCAAATGTGTGGATTGTAAGCGCCAGAGGCAAGGCAAATGTGTGGGGTGTTAGCGCCAGAGGCAATGCAAATGTGTGGGGTGTTAGCGTCAGAGACAAGGCAAATGTGTGGGGTTAGAGTCAGAGGCAAGGCAAATGTGTGAGATTTTAACGACAGAGGCAAGGCAAATGTGTGGGGTGTTAGCGTCAGAGACATGGCAAATGTGTGGGGTGTTAGCGCCAGATGCATGGCAAATGTGTGGGATGTTAGCGCCAGATGCATGTCAAATGTGTGGGGTGTTAGCGCCAGATGCATGGCAAATGTGTGGGGTGTAAGCGCCAGTGGCAAGGCAAATGTGTGGGGTGTTAGCGCCAGATGCATGGCAAATGTGTGGGGTGTTAGCGCCAGATGCATGGCAAATGTGTGGGGTGTTAGCGACAGAGGCAAGGCAAATGTGTGGATCTGATACATGGTGTTATTGAAATATGTATATATATATATATCACTACGTCTTAATCATTTCTCTTATAATAATAGCTCTTTTTTGCATATCTCATTTCACGTGTTGTAGCTGTCTTTTACTACGCCTACAAGTGAGAAGAAAGTTTAGATTTCTCATTAAAATGTATGACTTCTATTCATAATTGGAGTCTGTAGAAATGTGGTTTTACAGATGAATGTTGAGAATACCACGGACAGCTAAGAAGAGTAATGAAGATGTTCTGAAAGAGGTCAAAGCAAAAAGAGAGTTAATTTCCAATATTAGGAAGAAACAATCATCATTTTTTGGCCATGTAATGAGAAGAGAACAACTGGAATATTTTGTAACAACTGGAAAAATTTAGGGACGAAAAGATAGAGGGAAGCAAAGAGAAAAAATACCAGACAGCTTAAGTGAATGGCTTGGCAGAAGGTCAAGAACAGAAATGATAAAGAACTGTCCAGATCGAAAGTTGTGGAGAGATATGATCACCCACGCCAGCAGGCCCGTTGTTTCTCATCCAAGTAGGACAATCCTGCAGTCTCTCTGTTGAAATCGCCGATAACGATCATATTGTTCCGGAGCTTGGGTTGTCTGTCTCTGGTCTTCTTTGATCAAAACACACACCGACCACGGACAAATGTCATTCACAGGTCATTGTCATTGATACCTTAGTTGATTTACTCATGTGTGCCTTTCCAGGTAGGTAAAATACACATTTCTTCTTTTAGTTACTCTAAGCGAATTAAAGACGCTGTGTCTTAAACGACAAGAAAATCACAGAAGGCTGGACATATGTGGTTTTACAGAAGAATGTTGAGAGTACCATGGACAGCTAAGAAGAGTAATGGAAACGTTCTGAAAGAGGCCAAAGCAAAGAGATAGCTAATTTCCAATATTAGGAAGAAACAATCATCATTCTTTTGCCATGTAATGAGAAAGGAACAACTGGAATATATTGTGACAACTGGGTAAGTTGAGGGACGAAGTGATAGAGGAAAGCAGAGAGAAAAGATACCAGATAGCTTAAGAGAATGACTTGGCAGAAGGTCAACAACAGGAATGATAAATAACTGTCGAGATCGAAAGTTATGGAAATACATGATCATCTACGCCAGCAGGCATGGTATTTGATGATAATGATGATCTTAAAATTGTGATTTAAAATGAATATTGCATGCCCCTAAAATCGCAGATATGGTGACTTTCCAAACTTTAATGATCTTTTTGCTACAAGCATTAATTACTAAAATATTATTTATACATACATTTTTATTTCAGCACATTATATTACTACGTTTGTGTGACGTCAAAAATCTAAACCACTTTCACAAAAAATCTATTTTAAGAATGAGTGGAAAATACCAGATTCGGGATATTTTCGTCCACAAATGCTGCAAACTTTCCAAGATTAGAATGAAACTGCCACTTTGAGGAGAAAACAAACAGCTGTGAATTCTAGTAGAGGCTTAGATCAGTTATTGGTTAATGGAGTAGTGATCAGGTCATACGATGGTCACCCATGTGTAGTTCGAACAGAGGAAGGACTGAGCGAATGTTTCCCAATAAAAACTTGGGTTAAACAAGGATGTATTTTATCGCCCTTGTTATTTGGAGTTGTTATGAAAATCATAATGGAGAAATGCTGCACTGGTAATAAAGACATCGAATGGATACAAGGAGACCATTTGGAGGACCTCGACTTTGCTGATGACATAGTTCTCATCAGCAGTCAGATAAAAGCGATTCTGGAAAACACAAATGAACTATCATCAATAGCCAGCAAAATTGGGCTTGAGATCAATCATGAAAAGACTAAAGTCATGAAAAGCTTAATTCCAACAGACGACAAAATATACATGGAAAACAACAAACCAGTGGAAGAGATCGATCACTTTATCTATCTTTGAAGTCACATTGATCGAGAGGTGATACAAGTAAAGAAATTAGAATCAGAATAGCTAAAGCAGCAATGTCTTTCACAAAACCTTGAAAAGTTGCGGAAATCAAAACTCATCAGCACAAACACAAAACTTAGACTATTCAAATCAAATGTACTATCAACCCTTACGTGTGTGTGTGAAAGCTGGAAAACAACAAGGATATAGAAACAAAGTTGAACGCATTCGAAAATAAATGTCTAAGGAAAATACTTATTATAGCGTGGGACGAATTAAAAACAAACGAGGAAATTAGAGAAATCGTCAATCAACCACTAATATCTTCAGTAATAAAGAAAAGACGATGGTCAAATGTTGGACATGTGATGAGAAGAGATAATAACCGAATAGCAAAGCAAGCCCTCATGTGGGAAACAACAGGTAAGAGGAAAAGAGGAAGACCCAGAGAGACATCGAGAAGAACATTGATGAGAGAGGCAAGAGCAGCAGGAATCTGCTCCCTCAATGAGATAGAGCTGCTTGCACAGAACAGAGACAAATGGCGAGATTTGATAAAATATCTTTAAAAGAATTGAAAACTGCTAGTACAAAAATTCAGAAAAGAGGAGTATCTTGGTCTACGCCCTATGGGCGAGTTAGGGCTCGAAAGGTCAATAGACAGATATATAGATTAGGTTATAATGTTTACGTGAGTGTGAGTTATTTGTGTCAGTGTGTGGACATGTATTTATGTGTGTTTGTGTGTAAGGTGAAAATATTATATATATGTACATACATGTGTATATTGGTGTCTGTGTGTGTGTTTATTATCCAATTCATAACAGAAATAATATTAAGTTCTACAAGTCTATTTCCAGCTATTTTCAGAACTGAGTGGAGCAAAATGTGAAATAAATTCACACATGCCAAACAGTATAGCAGACCTAAGTTCCTACAACATTTGTGTATCCGTTATCTCAATCTAATAGAACAATTATTACAGCGAGTAGAATTGTCATAATTGTTTTTTCACTTGACAGAAATCTTTCCACCGTCATACCTCCCGCAGTGTTTTAATCAACATTTTTTTCAGACATTTGCTTTCATGTTTGCGATACACCGGCTGATAAAATCAATAATCAATATTCAGTTCAATCAAGATTCAATTACAGGTACTCTTGTACATGGGGCTTTAGAGAAATCTACGCGGGTGAAAACATCAAACTAACTTGTGATTGTCAAGTCGTCTATCGCAAACATGGTTCAGCGTTCGATTCCTCTCTCAAACTCTCTTTCTCAGCAGCAGTTATCGATCTTTATAAAACAGTGTTTGTTTGTTTTTTGTCTTTGGTCGTTTGTTGTCTCTTAAACTTGAAGATTGTACAGCCTCTGTGTTTTGTTAAGTGCAAGCAGAGAACTTGGAAATGTACGACCTTGAGTTTTACGTTATTGGCACGAGTGCGTTGGTAGCTGAGAAGGGTATCTTTCATGTTCTTGCAGACTATTTTAGTCCATTTAAAATAAACATAAAATGGTATGGAAATAATAGAAAGACACGATCAAATACAACGTTTCGGTAAAAGCCTTCATCAGGTATAATAATAAAACTATACATGTTAAACACATAAATATAAGACCAAAAAAAAAAACACAGCACAGTCCATTATTGTCTACATTTAGGCAGTATGGATAAATCTCGGATTTCAATATTTACAGAAAGGGTCAACATATTTGGGTTCATTAACGAGTACGTTTAGGCAGAGCGGTTAAGAAACCTCTGATTTCAATTGTAAAAAATCGAACATATCTGGGTTCATTAATGAGTATTTAGAGATCACTGCCATCATCACCGTGTACCATGTTTGTATGTTGCCCAATGTGATCATGTTCTTCCATAATTCTTTGTGCAACGTATCAGTTCTATTGTTGTCTGTTTACCGCACGATGACACTAAACTATCTGGTATCTTCTTTCTTTGTTGTCCGCGATCTCTCCTTCCTTGAATTGTGCCTGTTGCAACCAAGTGTTCAACTGTCCTCTTCCAAAGATGAGCCCAAAAAATATCGAATGTTTCCTTTTGATGTATTTTAGGAACTTTTTCTTTTGTATTTGGCTGGTTGAGAATTTCCTCCAGGTTCCCTTCGTCTATCAACAGAACTCTGAACATTGTTCTAAGATATCCAATCTTTGTAGTCTCCAATCGTTTCTTTTTTAATTGTTTGTCTACTGCCTGCGACTCACTTCCATAGGCTAGAATTGGTTTGACACTATGACCTTTGGAGTCACTTTCATTGACGTGGTCAGGAATCAATGGAACAAAAACGTATTGCATCATATTTGAATTGCTTGATTAGAGAACATTATTATTGTGACACGCGCCCCTTATCTCTGGGCTCTACGTCACCAAGACCACCAGTTCTGCTGTTTTTCACTTCGGAAATGTTTCTGTACCCTCTGGCGTCTAGACTGTCACTGTAGGGGGAATAACATTCTAAACAACTTCTGTTACAGATCAGCAGTTTGGGGTATCTCCTTCACTCTGATCCTCAAATAACTGTTGTCACACTTACTAATTATTGCCCGTTGATGCAAGTATTAGATGAAAGTATGCAAACACAGAACAGTACAACTCGGTATTTGGACAGATATCCACTGCTTATATATATAAGATATATCTCAATGTCAGTCCTGGACCATAGATGCAAGAACATTAAGAAAAATAACCTCTACTGAGATGAAATGTGTCAGACGACTGCCAGGAAACAGTCTGAGAAATAAGATCAGAAATGAAGAACTGAGAAAAAAGCTAGGAATAGCCCCAGCCATAGAATATATAAAGAAATAACAGATAAAATGCAGAGTGATCAAAACACAACACAACGAGCCCTCAATAAACGTTGCGAGAATACCAGACCCAAGGGTCGACCACGAAAAAGATGAATTGATGGAATACTAGAAGCAGGGGGAAACATAACAGCAGCAGAGGAAAACAGAAGAACAAAAGACCGCAAATTATATCTCCCCTCGACGCTGAAAGCAAATAAGGAAGGAAACAAGAAGTAGAAGAATCGTGTGCTTGTGCTGTGCCACGCTGTAAGTCAAACTTTCGCAATTGTTTTTCATTAATTACATTTCTTGACCGAAGGACGATAAGAAAATGAACTCAGTATGACGTCCTTGCACAAAGTTATGTGTTGACATTCTGTCAGTGTCCATTAATAATGGATTTAGCGCTCATGTGGGGACTTTGTCCGAAGATGTTTCCTTCGTGTACATTTAAAGTCAACATTTTAGTGTCTCACTAACATTTATATATTTTTACCTGTTGAATATCTTAATGATATACTGTTCCCTGTCACTTGTATACACGAAAAACGCTTAGCTGCCACTTTTATTGATGTGTTTGCGATGTTTTTGTCTAGAAACAAAGTACCCCCTCCCCCTCAAACCACCAATTACAAATGTATATAAAACTAACCCACCATTTCCTCCTTACCTGTACCCTACTTGTTTGTTCCACAGATGTTTGTTTTCACCCCGAAGTATCATCCCAGTTTGTATCTTAATGTTACAGCCTTTGTAGATGAAGATGTATTGAACCAATGCGACTTTTTCTTAAAGTTGATATTTTATGAAAATAGTTTACATTTGTGATACCACATACAAAAAGTAACATTTTTAGTTAAAACCAACATTTATGTAGGAATGAAAAGGTAAAAGAGGCAGAGGCTGACCAAGACTAACATGGACGAGTAACATCAAAAGATGGACAAGTCAACCTATGACAATCTGCACCATCAAAGCAAGAGACAGAGTGGAATGGCGCTCCATGGTTGCCAACCTTCGATGATGAGACGGCACTCAATGATGATGATGAATTTTGTGTAATTAAGGCTCGTAACAAAAAGGATTTTTAAAAAGGATAAATCTGAGAGTTTCGGAGACGCACAGTTTTTAGCCACAGACGTTTTTTAATAAGTAAGATACAGCTTCTTCTGGCCACTTGAATGCATTAAAGTAAAAAAGTAAAGTGCGTTGTCACTCCAAGTGACCTATAGGGAATATGGTGTTAGTGGCCATAATTTTTACAGACCTTCGGCACATGATTTTTGGGGTAATGTGGTCGGTATTACTACTCTTGTGCCGCTTTACTTTCCCAGAAAAAAATCCGGTACACATCCTGGCTGGGTGAACCTGGAAACCGTCGATCAGGATCGAATCCGACCTCGTATTTGACTGTATTAAACAAGTATATTTTGTATTTTATCTTACTGGAAAGACACCAAGTAGCTAATAAACTTAAGTATCAGTGATAAATAACCGTGGTTAGGAAAGATAATTCATACAATCCCCAGTGCACCAGGAGAGTCTACACATTCGAACTTGTCATGTTCATAATAAGAAGCAGTAGCTGATTGGTTAGAGCGCTCGCTAGTGACCAGAACGTTCCGGGTTCAAATCACAAATATTTGTAGATTTATGTAAGTCCGTTTCATGCTCTTGGTTTCATCCGGCCGCTAAAAACTAGTGCTAAAGATGTGTTTCTGGGAAAGTAATGCGGCCTGGCGTAATACCGATCACATCACCGGTAAAATGCGTCGCTGGTAATTGATAAATAAAGGCAGTAACACATTATTCTCCATATATCAGAAGGCGTGGCGAGTATCCTTACTTACACATATTTATAACAATAAAAAGACATGAGAACCAACCAACACTTTGGACCCATTTTTAGACTATAGGCAAGTCTCTCCAACCACAGCAAGTTATAGTTTTAATAAGGC
Source organism: Megaustenia siamemsis (assembly GCA_032433765.1). NCBI lineage: Eukaryota > Metazoa > Mollusca > Gastropoda > Stylommatophora > Ariophantidae > Megaustenia > Megaustenia siamemsis. The sequence goes on along the minus strand of JAVIAB010000047.1, from coordinate 58,991,351 downwards.
CTTCGAATTGAGAGGGTTACCCGAAATCACCCAAAGTTTGTGACCTCTTACCTCGCATAGATGGCTGACGTCATTTTTCCCACAACCATCACTGCTCGAAGCACTAAAAACGTCATAAGCTTTGGGTTATCCCGTTTAGCACGCGGGCCTTCGTAAAACTATAGTTGGCTGTACCCCAACTGCATATTCTTGAATTGTTTCTCTATTTCTTCCCAACCTATTGGTCGTTTCAAATCTAAATGTTCACGATTAACATGAAATATCTCCTCTTTCCCTGCACTTACAAACTTGATTTTTTGCATCTGGCCTTGTTTTTCCAAGGTCCCACCGATTTCACAAAATTTAATGATGTAGGAAGTATGCTTCATCATGAAGCAGCACTTTCCTTTGATCTCAGTGAATTTACGGATCTTTTTGCTCCTGGAGAAAATAATTTACCGTACATTAATGGAAATCAGCTTCTCGACATAGGCGTCTCTACACAACTTGAAAGTTGGAGGCGTTTATCAACTGTTTACTTTCTATTGTTTACTTTCTTTAAAATACTATGAGAATGTCAATGTTATAGCCTTTACAGACGGTCTAAAACAAATCAGTGTATAAACAGTTCCATTAATGAAAACTATTTAAACAATATACAACAAAGAATACATTTTTAAAAATTAATTATCCGTTGCGAGCGATAACGAGCATGACATATCAAGCAAAGTTATTGTTTATGGGTACGCATGTGACTAAAGAGTCCGATGTAAGCACGGGATCCTCTTCACTGTAAAGAGCTACATTGTTCGTTTTATGTCTTTCCATGTGACTTTCATTATTTTACGTAAACAAGACATATGAAAGTGATTTAGTTTCTTTGCATGCCTGCAGTACACATATCAAGAATCTTTACATTTTCAAAACGTTATCAACTTTAGCTAAAGATTGATCATGCGGACATATAAAAACGTCCATTATTATTTCATTTATTCTGAATCAGAGGAGTCTAACATATTGATTACTAATCTGGGCTGAACGAACGATAGTCCATCTTTTTTCCAATAGTCATTTTCTTCTTTTAAGACATGATCTTCACATTTGCACCAAAAATCTTTGTCAATCTGTGATAGAGCAGCATATGTCAGTCCTTTTATATCGCATAGTTTAAAACTTGTATTCTCAACTGCCACCTGCCCTTTAATTTTTGCCCAAACGAGTTCAATGGGGTTTAATTGTGGATGATAAGGGGGCAGTCTCAAGCACGTATGACCATGCTGTTGAATGATTTTGTCTATTTGGAATACTTTGGTCTTTTGCGATTTCTTAACAAGTGACAGTAATTCAGGTTTCAAAAATCCCTCGTTAAATGGAATTCCTTCCTTTCTTAGCCAAATCTTTATAACATCTTTTGTACTGGTAGATGTAGGAATTTTGTCTTCTTCTGCCACAGCGTTGTGGTACGACGCGTTGTCGATTACCAGACAGGATGGTCTGTCTAGAATTGGAAGAAGAGTATTTTCAATCCACTCTCTAAATATATGGCCATTCATCTCGGTGTGATAGTCCCTGTTGTCAGTATAATTAGAGGTGAATATAAGTTCTGCATTTTTCACCAACCCTTCTTTTCGGCTGCCTGCATGTGCCATTATAATACGCTGTCCTTTTCCAGTGGGTACACATCTTTTAATACTTCCATCTGATAACTGCCATTCCTTTGCACTTGTGTGGTGAGAATTTATCCAAGATTCATCTAGAAATACAATATCATAACCTTGGTTACGCATTTCCCGTACTTCACGTAAATATTTACTCCTCATAGAAACTAAGTGCGGCTTCTCGCAGATGACATTTCTACCACTATCGTACTTTCTAAACGTAAAACCGATGCTTCTAACACACAACAATGTCATTTTCTGCTCTCAGTCGAATTTTCAGTTTTCTTAAAGTCACAGTTTCTTTGGAATCGAATATTTTACAAATTGCTCTTCTAATCACTTCCTTGTCAAAACTATCTACTACTTTCTTTCTTCCTAGCGTCCTAGTCTTGATTGAACTGGACACTCCGTTAGCTTTAAGCACTTGTTTGAAAAAGCGTTTCCTTATACCCAATGCGTGAATAGTTCTCTTTTCTGGCTTTGAGATGCTTCGATACAGTTTTCCACGCTTAGCTTCTATGCAAAAATATTTATACACCTTTATTGCCACTGATTGCAATGTAAGGAACTTTACTTTTATACCCATTGACTAACAGATCACAAATTTAACGAAATTACCCAATAATTAGGATACGCCGTTGCACATAAATCACAACAAAACGACAGGAAATGGGATGCACCGGATATAAAATTATAACTATGACGCGTTTTATGTGTTTTTTAGTGCTTAAAACAGGGAAATTGGCGCGCATTACGTTCAAGATGACAAGTCCGTGGGTGCTCACTCATATGAAGCGGTAATTCCTCCAAATATATGGTTTGACCAAAATGCCTTAAATTTGTATACTTCAAATAAAGAATATTTAAAACTATACGTTTGTTGGTGAGGAAATGAATGTACTTCTTGGGACCAAAAAATCACAAGACCATATGCAAAATTTCAGCATTATCAATCAATTGGTTGCAGAGATATGGAATTTTAAACACCTTCAAAATATTTTGAAACGACCTATAGGTAAACTTCTAAATGGTTTCCATAACGTCTTTTCTACATGCATTCCTGGACCTTCCTGGCTTTCTCTTCCCGTGTGGATTCCATGACAGTGCCTGTCTTGCTTTGCTGGCATCAGGTTTTCTTCGCGTGTGTACCGTTTTCTATTCATAATCAGTTGCTTGATTGACCATTGTTTTTTTCTTTCCTAGATTTCCTCATTTAGGATCATGTCATACCATCTGAAGATCAGGATTTTCCCCAAACTTTTGTTACAAATATATATTTATCTTTCGTTCGCAAGACATACTTCCCATTGGTGTGAGTGGTGACAGTTCAGTGGTTAGTGAACTGGACTACAAAAGACAAGAGGTAGGGTTCAATCCCAACCAACGTTCTTCCGGGTTCACCCAGCTTTAAAGGGTACAGGATTTTTTTCTGGGAAAGTAAAGCGGCATTGGCGTAATACCGACCACATTACCCCAAAAATCATATGCCGAGGGTATGTAAAATATATGGTCACTAACACCATATTCCCTATACGCCACTTGGCGTTACGGGGGTACTTTATTGGCATGAGTGCATGGCATCCTGATTGTTGTAGTGCGCCTTTTAGTTGGTTGCCTCCGACTTCAGCACTTAAACTTGCTAGAGCAGACTGTGGTCTTGCTCAGGTGTAGGAAGGCCTGGCCAGTCTTGGTTTTCAATCCCTGGTGACTGTTAAGTCCCATCTCCACGACAAGGAGCTGGCCTTGATGGGGTTGCACATATTATCTTGAATAGTCAGTCCTTCGATCAAACATGCTGCTATTGGTAACCAATCAGGCCCGCATAATAATGCAATTTAGCAGTGAAGTTTAAAAAGTGCCGTAGACCAGTTACGTTGCAAACCTTATCTTATTCATTATATTTCTCTACACCCCATTAATTTCTTTATCTCGCCCCAACCTCTTATTTTCATTAAATCTTTAACCAGTACTCCTTTAGTTTCACTTATCTTCCCTTGCTATCTCCGACTTCGTGAAAGGGTGAGTGCGAGGATGCGTTTAGATAATGAAGAGTCATGACTACAGTACATGTGAAACAATAAAGATGGCTCTGAGAGAAAGCTGAGAAGATTCTGATTTTTTTTTTTATTTACGTTTGATAACCATTCCCATGAAACGGCCATCACTTTTTGGGCCACTCATAGATGAGCACTAAATCCTCTCTAAAGCATGTTTTCAGGTGAAAAGTTGATTTTTGTATTTTAAATATATTTTGTAAAGTCTGTAGCCTAACACCTTTCACCTACTATGTGGTCAAGGATACGCTGTGTCGTTAATTTACGATATGTGCGCCTTTCGCCATGGGTAGATTTTTGTTGTGGTTTAATTTTGCCAGGCAGCGACCAACTTGGCCGATTCTTTTCAACTTTTAATTGCCAAGGGCATTTTAACGTGTGCAGAGTGCACATGATACCCTTTGATTGTCGCTGATATCCAAGAGGGATAAGAGAGCAAGACATTGAATCTCACTACTGAGAAACCAAGGCAGAATAAATTCAAAAAGAAACAACGGATTCAAATAAAACAATTATCACCGTCTGTGGTGGGAGACGAACCCTGATACTTCTTGAAAAGAAGCTGATCGTCTCCTGAGAATTGTAATGATTGATATGATGTGAAGTCCTGTCGTTTTCCGTAAATCTACAGCAGCTATTTTATATCTGACCCCATACATTCAGATATCCCCTGACTGGCATGATATGAGACAAATGTGCAGTCCATTGTGATCTTACCATGACGAACTCTTATGTTGTACCTGAAGCGAAGACGTCTATATCTCTAATCACAGAAAAGCCATGTCACATACACAAACCCGGATAGAGAAGACTCGTTAGAGAGTTGTTTTTCTTTAGGGAGTATAACTCTCACTAGAAAGAATGTATGCCTTGTGGAAAGACCAATGAGAATTAAACGCTATAGAAACAATTTCGAATTAATGAGTACTGGAGACTGATACAAGAAGCCAACACTAAAAGAGAGCTACTAAAATATATCAGAAAGAACCAATAAACATTTTTCGGGCACATCATGAGAAGAGGAAAGTTGGAATACTTTGTTACAACAGGGAAAATACAAGGAAAGATAGATCGTGGACGAAAGAGAGAAAATGCTTGATGGCTTGGTGTCATGGCATGGAGGGCGGTCAACAACAGAATTGATACGATGCACTGTAGATAGGAGATTGTGGAAGGACATGATCGCTTACGCCAACCGCTTTGGCACATGATGATGATAGAGACTGAAACTCTGGAATTCAAGGGGTGAAACAAGACACAACGCAATCTGCTAATTTTAAGAAGTAAAAGGAGATTAGTTAGGGATATGTTTCAATGTTCTAACCACAATAGACACTTTTGGATCTCGTGTTGGTCTCATTAGTTATCACGTGCCCACTACACCAGAGAAAGTGGTAAATTTGGTCTTCGTCATTACAAATGGAGCGACAATGACATTGACTACCATTGAACTGTTTGTCGAACCTGTCTTGTTATATTACCTTTCGGAGGCTAAGGCGCACCTCCCAGCACCAGAGCTAGATGTTGTCAGCGATCCACAGCTGATGGCTTGCTTCAGGATCGGTGAACCAGAACCATCCAGACCCTGCTCCACCTCTCCGTGGTGCCTCTAGTAACAGACTAACCCGCCTAGTCTGGCCAAGCGAGTAGGGATCGAAGAGGGAAGACAACCCGGTACTCAAAAATATCGTGCTGAAGTCGGATGTGTTGGGCCCAAAGGCACAAATATAACAGTGTTACACTGCAAAACGCAACACAACGCAGAGACGTCCACTCAACATCCTTTTAAGGGCGGATGACGAAGAGGAATTCTACAATCTAATTCATAATTCTATAATACTTTAGGCATCGGGTGAACGAAAGAAAGCAAGCAAATATATTACCTTCCTCAATGTTAACTATCTTTCCGATGTGCTTATAGTCTTCGGCCTGTACCCGGTGTTTTTTTTTTTTATGTCGCTGAGTATAAAGATCTCCCTGATGTGTACAAGTTAGACTTACATTTTAGCACCAATTTACAATAATAATCATTAGCCCAACCACAAATAGTTGCCGTGCTGTGGTAAAGCTGTCACCATACCTTGTAGGAGTGTACGTTACACCCCAATACTTGCTCCAACCACAAATAGTTGACGTGCTGTGGTAAAGCTGTCACCATACCTTGTAGGAGTGTACGTTACACCCCACTACTTGCTCCAACCACAAATAGTTGCCATGCTGTGGTAAAGCTGTCACCATACCTTGTAGGAGTGTACGTTACACCCCACTACTTGCTCCAACCACAAATGTAGCCGGTGTTTAACTACTCTTGGAAAACGACGAGTTAACTGCATGCTCCTCACGTTTGTTCTCATTGTTGAATACTTGCATTATTCGAAAGCTTGGTCATGTTTATTGTGTTCTTTTTTTCTTCCTCTTTTCCTCAATTGCCAGAAATCAGTTTTTTCTTCTTTTCAGGAATTGTCCGAAATAATATTTTTCTTCTTATCTGCAACTGTCCAAAATAATCTTTTTCTTTTTATCCGCAACTGTCCGAAATAATCTTTTTCTTTTTATCCGCAACTGTCCAAAATAATCTTTTTCTTTTTATCCGCAACTGTCCAAAATAATCTTTTTCTTTTTATCCGCAACTGTCCAAAATAATCTTTTTCTTTTTATCCGCAACTGTCCGAAATAATCTTTTTCTTTTTATCCGCAACTGTCCGAAATAATCTTTTTCTTTTTATCCGCAACTGTCCGAAATAATCTTTTTCTTCTTATCAGCAAATGTCCAAAATCAGTTTTTTTCTTCATATGAAGGCCATGGAAGACGACTATCGCGTCTTTTTTACATGGATCAATGATTCTTCTCTGAGATGACACTATCCTGCAATGGTTTTCTTGTCTGTTGTCCCAGTGTCCATATACATATATACAGTACAAATAAAATACTGAAATAATCAATCAAAGAAACATCATTATGTGTCATACAGATTGGCGCAGGGCAGGCTATCACACCCTTCCACAATCCTGTTACTATTCTGTCATTTACCTCGCCTCTACACCCAGCTGTAGTATCTTTTTCTCTTTGTCATCATCGATATCTCTTGATGAGGCTAACTCAGTATTTATTTCGAATCCCGCAAAGTGATTTATTTATTCTTTTGTTGTTGTTGTTGGTTTAACAATTCATAAAATCGAGTTCAAATGCATAGAGTTCTAATGGATAGAGTTCTAATGGATAGAGTTCTAATGGATGGAGTTCTAATGGATGGAGTTCTAATGGATAGAGTTCTAATGGATAGAGTTCTAATGGATAGAGTTCTAATGGATAGAGTTCTAATGGATGGAGTTCTAATGGATGGAGTTCTAATGGATAGAGTTCTAATGGATAGAGTTCTAATGGATGGAGTTCTAATGGATGGAGTTCTAATGGATAGAGTTCTAATGGATAGAGTTCTAATGGATGGAGTTCTAATGGATAGAGTTCTAATCGATAGTTTTAATGGATAGAATTCTAATCGATAGTTTTAATGGATAGAGTTCTATTGGATAGAGTTCTAATGGATGGAGTTCTAATGGATAGAGTTCTAATGGATGGAGTTCTAATGGATAGAGTTCTAATGGATGGAGTTCTAATGGATAGAGTTCTATTGGATAGAGTTCTAATGGATGGAGTTCTAATGGATAGAGTTCTAATGGATGGAGTTCTACTGGATAGAGTTCTAATAGATAGAGTTCTAATGGATAGAGTTCTAATCGATAGTTTTAATGGATAGAGATATAATGGATAGAGTTTTAATTGATAGAATTATAATCAATAGTTTTAATGGATAGAGTTCTATTGGACAGAGTTCTAATGGATGGAGTTCTAATGGATAGAGTTTTAATGGATAGAGTTCTAATGGATACAGTTCTAATGGCTAGAGTTCTAATGGATAGAGATATAATGGATAGAGTTCTAATGGATAGAATTATAATCGATAGTTTTAATGGATAGAGTTCTAATGGATAGAGTTCTAATGGCTAGAGTTCTAATGGATATAGTTCTAATGGATAGAGTTCTAATGGATAGAACTCTAATGGCTAGAGTTCTAATGGATAGAGTTCTAATCGATAGTTTTAATGGATATAATTCTATTGGATAGAGTTCTAATGGATATAGTTTTAATCGATAGTTTTAATGCATATAGTTCTAATGGATAGAGTTCTAATGGCTAGATTTATAAGGGAGACAAACAAAAATCATGTAGATATCGTGTTCAAGTTGAATGGGATAGAATAAACAACAACCCAGGATACTAGACTGTAGGTTATGTCACTGTACAGGCACAATTTCATTGGAGAATTATATAATTAATCTTGAACTATTTTAATGTGTGCCACTCACATCTTCGGTTAAAGAATAAATAAGTCTAGATTAGCAAGGAGATAAACGACTTTCCAGAAAATGTGTTGGAAAGCCCAGATGTGTATTGATACATAACACCGTGCAATACTAGAAAGTAAAGGAGTAAAGGCATCAAGATGCAAAGAGATAAGACGTTGCTGTAAAGCTGACGATAATAATGGCAATTTTAAAAAAGAAGGAGAAAGAAGTGGTATGGTAACAGCTTTACGTAGATGAATAACAAAACAAAAATCGACGTTTCGGCCAAGTAGGCCTACAGCTGGAACAACAAACAACAACACATAAATATATATATATATATATAATATGAGGATATATATACAAATTGAAGTGATCTTTTCGTTTTTTTTTTTCCTTTTTTCTTCTTTCTTATATATCTAACATAGTATCGCCATGTAGTTAGATATGTGTATATATATTTATGCATATTTTTGTGTGTTGTTTATTGTTCCAGCTGAAGGCCTACTTGGCTGAAACGTCGAATTTTGTTTTATTACTCACTTACGTAAAACTTATACCATACCACTTCTTTCTCCTTTTTTCTTTTAAATTGTCACCACTAGAATGTATATAGTTCATTCTTTCATTTGTAGAACATCCACATTTCTGTTAATGATTATCCACAATGACAAGTTAATGATTAACGCTTCAGTTCTGGCCTTTGGTTGGCGTTAGAACAAAACACGTCAGTTTAAACAGCAGGAACATGACGCGAGACAAGAGGATGTATCACACGTTAGTACATGCCAGAGGTCTGGCCCGCGCGGCCTGTCAGTTAGAGCGACGGGGAGCACGGACGTGGAACTCTCGCTGCAAGCTCGGTAAGTTTTGTTCTCACAGCTGAATACTCGTATTATTTGAAAGTGTACATGCTTATTATGTTCATTTATTTTCTTGTTTTCTTTTCTTGTATAAAGGATCCACATAATTGTACTTGGACAGTGTTTCCAATACTAACTCTTTCTTGATCGCACAAGAAGATTTAAACAGTGCTCAAGGCGGAAGCACTGAGGTTTCAGGATATACTTTATATTTTAGAAAGTAATTTAATTTTAATATCATATTGATAAGAACATTATTTATCGAAATTTTAACCAGGCAGCTTCATGCAGCCTGCTTCTTGTTATTCTTAACTCCCAAGGTTGTAAAAAGTGATAAACTTGAACACATTACTTCTTGCCATCGTCTTTTGGGAGAACAAAAACTAGACCTCACTAAGCAGATAAAAAACAACTGAATTAAAAACCTCGAACATTCGTCGTGAAATTCCAAATCTCTAATTTGGAGCATAAAGAGACCCCTCCCCCCCTCTTTTTTCCTCAATCTCCACCCCTGCTACTCATTTTTATATTTGCATTTTCACTTTTAGAAAAAAATCGTTAAAATATTTACTTCAACGTCATACTTTAGACCTAATTTCCATTACTTGCTTTCTATATTTTCCATATACCTTATATTTAGTAATTACTGTTTCTTCAAAGAAGTCAAAGAATCGCAGATTGTTTCTCCCCTCGACGCCAACGGCAGCAGAGGAAGGATAGAAGAGGAAGAGGAAGACTGTTTCTTCTGTTCAACTTAGGCTTTTGTAATTTTGTTATCGCTTACTCAGACTTGATATTAAACTAATTCAGTATCTAAACCTACTACTTGGATACGTTTATGGTCGATTGTCTGTTTCAGTCAGCGTCATTTACACACTGGTTTCTTTACTATGTGATTGAACATTCACACACTGGTTTCTTTACTATGTGATTGAATATTCACACACTAGTTTCTTTACTATGTGATTGAACATTCATACACTGGTTTCTTTACTATGTGATTGAACATTCACACACTGGTTTCTTTACTATGTGATTGAACATTCACACACTGGTTTCTTTACTATGTGATTGAACATTCACACACTGGTTTCTTTACTATGTGATTGAACATTTACATACTGATTTCTTTACTATGTGATTGATCATTTACATATTCATTTCTTTACTATATGATTGGACATTCACACACTGGATTCTTTACTATATGATTGGACATTCACACACTGGATTCTTTACTATATGATTGGACATTCACATACTGGTTTCTTTACTATATGATTGGACATTCACACACTGGTTTCTTTACTATGTGATTGGACATTCAAATACTGGTTTCTTTACTATGTAATTGGACATTTACTCACTGGTTTCTTTACTATGTGATTGGACATTCACACACGGGTTTCTTTTACTATGTGATTGAACATTCACACACTGGTTTCTTTACTATGTGATTGAACATTCACACACTGGTTTCTTTACTATGTGATTGAACATTCACACACGGGTTTCTTTACTATGTGATTGAACATTCACACACTGGTTTCTTTACTATGTGATTGAACATTCACACACCTGTTTCTTTACTATGTGATTGAACATTCACACACTGGTTTCTTTACTATGTGATTGAACATTCACACACTGGTTTCTTTACCATGTGATTGAACATTCACACACTGGTTTCTTTACTATGTGATTGAACATTCACACACTGGTTTCTTTACTATGTGATTGAACATTCACACGCTGGTTTCTTTACTATGTGATTGAACATTCATACACTGGTTTCTTTACTATGTGATTGAACATTCACACACTGGTTTCTTTACTATGTGATTGAACATTCACACACTGGTTTCTTTACTATGTGATTGAACATTCACACACTGGTTTCTTTACTATGTGATTGAACATTTACATACTGATTTCTTTACTATGTGATTGAACATTTACATATTCATTTCTTTACTATATGATTGGACATTCACACACTGGATTATTTACTATATGATTGGACATTCACACACTGGATTCTTTACTATGTGATTGAACATTCACACACTGGTTTCTTTACTATGTGATTGAACATTCACACACGGGTTTCTTTACTATGTGATTGAACATTAACACACTGGTTTCTTTACTATGTGATTGAACATTCACACACTGGTTTCTTTACTATGTGATTGAACATTCACACGCTGGTTTCTTTACTATGTGATTGAACATTCATACACTGGTTTCTTTACTATGTGATTGAACATTCACACACTGGTTTCTTTACTATGTGATTGAACATTTACACACTGATTTCTTTACTATGTGATTGAACATTTACATATTCATTTCTTTACTATATGATTGGACATTCACACACTGGATTCTTTACTATATGATTGGACATTCACACACTGGATTCTTTACTATGTGATTGGACATTCACACACTGGTTTCTTTACTATATGATTGGACATTCACACACTGGTTTCTTTACTATGGGATTGGACATTTACATACTGGTTTCTTTACTATGTGATTGGACATTCACACACTGGGTTCTTTACTATGTGATTTGGACATTCACAGACTGGTTTCTTTACTATATGATTGGACTTTCACACGCTGGTTTCTTTACTATGTGATTGGACATTCACACACTGGTTTATTTACTATGTGATTGGACATTCCCTCACTGGTTTCTTTACTATGTGATTTGATATTTACATACGGGTTATTTTACTATGTGATTGGACATTCACACACCTGTTTCTTTACTATGTGATTGGACATTCACCATGGTTTCTTTACGATGTGATTGGACATTCACACAGCGATTTCTTTACTATGTGATTAGACATTCACACACTGGTTTCTTTACAATGTGATTGGACATTCACCCTGGTTTCTTTACTATGTGATTTGGACATTCACCCTGGTTTCTTTACGAAATGATTGGACATTCACACAGCGGTTTCTTTACTATGTGATTGGACATTCACACACCGGTTTCATTACAATGTGATTGGACATTCACCCTGGTTTCTTTACTATGTGATTGGACATTCACATACTGTTTTTTTTTACTATGTGACTGAACCGTTACACACCTGTTTCTTTACTATGTGATTGGACATTCACCCTGGTTTCTTTACAATATGATTGAACATTCACACACTGTGTTTCTTTACTATGTGATTGAACATTCATCCTGGTTTCTTTACTACATGATTGAACATTCACACACTGGTTTCTTTACTATGTGATTGGACATTCATCCTGGTTTCTTTACTACATGATTGAACATTCACACACTGGTTTCTTTACTATGTGATTGAATATTCACACGAAATTACTGTCGACTTTAATCCGAGAATCCTGATTTCTTGGGAAGGAAAGGTGTTTGTGCATGTGTGCGTGTGTGTATGTGTGTGTGTGTGTGTGCGTGTGTGTGTGTGTGTGTGTGTAGGGAGAAAAACAAAATACTTCCTTCTAAAATCATTTATTAAACAAAATACTTCCTGCTAGAATCTCGTCTCTTACACAATATTTCCTGCCAGAAACCTACCTCAAACAAAATACTTCCTGCTAGAATCCTGCCTTTAACAAAATACTTCCTGCTAGAATTATGTCTTTAACAAAACACTTCCTGCTAGAATCCTGTTTTTAACAAAATACTTCTTACTAGAATTCTCTCTAACAAAATACTTACTGCTAGAATTCTTTCTTAACAAAATACTACTTGCTAGAGTTCTCTCGTTAACAAAATATTTCCTGATAGAATTCTCTCCTTAACAATAAACTTCCTGCTAGAATTCTCTCTTTAACAAAATATTTCTTGCTAGAATCATGTCTTAGAAAAAATACTTCCTGCTAGAATCCTGTCTCAAATAATATAATTCCTGCTAGAATTCTGTCTCAAATAAAATACTTCCTGCTAGAATCCTGTCTCAAATAATATAATTCCTGCTAGAATTCTGTCTCAAATAAAATACTTCCTGCTAGAATCCTACCGCAGACTAAACACGTTAGAAAGACTACGTCCAGTAAGGTTAAGGTTTTGAATGTAACTGGCTTGCCTTTAATGTTGGAGTGTAGTTTTAGGAACTAACTAATGAGTATTTCTAACCAAATGTGGACTCTTCTACAATCTCCATATATAATGGACCACTAAATAGTATTCTCTATAAATAGCACTTTACTGTAAAAATAAAAGACCTGGGACTTCCAGGAATGAGCTACGTTTCATTATTTTTTTCTCCCAATTAGTTTTCTTAATTTTGTTTTTACTTTCTAGTTCGTAGTAAATTATATTTTCCTTGCGTGTCCTTTTTTTTTTTTTTGGTTGTCATTTTCTTGGGAAAACCGCATGTAGGCCGAAACATCAATACTTTGTATTGTCCTCTTTTGTAAAGCTACCACCATACAGTGTGTTCAACTTGTTCCCTATATACCAGCTTTACCGCAGCACTGCAATTATTTGCCTGTTCCCTACTGTAAAAGCGTATTGAATATAAAATAATATCTATACAGTAACTTTTGATGTGGCTGGACCCAGGATTTTGAAGTGATGATTAGATTCATTTTGCTTGCAACAACATAGTCTTCACAGAATGTAATTCACAAGAGGTCTATGATATAAAGTACAACTTACAAATTCGCTCTATCTTTTAAAGAACTTTTATTCGTGACGTCTTGTTTTATTTCTACTAGTAATTTACCCTTTTTCTTCTCCCTTAGTATGTATCCACAGTTTTGCACCTGTTTAATAATATAAGTAATAATCAATAATCAGTGTTTTTTTTAGTTTGATCGTAAAAGATCGCATGTGAGACCTTAGCGATCAAACACGTTGGGGAAACATCATCATCATGTACCCTGCCGGTTGGCGTAGGCGATCATGTCCCTCCACAATCTTCTATCTACAGTGCATCGTATCAGTTCTGTTGTTGAATGTTTTCCATGCCATGACACCAAGCTATCCAGTATTTTCTCTCTTTGTCGTCCGCGATCTCTCTTTCCTTTTATTTTGCCAGTTGTAACCAAGTATTCCAATTTTCCTCTTCTCATGATGTGCCCGAAAAATGTTGATTGCTTGGGGAAACATCAGCCGGGCTAAACCCCCAACGTGTGTTTTTCTAGAGTTAAGCCCTTAACTTACGACTGACTCAGCAGGTCGGTAAGGGATACATGTTTTTATACTCAGAGAAACACACAAAGCTTGTCAAATCATTGGGCAGTTATCACCACTATTGTTCAACAAGGAAATAACTCTAGAGACAAAACGAGCACTATACAACACAATCTTCATCCCAAGGTTGTATTACCAATGCCAGACCTGGACCATAGATACAAGAACAACAATCTCTACTGAGATGAAATGTGTTGGACGAATGACAGGAAACAGTCTGAGAGGTAAGATCAGAATTGAAGAATTGAGAAAAAAGCTAGGCATAGCCCCCGCCCGCCATAGAATATTTAAGGAAACAACAGATAAAATGTTTTGGCCACGTGACAAGGCAGAGTAATCAAAACACAACACAACGAGCAAACGTTGCAAACACTTCAGCAAACGTTGTGAGAACACCAGACCCAAGGGTCGACCACGAAAGAGATGGATCGATGGAATATTAGAATCACAAGGAAACATAACAGCAGCAGCGGCGAACAGAAGAGCAAAAGACCGCACATTATATCTCCCCTCGACGCTGAAAGGCAGATGATGAAGGAAAGACGAAGAAAGAAGAAGTGTGTATTTTTTTTACGAAAAAAAAAATTGCCGGAAAACCTCATCCCATAAAACAAGAGCATCGCAATAAACGAGGACTCACAACCTAAATGTTCCTAAATTTGAATTATCACTATCAGTGAACACAACATGAAAATGTCATCTGGAAGGGATTTTAGTTTTCAAAAAACATTTTAATAAAACATATTCATTTGAACCGTTGAAGTAAGCTCAATAGATGTGTGTGTGTTGTTTGTTTGTTCCTACTGAAGGCCTATTGAGCCGAAACGTCGTTCAAATTTATGTCGTCTATCAATTACGTAAAGCTTTTACCATAACATACCATTCTTTCTTTTTGTTTTAAATTCTCCTTGCCATTGGTCTTTGAAGATCGTGACACTGACATTATATCATATACTTCAAGGCGTGGAAATAATTCTTACTTTACTTATAGTGATGTCTTGTTTCTTACTTTACTTATAGTGATGTCTTGTTTCTTACTCTACTTATAGTGATGTCTTGTTTCTTACTTTACTTATAGTGATGTTTTGTTTCTTACTTTACTTATAGTGATGTCTTGTTTCTTACTTTACTTATAGTGATGTCTTGTTTCTTACTTTACTTATAGTGATGTCTTGTTTCTTACTTTACTTATAGTGATGTCTTGTTTCTTACTTTACTTATAGTGATGTCTTGTTTCTTACTTTACTTATAGTGATGTCTTGTTTCTTACTTTACTTATAGTGATGTCTTGTTTCTTACTTTACTTATAGTGATGTCTTGTTTCTTACTTTACTTATAGTGATGTCTTGTTTCTTACTTTACTTATAGTGATGTTCCAATGCTGCAGTCTTTACATGGAAGGTGATCGTATAGATTCGCTTATGTACCCGATAAAATAGATGCAGACCGCAGTCTTTGGAAACATACTCTAAAGCTCCAACTCAAACAAGAAGCAGACAGATTCATAAGAAGAAAGAGAATACACTGCGAAAGAAAAAAAAAACATTTCTAGAGGTGCTGAAAAAATCCATAATCTACCATGACTGACGGAGGATACTATAGTCAACTATGACTGACGGAGGCTACTATAGTCAACTATGACTGACGGAGGCTACTATAGTGAACTGTGACTGACGGAGGCTACTATAGTCAACTATGACTGACGGAGGCTACTATAGTCAACTATGACTGACGGAGGCTACTATAGTCAACTATGACTGACGGAGGCTACTATAGTCTACTATGTCTAACGGAGACTACTATAGTCAACTATGACTGACGGAGGCTACTAAAGTCAACTATGACTGACGGAGGCTACTATATTCAACTATGACTGACGGAGGCTACTATAGTCAACTATAACTGACGGAGGCTACTATAGTCAACTATAACTGACGGAGGCTACTATAGTCAACTATAACTGACGGAGGCTACTATAGTCAACTATAACTGACGGAGGCTACTATAGTCTACTATGTCTAACGGAGACTACTATAGTCAACTATAACTGACGGAGGCTACTATAGTCAACTATAACTGACGGAGGCTACTATAGTCTACTATGTCTAACGGAGACTACTATAGTCACCTATGATTGACGGAGGCTACTATAGCCAACCATGACTGACGGAGGCTACTATAGCCAAACATGACTGACGGAGGCTACTTCTATCTACTCGATGAGTCAGCTGTTGACAAGTCCGTAAAGAATAGTTTTACATGCTACGGTAGACAAGCACTACTTATCGCGGTTTAATATTGTTCCAACTTTTATTGTACAGAAACACAAACTAGACTTTCAGCTAAGTTGCTGCCCCTGAGCTTACCATATTTTTATTACAATAATCCCTTCATCGAACTCTTAACGAGATGTCCAATTTTGTTGTTGGGTTTAATTTTGGCTTTTCTTAAAGATTAATTACCTGCTTCCTCATTTTTTAAACATGACTCTTCGGATTTGGCTTTGTTGTTTGTTCCAAAATTAATTCTCTTTCACTTGGCATCTTAATCAAATTCTATTTAACGATTGTGTGAACATAATGTTTTTGTAGCACAATGGAAATTTGTAATTGTATTATATATTTCTCTTTTTTTTCTCCCTTTCGTCTTCCTCCCTTAGTTCTTTCTATCTCTATACCTCTATCTGAACTTACACTTTTTTTCACAAATGAAATAAAAAATTGTTTGGCATATTTTAAAATACTAAATTTGACCTTTTTTTAAAAAAAAAAAATCAGGGTTGAACGTGTTTTGATTAATTTCTGAACAAAAATTCACAGGGTTTGTGAAACAAATCAACAAGTTATTTTTACAACGTCAGCGCTCAATTAAACGTTGAAGCGACGGCTGAAGAAATAATAATTTGACAAAGAAATATTGAACACAGAAGAAATGTAAAATACAATACAAAATAATGATAACAAATGTAATAGGGTTTTGACATAATCAAATTACAGCTGTTTGGGTATTCTTGAAATGATGAATGTGTCATTACTGCAACATTCTACAAATGATGTAGTTAGTTATGATTAAAATCTCTTTGAAGATGAAATGATGTATTTTGAATTTTATTTGAAAGATAAACAGATATTTATTTTACAAATCAAGGAAATATATGATTTGAGGTACCCTGCCAATGTTGATGGTATTATAATAAAATACTCTATAAAATCTAAAAAAAAAAAAAAATCTTTATTACAACGTCTGTTATGTTATTTTAAAGACGCTTATCAAAATGTCTGTAAGTTGGAATAATTCAAAAATGAAGTGGAAATACACGATGAATTAATTTAGAAATAATGAACATGATCTGTATGAAGTGTCTGAAAATGAGAATGCGTTTTTTAAAAATAAATTAGCCCTTTCTTAGGAAAAGTAGAAGCTACCTCGAATTAAAACTAACTATAGCTAATATATATAGCTAATGTAAAATAAAAGTTCCTCCACGTCTTGCTAGGCGTTGGAAAATATTGTGTTAGTGACATTATTTCTTCTATAACCACCTTACATTTTTGAGTGATAAGGTCGGTATCACGTCAGGCCGCTTTTACTTCCGAAAAAAATTACTGGCACCCATTTTTAGAAGCTGGGTGAACCCCGGAGCCTTGTCGATCCAACTAAAAATCCGCCCATTCTGGGAATCGAACCCGTACTCTTCTGATCAGAAAGCGAGCATACTAGCCACTCAGCCACCGAATATAATGAATAGCTCATGCACTTCCCATAATTAACCTGAACCATAAACTGAACACTCTTCTCTTTGGCTGTTGGTTAGCCCGTGAAAGAACTTTTCCCTACTTACCAATTAAGTCATCTCCACATTAGTAGTTAATTACTCATACATGAGTAAACTCCATTACAAGTAGAAGTCGAGCGGCAGGGAAACGTGAAGAACTTTAGAAAGTAGATTAGCAGTGTACACAAAAAATTAGTGATAGCAACATAAGACAGTGCAAGCAAAGTAGAAGACTGAGAGTAGAGTAGAAGAGTAGCGTAGATGTGTGAGTTTAATATAGAAGAGTAATATTGGCATACAAATGTGTGCATAACATAGAAGATTGATATTTGTATAGAAGTGTCAGTGTAACTAATAAAAATGATATTTGTATAGAAGTGTTAGTGTAACATAGAAGAGTGATGTTTTGTATAGAAGTGTTAGTGTAACATTGAAGAGTGATACTTGTATATAAGTGTGAGAGTAACATATAAGAATGATATTTGTATAGAAGTGTTAGTGTAACATAGAAGAATGGTATTTGTATAGAAGTGTTAGTGTATAATAGAAGAATGATATTTGTATAGAAGTGTTAGTGTAACATAGAAGAATGGTATTTGTATAGAAGTGTTAGTGTATAATAGAAGAATGATATTTGTATAGAAGTGTTAATGTAACATAGAAGATTGCGTCTAGCGTAAGTAAAAATCTAAGTGTAATTTAGAAGACCAGGAGTAGAAAAGTGAGAGTAAATGTCGAAGAGTAAAAATGCGAGTAGCATAGCAGGCTGAGAATAGCATAGAAAAGTAGCACTATCATGTAATATTGTAAGTAGCGCACAAACAAGGTACTACCTAAGAAGAGGGTGAGTAGAGCAGACTTCTGAAAAAAAATGAAGCGCACGTTCGTAACATCTTTAAAGAGTGCAGCAAGTAGCACAGTTTTTCAGTTATTTTGATCGTTAATGTTGTGTGTTTTCGATGTATTGGAGTAAACTGGTGTAGGAAAACAACAGAAGATGCTCTGTTGTCAGTGTTGTCGTTTGAAATTGCCGGGTTTGCGTTTGACTATGGCTTGCACAGATTTCGACCGTTGCTAACTGCATAACACATATTGGCCGCACATGTCGCCCTGTTGTTGCAGGGACTAGCGTAGTCGCTTAAACCGTTTCAGTTGCTTTGTTTGTTTTCAATGTGTATTTTTCTGGAAAACTGGAGTAAGGAAGGGACTGTGCACACTCTTTTTTATGGAAGTCGTTTGGAATCTAAAAAGTCGTTATTTCAGATCTCGAAGTCGTTTGAAATCTAAAAAGTCGTTATTTCAGATCTCGAAGTCGTTTGAAATCTAAAAAATCGTTATTTCAGTTCTCGAAGTCGTTTGAAATCTAAAAAGTCGTTATTTCAGATCTCGAAGTCGTTTGAAATCTAAAAAATCGTTATTTCAGATCTCGAAGTTGTTTTGAGTCTGTCCAGATGATTATCACAACAGTAGACTTTTGTCAAGAGAATGTGGTCATGGTGCCAACGAGCTTGTGGTTGTGACATGTGAGGAGCGGATATAAGAAATTTCTGACTACAGTGACAAGAATTTCATGGATACAATAGTGGAATATCTCACAAAGCGAGTGTAATGTAAGAAAGCGTAGACATTTTAGAGAAGTAAAAGCTGCATGTTTGTTCTTGTTTTTGGCTTCGTTGTCGATCGTAAGTTCGGCTGCCGGGGGACATTCTATTGTCGATTTATTAAAGAACAGATAACAGTACAGTCATGGCTGGGAAAGATGCTAAAATTGTGTACGAGTACTAATCTAATCTTTTTCCAAATGTTACAACTTTGCACTGTCATGAAACACACTTAACATTATAAACTATTGTTACAAACGTTTTTAGTGTCCCGTTTATGTTGGGGAGGCGAAATAAGAAAGAGTGGCAACATTAAGGAAACTCTACAACACAATTACATGACATTGGTTGAACCTGAGCAAAGACAAGAGGAGTAACTTCTTGTATCCTCCTCGATCTCCCGATGAGTCATGCGATTATGTGAGATAAGAAGAGAAACTACAATTTGTGGTTGTGTCTGTTTTGTAACATCTTGTATTTATTTTTTGTCTATGAAGGGAGAATGAGAGTCGGGCCAGTATCTAGCCGATCTTAGGTCCACTGTCGTCGTTAACAACCCCAAAAACTGATCAGGACCTCATCTTTTCTGCAGAATTTTCCAGATCAACATCGGGATAGAGCCAATCGACATAGTTGTGGGGCCTTTCAGTCTTTAGCTCGACTAACTTCACTGCAGTCAGGACATTTCCATATCCCCTCTGCCCACCGTTCCAGCGAACATCGAAGTGTTCATCTACTGATTGTTCCTCTCTTGCAACTGATTCAACATATTGCGCTTTTTTTCAAGCTGAGAATAACTTTCCTACTATGGGGACTATAAATACAGAATTCCTATTTACCTGTTACTGTCACAAGAAAGTTTAAGTCCCAGCTTTTAAATAAAAAATAACGCATCAAGAGACCCACCGCAGATCACAATATCTATGCCAAAGAAGTGAATCAATTCAGGGGAAGAGGTATGTTTACAGCACTCGGAAAAAATGACAAATAATCAACAACAGAAAAAAATATGGACCAAGGCAGGATCGAACCCGTACTCAGTGGCACAGCGCCTTGCCACGAAAAGCCAAACGCTAGGGAACACTGCCACTCAGCTAACTTAGGGAACACTGCCACTCAGCTAACTATCTCGAATCTATGCCAAACCTTAGTCGCTCCTTCACACAGCACAGCTCCTAGATACATTTAATTTAAAAATGAAGCGACAGAAATGTTTTCCTTATCCTTTTAAAACTAAACTTAATAATCATTATTATATTAATACGCCTACCTTCTCAATAATGATTTATGGTAGCATACAAATACCTATATTCTCTTTCACATATTTCATAGCGTTTTCCCGGCGCTTTTCGTGTCAGTAAGTCTCAACTCCCTTTTTTTCAAATATTAAATTCGTTAATTTATGTTGTGGGTGTGTTTTATCCCCATTATCTTAACATTGCTGTACTATTATCAGTTGTCATTGATTTTTTTGTCCTCCAGTGTCTAGGTAAGAGCAGCACTTCCCCCAGCTAACATGTAATTATGTGTTTCCCTATCTCATTTGATTTGACTACGGTTTTCACTCACTGTTGACTTTAATTTGGCCGTGACTCGTCCTTGTACGGACGTTTAGCTTAGAAATAGAGAAATGTTATGTGTGTGTGTGGGAGAGTAGCGTGAGAATTTGTGTATGTAGTACCGTGAGCGTGATAATGTGTGTTTGTATGAGTGTTTAAGTAAGAGTTTGTGCATGTAGGAGTGTGTGCGTTTTGAATTTGTTTATATGAATGTGTGTGTGTGTGTGTGTGCCTGAGAATCTGTTTATGTAGAACTGTGTGCATGAGAGTTTGTTTATATGGACGTGTGTGTGTGTGAATTTGTGTATGTAGAAGTGTAGTGTGCGCATGTGAATTTGTGTATGCGTGTGTGACTGACCGAGTGTGAGACAATTTGTATTTTTTTTTAAAATAAATAAATAGTGTAAATCAAATAAATGTACATTTTTCACAATACTATATGATTAAATAAAAACATGAACAGTCATAGGAAGGCAAAGCAGGATGCTCCCAGCAACTGAAACAATACACCTTGAGTGATTGAACTAGGGGTGTGTATAACCAAAGAGTTATTAGTCTTATTATAGCTATCAGCTTGCAAACTCCGTGTTATCTGGTGGGAAGGATTGAACATCAGCGGTTGTGCCATGAGTTTAGTGTGATCGATTGCACCAATAATTAATCAGAAATTGATTTTTTTATGTTACAGATAGCGATAGTTTGCTTATGATAATGAAATACTCTACGTATGCGAAAATGTGTGTATATGAGATAGTGTGCGTCTATTTCACATATTACTTCAGCCTCGAATGACATTTGGTTATATTGTACTATAAAGCTAATATTAACTAGTACCATCCCTATGTTCTTAACGATGTTATTTTAATAGAGTGCAACACTGTTATAGCACACATAAACACTCAGTTTCCAACTAAATTTATATTTTGTGTTCGTGATATTTTAGTAGGTTAATGCTAATGAGACATGTACTCAAAATCCTCCAGACAGCTATAGCAAGAGTAGCTCTTAGCTGGACTCTAGATAGGAAAAGAATAAAAGGAGAATCAAAAGAGACACGAAGAAGAATTATTGATAAATAACTGAAATATATGGCTTTACGTGTAGTTAGTTGCTTGAAAGTGTGGATCAAGATAAACAACTGCGGCGATCTCTAGTGGTGGCCGTATGTACATGATGTGATCTTTAGTCTTTTCGTCTTTAGTTTGGACTGATATTACAGTGGTCGGGACATTCCCCTTGTTGGCTTCGTTCCAGGCAACATCGAAGTGTTGATCTACAGATTATTTATGCCTTGCTATTCAAGATTTGTAAGTTCCTTTAGCTCTGTAATAGTGCTCTGAATGCACTGATTTTAGACCAATAAGCATAATGAGCAATGCAACAAAAATCTTGCTAAAAGTTATACAAGGAAGGATTCAGAATAAAAAACCAATATTGAGTTAGAAAACAATAATTTGGATTTAGAAAAAAAACAGTGGCACAAAAGAAGCTATATTCTGCATGATGACATTAATCCAAACGTACACAGAAGTAAATACACCGAAATATGGCTGCTTCATAGATTACACCATAGCTTTTGATAGAATACAGCATAAAACTTATAGACTGCTTAAAACATATACATCTAAATAACACAGACATACGACTAATATGTAATTTATACCGGAAGCAAACAGCAATAATAAAATATAACAAAAGACAACTCTAAACCTATTGATATAAAACGAGGAGTAAGATAGGGATGTATCTTATCACCAAGCTTGTTCAATCTATACACTGAACAAACTTTTAAAAACATCACAGAGATGCCAGGCCTAAACATTAATGGAAAGATAACCAATAATCTAAGATATGTTGATGATACTGTATTACTAGCAGAAAATTCTAAAGATCTACAACAATTACTTAATGAAACAAACATGACAAGCAAAAAATATGTGTTATATATGAATAGCAAAAAGACATCAAATATTATCATAAACAAAGATAATATTCAAAACCTACAAGTGGATATCAACGTTAAAGGAATAGACCAGGAGACAGTATAGAACTACAACTACAATGGCCAACCTATATTTTGTTAGCTGAGGGGCAGTGTTCCCTTGCGTTTGGCTTTTCGTGGCAAGGCGCTGTGCCACTGAGTACGGGTTCGATCCTGCTTTGGTCCATATTTTTTCTGTTGTTGATTATTTGTCAATTTTTCCGAGTGCTGTAAACATACATCTTCCTCTGAATTGATTCGCTGATTATCGCCTCGGAAGTTTCCCTCTATAATAATATTCATTTATTATTATTTGTCTCCTACCTATAACCAGGGATAGGGAATGTAAAACTAAAATAAACAAAAGAATAGGAATGGCAAAAGGTAATTTTAATGTCGCGACAAATATACTAACATCAAAACAAATAACACCAGGGCAATAACAAAGAAAAGAAAAATGTTGTATCTTCTTAACATTCCTGTATGGTGCAGAAACGTGGACATTAGACAAGAAAACAGAACAGAAAATTGAAGCCTTTGACATGTTGATTTATAGAAGAATAGGAGGAATTGGATGGAAAGAAAACAAACTATGAAGTCTTAAAACAACTAAAAACGGAAAGAGAACTACTATACACAAATGAAACAAAACAAAGGAGATTGTATTTGCAAAGCACCATTCATCATCATCATTAAGTGCCGTCTACGCATCGAAGGTTGGCTACCATGGAGCGCCATTTTCCCTTCCAATATTACTTTTATTAGGCTGTTTTGTATTTTAACATGCCCCCAAAATTTCATTTGTCTTGGTCTAATTGTGTTTAGTAGTTCTCTTTTCATTATTAGTTGTTCCATGCTTCCATGGACTTGAAATGGGTATCAGGGTGCAGTACTTAAACATTTAACATTAAACAATGATGTCGAGCTGCTTACTTTGTTCTGCTGTATGACGCTCATTATATGTGGAAGGTAGCGAACATGGGAAATGTTTATTTATTTTTATTTTTACAAGGCAGTAATTAGTAGTTAAATAGTACATTTATCATTAAAAGTTACAAATCATAACACTTCCGGTGTCATGGCGGCTACGTGTTGGTCGTTTTTATAATTCGGCTCTGCTGATATATTTAAATGATTTACGCGACTGTCTAGTTGTGAAATAATGGGTTGCTATTCCCCGTTTTGGTGTATGTTTTAATTCTGACTTGTGGATGGACTGTGAACTTTACCGATATTTAAGTGGAATATGATTTATTCTTCTTTGTGTCGTGTGTTCGCTGTTCGACAGACAAACACATAGTCTACTATCATTGGACATCAGAGAGAACGCCGGGTCTACTATCATTGGACATCAGAGAGAACGCCGGGTCTACTATCATTGGACATCAGAGAGAACGCCGGGTCTACTATCATTGGACATCAGAGAGAACGCCGGGTCTACTATCATTGCACATCAGAGAGAACGCCGGGTCTACTATCATTGGACATCAGAGAGAACGCCGGGTCTACTATCATTGCACATCAGAGAGAACGCCGGGTCTACTATCATTGCACATCAGAGAGAACGCCGGGTCTACTATCATTGCACATCAGAGAGAACGCCGGGTCTACTATCATTGCACATCAGAGAGAACTCCGGATCTACTATCATTGCACATAAGAGGATACCTTTAGCTGTTGGGACCTTCTGTTCGGTCTTTACCTCTAACTAGTCTGTTTTCCTGAGACCCGCGCTTATCTCTGTTGGTTACGTCCAACATCTCCGAGTCGGTGGATGATCTCGCTGTCAGTGTGTGTGCGACATGCGTGGATTCGCTGTCCTTTCTCAGTGTCCATTCCGCTCAATCCCCTCACGAGTACTATAGCTAGTTAAGTCTAACCGTCGTTGAGTCCGGTTAATGAATCTAAGATCGTTAACTTTTTTATCTTTTTCACTCCTGCTGTTTCTTGTTTCCTTTTTTCGAATTGCTTCCACTACTACAACTAAATCTAGATGGTCATCATGATTTGTCATGTCTGCATACTAGGACATTCTTCTTTCATGTTCGCCTATAAGCGAATTACATTGCAATGTGCAATGTGCCTTATTATTCTTACACCTGTATTCAGCTGATATTTGATCGAGACTACTTCCCTAGTGTTTATTTAACATTCTACTTGACCTTTATGCAAAGCATTATTCTATAATAATTTATTAAGAAGAATACGGATATATGATCCTATATAGCTTTACTTATTGGAAGTAAATGATGCTGATCTTCAGTAGTAACTATCTGACGGTCTTATATTGAGCAGCTTCACCCATGACTAATTTGATTAAAATGAAATACATTTGAGCAGCACAATGAACATGGCTATTTATTTTGCGGGGTCAGAGCGATTTTCTCTTCTTCTATTTTTTAGCTTAACTTTGGCTTCATTTCATTTTCAAATATTATTGTATCGCTTCATGCATTTTTTCTCCTGCCTGTCATACTTTCACATTCTTTTACTCTAATGGAGACATTTACTCAGGAACACTTGCAGATATTTCATTATATAGTTTTGGCTTGCCCACAGGTCGCTGAGCATCTATATCTCAATTTAACAATATTAGTTGGGGTTACGATTGTTGTCAATTCCTTTAACATGCCCCAGCAACATGAATCTTCGATTACAGAGTGTGGCCACAATGGGCGGAAGTCTAGAACACTGCAGGACACCCGAGTTGCTTACTTTGTTCTGTTGTATGACGCTCATTATTTGTGGAAGGCAGCGAACATGGGAAATGTTGATCTTTTCTCTTGTTTTCTGAGTGGCTTTTCAGTAGACTAGCCAGACTAATTAGTCTTTCCTGCTCGGATCTCTATCAAGTTTTTCTTCTTTTTGATGGTCTGTTCGCCACGACACTTTTTTTTTATGGAGTATCACTGATAATGATGGTTTTACTGGGTATTTTTGTCACTGTGGCACCCATTTGACTTGATTCTTTCTTTATGTTTGTGTAACATTATCTAGAGAGGCCGGTTGTGTTGTGTTTAGTGCACTCTCCTATTGACCTGAATGTCCAGATTCCAAATACCAGTTCAGGCAAAATGTTTTTCCAACCCAGAAGGCCAGTCTCTTTAAATGGGCACCAGCATGTATTCTCTGGGAAGTAAAAGCAGCTAGGAAGCGAACGCGTCACCCCTCATCTCATATGACTGAGACTTAGAACAAGGAAGTTACTAACACTTCATTACTTAACAATTTTGTGTGAAACTACCTTTACCTTTTATTATTTACCTACACGCATTCATTAATTTTAACATGCTGTTATTACTTTTTTGCAATCACAACATTCATTGTAAATTAACAATACAGTAGTTTTAAATGTTTAAGTTGTTCCCCCCTTATTTGCTTCCGTCTGTAACAATCGCCTCAATTATCATTAAACAACTCCTCTTAATTCCACCCATTAGCACAGATTTGTTCAACAGTAGGTTCTATTTTCTATTTTCTAAAACGTTATATTTTAAATCCCATCTGTTTTGTATCTCAGATAAATCTCACATAGCGCGTCATCAGGAAAAGATCAGGCTACATAATTTTGTTCATCAATTTCTACTTCCGGGATGTACTCTTGATGTCAAATAAAGTGGTTTTCTTGATTTGCTGGATTCTACTCTTTTCATTGTCCTCCCCAATCTGCAATTAGTTGCATACTAATATTTCAACTCAAGAAATGAAGTCTGATAACCAAAAGTTATTATTTACACAATCAAGTTATTGGCTTCCCATAATGATTTTCTCCTAGTAACTGGATATATATATATATATATAAATAATATCCATCTCTCTGTACAAGATCAGTGGCTCACTATTCA
Source organism: Megaustenia siamemsis (assembly GCA_032433765.1). Classification (NCBI taxonomy): domain Eukaryota; kingdom Metazoa; phylum Mollusca; class Gastropoda; order Stylommatophora; family Ariophantidae; genus Megaustenia; species Megaustenia siamemsis. The sequence goes on along the minus strand of JAVIAB010000047.1, from coordinate 58,964,494 downwards.
ACTTAGCACGACTAAGAGGAAAAACAAAAACAAATATTGCCCTACTTAAAGAAGAGTAAGAGTAGACTTTATTTTCTGACGATGCAGCTCTAGTCGCTCATAGTGAAGCCACCCTACAATCGCTGATCAGCGACCTCGACAAAGATGCGACCTTTCACTGTCAATTAGTGTTCACAAAACAGTAATACTAAGTCAAGGTGACATCAAACCTCAATTATATAAATCACTTTAAAAGATTCTCCATTAGAAACAGTTCAAAACTTAACGTATCTTGGATCCACAATCACGCCAACCACTTCTCTTGATGATGAAATAAATAGCCGAGTTGGTAAGGCAGACTCACAGAAAGAGCCTGAAACAACACGAAACTAACACTAAAGACCAAGCTCTTAATATATCAAACTTGTTGTGCTCAGCACACTATTATATGGATCTGAAACCTGGACAACATACTCAAATCACGAAAAAAGACTAAATGTCTTCCACATGCGATGTCTCCGCAGAATAATGCACATCAAATGGCAGGACAAAATAACCAACTTAACTGTCCTGCAACGTGCTAAGACCCCAACAATCATGTCGATGCTCAGATTTCGAAGACAAAGATGGCTGGGGCATGTCCAGCGAATGGAAGAACAACGCATCCCCAAGCAAATACTATATGGTGAACTAACACACGGTAAAAGACAAATCGGCAGACCTAAACTATGATATAGAGATATCTGTAAATCATCTCTGAATGACTTTGCCATCTGTGAAAATGACTGGGAACATCTAGCAAGTGATCACACATCATGGGGAGCATATATAAGGAATGGTATAACATCATTTGAGACTGTGCTAAGGCAAAACTTAGAAGAGAAAAGACTCATTAAAAAGGTTGGAAAAACCCTGTGGATCAATGGTCCTGACTTGTTCATTGTGACCGTGTGTGTTTGTCAAACATTAGCCTCGACTCATTACACAATAGCCTCCACTAGATTGCCTGACAAGACGAAAAGGGCCATCTATATCTCTGTGTATATTTTTTTTCAATACAAAAATTTGAACACACCAGAAGAAACAACAGCTGAATAACAATAAAAATAAAGAGAGATAGATGAAGACAGAAGCAAAGTCTGGACCAATATTATGCGATTTCTTTTAATAAAGATCTTATTAACATCAGAACAGAAGCAAAGTCTGGACCAATATTAGGCGATTTCTTTTAATGAAGATCTTATTAACATTGTACAGAAGCACAGTCTGGACCAATATTATGTGATTTCTTTTAATAAAGATCTTATTAACATTGTACAGAAGCAAAGTCTGGACCAATATTAGGTGATTTCTTTTAATGAAGATCTTATTAACATTGTACAGAACAAAGTCTGGACCAATATTAGGTTACTTCTTTTAATAAAGTTCTTATTAACATTGTACAGAAGCAAAGTCTGGACCAATATTAGGTGATTTCTTTTAATAAAGATCTTATTAACATTGTACAGAACAAAGTCTGGACCAATATTAGGCGATTTCTTTTAATAAAGATCTTATTAACATTGTACAGAACAAAGTCTGGACCAATATTAGGTGATTTCTTTTAATAAAGATCTTATTAACATTGTACAGAACAAAGTCTGGACCAATATTAGGTGATTTCTTTTAATAAAGATCTTATTAACATTGTACAGAACAAAGTCTGGACCAATATTAGGTGATTTGTTTTAATAAAGATCTTATTAACATTGTACAGAACAAAGTCTGGACCAATATTAGGCGATTTCTTTTAATAAAGATCTTATTAACATTGTACAGAACAAAGTCTGGACCAATATTAGGTGATTTCTTTTAATGAAGATCTTATTAACATTGTACAGAAGCAAAGTCTGGACCAATATTAGGCGATTTCTTTTAATAAAGATCTTATTAACATCAGAACAGAAGCAAAGTCTGGACCAATATTAGGTGATTTCTTTTAATAAAGATCTTATTAACATTGTACAGAACAAAGTCTGGACCAATATTAGGTGATTTCTTTTAATAAAGATCTTATTAACATTGTACAGAACAAAGTCTGGACCAATATTAGGCGATTTCTTTTAATAAAGATCTTATTAACATTGTACAGAACAAAGTCTGGACCAATATTAGGCGATTTCTTTTAATAAAGATCTTATTAACATCAGAACAGAAGCAAAACGTCGATGTAACGACCATGTAATAGAAGTTCAAACTTGGCGCAAACTATCGTACCGAGGAACTGTTGGAGGGCTAAATCATCATCATCGTCATTATCATCATAATCATCATAATTATCATAATAATCATCATCATGTGCGATCCGCGATCTCTCTTACCTTTTATTTTGCCAGTTGTAACCAAGTGTTCCAACCTTCGTCTTCTCATGATGTGCCCACAAAATGTTGATTGTTTCTTTCTGATGTTTTTTAGGAGCTCCATTCTTGTGTTGACCTCTTTGAAAACTTCCTTATTGGTCTTTTTAGCTGTCCACGGAACTGCCAACATTCTTCTGAGAAATTCCATTCTCTGAGGTATCTAATCGTCTTTTCATTTGTTTGTCTACTGTTGATGATTCGCTTCCATATGTCAGAATTGGTTCTATATAGCACCGATAAACTCAGTTTTTCACTTTTATTGACATAGATTTGTTGCATCAGATATTTTGTTTCTTCATTTTCTGTAGGTCTACAAGGAACAATTAAAAGATAAAATAAAACAAAGTATTGGCAGATCTCGACTTTGCCAATCATGGTGAACGGAGAAAACATCAAAGAGGATAAGAATACGTCTTTTAAATTAATTTTACTGTTCATGTGATTTTTTTTTCAACGTTTTCTTTATGACAGTGAGATTAATGGGAGGGCCGACCGTCTAAGGGCAGAATCCCCCTACAAAAAAGATCATCTGCTGCATTGCAGGAAGATTGGGGACAATCAAAGGTTAAGGAAGGCAAACCTGAATAAAATGCTGGCTGAAATCGGATGCACTGGGCCACTGGCGCAGAACACAGTACAACGTTTTAACGGGTGCTCAATCAGAGTGGATCTGGCAGACTCTAATTGTGATGTTCTGTCTGTGGGGGCGATCAACACACTTAACCTGACAGCTGACTTCATGTGAGAGTCTGGAATCCTACTCTGATTGAGTCCTGATCGCAGAGAGAGAGAGAGAGAGAGAGAGAGAGAGAGAGAGAGAGATTAATGTTTGTGATTATTGTTTATGTGTTTACAAAACATTCCTGACAATTAACATTTAACTTTCGTTGTCATTTGAGACATATTCCCCGATGCGTCTAAATATTGATATATATTTTGTAAAAGTTTTTATTGTTATAATTACACTAGATTTTGTCAAAAACTTTGCTATCTTTAACATAGATTTTAGACTACAACAAATGGCACAATCTTTCTTTTGATGTGTACGCACAAAGTATGATAGGTCCAAGATGAATTCAATTTCAGACAATAAGGTTGAAACATATGTTTTGCCGGCTAATTTACCATACAATGTCTGTGCTTTAATGTTTCTCGATGTATTTATGATAAGGCAATTATATTGGCAAAGTCATCTGCAAGACATAACAGAAGTTGAAAAACAAGCCTAACAAAATTTTGAATTTCTCAAGTGGGTAGCTAACTGCTTCTGTGTGTTATCATTCCAGTGTGCATTAGTTGTGTGCATGCCCATTTATTGCACAGACATTAACATACTCATAAACAACATTACTTTTATTCTCTCACTCTCTTTCTTTCTCTCTCTCTCTCTCTCTCTCTCTCTCTCTCTCTCTCTCAAAAATGAAAAGAGAACTACTAAACACAATTCAAACTAGAAAAATGCTATTTCTGGGCCATGTTAAAAGACACAACAGCCTACTAAAAGTAATCCTGGAGGGGAAAATACAAGGTAAAAGAGGCAGAGGCAGACCAAGACTAACATGGGCGAGTAACATCAAAAGATAGACAAATCGGCCTATGACAACCTGTACCATCAAAGCAAGAGACAGAGCAGAATGGCGCTCCATGGTAGCCAACCTTCGTTGCCGAGACGGCACTCGATGATGATGATGAAATCATTATTTTTTGGCCATGTAATGAGAAGAGAACAACTGGAATATATTGTAACAACTGGGAAAATTGAGGGACGAAGAGATAGAGGGAAGCAAAGAGAAAAAATACCAGACAGCTTATGAGAATGGCTTGGCAGAAGGTCAACAACAAAAATGATAAATAACTGTCGAGATCGATAGTTGTGGAGAGACATGATCACCTACGCCAGCAGGCCCGGTACTTGATGATGATCGGTATCACTGCAAATGAAATAAAATCCATAATTTGTCAACCGCCCGTGCCAGTGGAATCATCTGAATTAACATATCATCGCACCAAAGGATCCAAATAAAGAAAGGCAGCTGCACTCCCCATCATAGCAGCTACAGCACACGCCAAAAGACATAAGGCGTAACCGCACCGAAAGTGAACGCAGCCAACGTCATATGATACATAGTATCATTCATCGTAAGCAACCGGAATATCAAAACACGATCCGGATAAGAAAAAAACACGCAGCTCACGGTGTGCACAGAGCACTAACTCAGAAAACTCACTAAAATGGAATCTGTTACGTTCTAATGTCTTTCTCATCAATTTCAGAATAATCTACAACCACTTTTGCTAGGTCCGTCGTGGTGTAAGGGCAATATTATAGCACACAGGAACCTAGTGTCCTTCCGATCAAGTTTTCTTATTTGTACCGCAAGGATATGAGTTCAGTCATGTCGGGTTATCATGTTACTAATTACCACATATTGTTTCTCAAAGCGAAACAAGTTCGCTTTTATTCTGATTTATTGTTACCTGCTGTGATTGTTTTGAAATGCATTTTCTTCCACTAATGTGGAATTTAGGAGTTGAGAGAAAATGTTAGTTTGAGTCACTGCTTTTTTCGTAAAAAATTACTGACTAATATGCACATACGTTACTGACTAATATGTACATAAATTACTGACTAATATGCACAGAAAATACTGACTAATATGCACAGAAATTACTGACTAATATGCACAAACATTAATGACTAATATGCACAGAAAGTACTGACGAATATGCACAAACATTAATGACTAATATGCACAGAAAGTACTGACGAATATGCACAGAAATTACTGACTATTATGCACAAACATTACTGACTAATATGCACAAAAATTACTGACTTATATGCACAAACATTACTGACTAATATGCACAAACATTACTGACTAACTCGCACACACATTACTGACTAAAATGCAAAAATATTACTAACTAATATGCAAAAAACATTACTGACTAATATGTACATAAATAACTGACTAATATGCACAAAACATTACTGACTAATATGTACATAAATTACTGACTACTATGCATAAAAATTACTGACTAACATTAACAAACATTACTGGACAAATACGCACAAAACAACAGATTAATTAAACCATGAATTATCTAGATTTTTATTTCAACCTGATTTTATTACTTGCATATATATAAATATATATATATATATATATATATATATATATATATATATATCGATCATCACCAGCATGCAGCATAAAAATAAACAGGACAAATTTGAAAAAAGTGCAACGCGTCAAATACTTGAGCACAATAATAACATCGGATGGAAGATGCACCACTGATATAAAAAGTAGAATAGCTCAGGCCAAAATAGCATTTCAGAAAATGAAAAATATCTTATGTAACAAATCTATGTCAATAGAAATGAGAAAGAGAGTTCATCGGTGCTATATATAGAGAATTTTCTTTGTTTATGATCATAGTTTTAGTCTTTTTGATATTCATATCTAGTCCATATTTTTTGCTTGTTATGTTTATCACATTAAGCAATTGTTGTAGGTCTTTAGGATTTTCTGCTAGTAGAACAGTATCATCAGCATATCTTAGGTTATTGATTATCTTTCCATTAATGTTTAGGCCTGGTATCTCTGAGATGTTTTTAAAGATTTGCTCAGTGTATAGATTGAACAAGCTTGGTGATCGGAAGCATCCTTGTCTTACTCCTCTTTTTATGTCCATGGGTGTAGAGTTCTCATTGTTATATTTTATTATTGCTGTTTGCTCCCAGTGCAAATTACATATTAGTCGTATGTCTGTGTCGTCTATATTTATATCCTTTAGGCAGTCTATAAGTTGGTTATTGTGTATTCTATCGAAAGCTTTGGTGTAGTCTATGAAGCAGGCCTATATTGTTTTGTTTACTTCTATGTACTTTTCAATCAATGTTCTCATGCTGAATATGGCTTCTTTTGTCCCACTGTTTTTCCTGAATCCAAATTGTTGCTCCTCTAATTCAGTATTGATTTTATTCTGAATCCTTCCCTGTATAACTTTTAGTAAAATTTGTGTTACCTGGCTCATTAGGCTTATTGTTCTGAAATCACTGCATTCAACTGCACCATTCTTTTTAGGCAATGCAATGAAAGTTGACGCTTTTAGTTCGTTTGGTATGTATCCTGTATGGTATATGTCATTGCATATGTCTGTGATCACTTCGATGCCAAAATCTTCTAGAGCCTGTATTATCTCTATCTGTAAATTGTCAGGTCCTGCTGCCTTTCCCTTTTTCATTTTTTAATAGCTTTTTCTACTTCAGATTTCAGGATTTTATAGTTGCATGTACATTTTATGTCAGGTTTTTTGTCCCTTTCGCCATGAAATAATTCTGTTATATATTCTTGCCATCTATCAATTATATCTTAGTTGTCTGTTAGCATTCTTCTCACTTTGTTTGCAATACATCCGTTTCCTGCAGCTTTTTTGTCCTTTTTAGTCATTCTCTTTATTTCTGTGTGCATCTCTCTTAAGTTTTGTTTACTTTCCATAGTTTTGACTTCTAGACATCTTTGGTTGAGCCAGTCTTCTTTTGCCTTTTTGCACATTCTCCGTATTTCATTGTCAATATCCTTGTATCTGGCAGTGTTTTTCGCTTGTCTTCTTTCTTCCATTTCTTTCTAAGATTTTGTGTTATCCATTTTTGTTTTTTGTTACTTTACTTTTTGGGCAAAGTGTTGCAGTATTCTTGCATGCTGTTTTTTCTGCATTGCCATTTTGTTGTGACATTTTCCTCAGGATTTTCTCTTCTGTACTGCTCAATCCCCTCTTCTAGCAGCTTCTGATATGTGTTCTTTACTTGTACAGTATACGTTTCTTTTACATCTTTCTGGTCTAACGCTGTTATATCTATTGGTGTTGCTCTTTAATTTGATTTTCATTTTTATCATTACAGGATTGTGATCTGAATTAATATCTGCTCCTGGGTAGGTTTTGGCTTTCTTGAAGCTGTTCCGGAATCTGTCTTTTATCATTATGTAATCTATTTGATTCCTCTTCCTGTCTCCAGGGCTTTTCCGTGTGTATAATTTCCTTTTCTATTGCTGAAAGAAGGTGTTGCATATTATCAGTCTGTTTTCTTAACAAAATTGTATTAATCTTTCTTCTCTGTTATTCCTTTTTCCTAAACCATGATTTCCTATAATGGTCTTATATTTACCTTTTCCTACTTTAGCGTTCATGTCACCCATTATAATCAAGGTGTCTGATGATTTCACTTGCTTCATAACTCTGTTTAGATCTTCATAGTATGCCTCTATTTGTTCATCTGTGTAATCTTGAGAAGATGCGTTATGTCTGTATTATTGCTATGTCGAATGCTTTTGCCATCATTTTTAATAGTGTAATCCTATCATTGTATGTCCAGTGGGTATTTATATATTTTTGTAGCTCTCGTTTTATTAGAATGCCTACTCCTCTTTGATGTTCTGTTGTGTTACCTGAATATATAAATGTATATTTATCGTCTTGTATATATCCACTTTCCTTCCATCTTGTTTCTGCTATGCCTAAGATATCTATGTTTAATCGCTCTGCTTCTACCATTAGATTTTCTAATTTTCCTTGTTGGTATAAGGACCCAACAATATATGTATCCATTTTTAATTCGTCCTTAAAACAATAGTTAGAATTTCTCTCCATAGCTTTCTTTGGAGTGTTACGTGATGAGGCTCCAATCTCTTTCACGGTGATCTGCCATATTCGTCTTTCGTGTTCAGAATATGCCTGATGTGTACCATACACTTTGCTGTTTTCGCTTTCTGGGCCGTTGATCATTTCTGATTTATCCGCCCCATCCACCAACACAGACTTTTTATATTCGGGTTGAACATACCCGGCGGCGCCATTTTTTGTCGAACTATGTGCTTGACTATCGAAACGCGAACACACGACACAAAGAAGAATAAATCAAATTCCACTTAAATATTGGTAATCACAGTTTATCCACACGTCCGAAGTAAAACATACACCAAACGGGGAATAGCAACACATAATTTCATAACTCGACTGTCACGTAAATTATTTAAATATATTGGCAAGAGCCGAAATAAACGACTGCACGTAGCCGTCATGACACCTTGAATCCATGTGTGTGTATATATATATATATATATATATATATACACATAAAGCAAATAAGAGTAATGAAAACGTTCTGAAAAAGGTCAAAGCAAAAAGATAGATAATTTACAATATTAGGAAGAAACAACCATAATTTTTTGGCCTTATAGTGAGAAGTGAACAGCTGGAATATATTGCAACAACTGGGAAAATTGAGGGGGGAAGAGATAGAGGGAAGCAAAAAGTAAACATACCAGACAGCTTTAGAGAATGGCTTGGCGGAAGATCATCAACAAGAGAAATGATAAATACCTGTGAGATCAAAAGTTGTGGAGAGACATAATTACCTACGCCAGCAGGCACGGTACTTGATGATGATGATGCTATATATATATATATATATATATATATATATATATATATATATATATATATTCATTTTTTACATTATTTGAAACCCTGTATAGCTGGACGACAACATTGATCTCAAAGATAAAACTGTAAGATAAAACTATAAGATAAAACTGTAAGATAAAACCACAAAGTGTTTAACAGGACAGCTGACTTGTTAGAAATAAAAAAAAAATACTGCACATATTTTAGTGAAAAATTGTTGCCTAAACCATATTGAAATAAAAACATATACGATAGAAAAAATGCATACATAATATTTTTAATGAATTTTTTTTTACACACGAATAACCACTATAGCTCGTTTCAAAACATATAAAAGTAAAGTAAAGTACCCCCCCCCCCCCCGTCACGCCAAGTGGCGTATAGGGAAATATGGTGTTAGTGACGCTATATTTTACAGACCTTCAGCACATGATTTTTGGGGTAATGTGGTCGGTATTACGCCCGTGCTGCTTTACTTTCCCAGAAAAAATCCGGTACCCATTTAAGGCTGGGTGAACCCGGAGCCGTCGGTTGGGATCGAACCCTACCCCTTGTCTGTAGTAGTCCAGTTCACTAACCACTGAGCTATCGCGGCTCCCACTTAATTAGTAAAACCCAGGTGTCCTCGCCAGGGTACGAACCCCGGCTGTTGCCGTGGTAAGCCAACCGCCTATCGATTGCGCTAACCGGACACCCCTTTCAAAACATATGCCCAACTTTAAATCGCTATTACTCTCTAACCGTTTGTTAAATACTTTTGAAATTTTCCAAATGTTATTAGAATGCAAAAGACCCTTTAAATGTATATTTAACAAATATCTTGCAGCTGCAGTTTTCTTAAAGCGGCGATATTTCTTTGATGTTTGTCAAAATTGTAAATTGTGAAGCCCTAAAGAATAGAAATTACCGTAGTTGCTGGTCTATGATTAATTTTCACTAGGTAAAGGCGTGGCCGTAATGGGGAAATAACTGGATAAAACAAAACACCAGGAGAATTATTGTCTGCTCAGTTCGAGGACGGACGCTAATAATATCAAGGTATACCTGTATGTCCAATTTTCATAGTTGTGTGGTCCTGAAAAGGACCGTTTGTTGAAATAATTTAAGGTAATATAGGGGCCAACATTGTGGGGCCTATATACTTTCATTCTGAATCAGACGAGTCTAAAAGATTAATAACTGTTTGGGGTTGAACATTCCACAAACCATCATTTTTCCAATATTCATCTTCCTGTTTTAAGACGTGGTCTTCACATTTAGCCCAATAATCTTTGTCTATATTTAATAAAGCGAGATTAGCAAGAGTCTTTACATCGCATATTTTGAATGTTGTATTTTCATCTGTCACTTGTCCTTTTAATTTTGCCCAGATTAGTTCTATTGGATTTAAATGAGCATGGTAAGGTGGCAGCCTCAAACTTATATGACCGTGCTCTTGGATAATCTTATCTATTTGAAAAATCTTTGTCCTCTGTTTTTGCTTTACTAGAGATAGTAATTCAGGTTTTAAGTACGTTATTAAATTGTATGTGCTCCTTTGTGAGCCATATCTTAATAGCATCTTTTGTACTGGATGACGTCGGGACTTTATCTTCAAGTGCAACAATGTTGTGGTACGCTGCATTGTCCATTATTATGCAAGATGGTCGATCTAGTGCTGGGAGAACAGAATTTTCAATCCAATGTCTAAATATGTGACCATTCATCTCAGAGTGATAATCCCGATTGTCTATGGATTTTGAAAGAAAAATGAGCTCTGCATTCTGTATTAGTCCATGTTGTCGACTACCTGCATGAGCAATTATGAAGCGCTGTCCTTTGCTGCTAGGTATTAATCTCTTAATCTTTCCATCTGATGACTGCCATTCCCTTTGGTTAGTGTGGTGAGCATTGATCCATGTTTCATCCAAGTACACAATATCATAACCTTGCTTGCGCACCTCTTTTACTTCACGTAAGTACTTGCTTCTCATGACTACTATATGTGGCTTCTCACAGATGATGTTTCGTCCATTGGAATACTTTCTGAATGTAAAGCCTGCAGCTCTCACATTCCTCCATAATGTAGACTTTGATATTTCAATACTGTTGTTCTTTTTCAGCGATACTTTTAATTTTCTTATTGTAACAGTTTCATTCATACCCAACATTTTGCGAATTTCACTTCTAATAAGTTCACTGTCGAAATTATCCAACATTTTTGCTCTTCCTTGTGATTTTGTATATTTTGAACATTGACGGTCACGTGCTTGAATCCAGCGATTAAATGACCGTTTAGATAAATCCAAAATGTGTCTTGTCCTATTCTCAGGGTTTTCTAAAGAATGAAATAATCTTCCTCGTTTAGCCTCTTTGCAAAAATAGTCATACATTTTTATTGCGATGTTTTGTAAACTGCAGAATTTTATTTTAAGACTCATGATAAATGTTATTGTCCCACGTTACGCCGCTGAATTAACGGAAATGGAACACACAATGTCTCGTGTTTACTACAAGTGTCTAATTGTGTCAGACAACTCACGCGGAAAGCGTGCAAAATCGTAAATTTGAGCGTGTATGGATTTGTAATCGCTATTTTTAACTTAAATACTGTAAACACTAAGTTTTGACTACATCAATGGGTCGTTATAAATTTATATAAATCAAATAAGCAATAATAATAACCAAATGTTTGTTTTTAATGAAATTAATTCCCTGTTGGGTTCTAATCATTATAACTATACATGCAAATTTTGAAAGAATTACAAAAAGCGGTTTAAAAGATATTGATTTTTAAAGTTGGGCACGACTTATGAAACAAGCTATAATTGCATTCTCGTCTTTTGTGTTATTGTATAAAAAATAAAATAATGTAATTTTATTATTTACAAGCTGAGTAATAATAATTTAAATTTACACTTTTATGCGCACTGTATTTCCTAAAAAAAAAAAAACAGTAGAGTTTAGCCAAAATGTAATTGACAAGAAATGTACTCTCAAACAATGGCACGTCCTCTTTTTCACTTTCCCGTTAAGTAAGATTGTCAAGACCCTGAGAGATCACAACCTTGTTTGACGGTGGAGCTGTTTCCGGTGATCACATTATTGGTTTTATGAAGCAGATTCCATTAAGGTTTAGTAATTGACTCAGTTACGAGTCTGATCTTATCTAGATGCATATGCGTAGTAAGACAGAACGGTTCTGACGAACCCATTTAAAAGACAACGTAATATAACCAAAAATAAGAATCGAAGTATTAAATAACATAAGGAAGGGGGAGACAACATTTCAAGATGTAAATTAAAATTTGTCTGAATTTACTTATCCTAATTTTATCCCCTTGCTTTTTGTTGTTTAACTTTCGCAGGAACATCTTGGTCCAAAGTAAAATGAAATCGTAATATTAATGATGTTTGACGTCTGGCTCTACTTTCTCAGCACGATATTATCGTCTTCTCTAGCGTCCACATTATCAGTACGATATTATCGTCTTCTCTAGCGTCCACATTATCAGTACGATATTATCGTCTTCTCTAGCGTCCACATTATCAGTACGATATTATCGTCTTCTCTGGCGTCCACATTATCAGTACGATATTATCGTCTTCTCTAGCGTCCACATTATCAGTACGATATTATCGTCTTCTCTGGCGTCCACATTATCAGTACGATATTATCGTCTTCTCTAGCGTCCACATTATCAGTACGATATTATCGTCTTCTCTAGCGTCCACATTATCAGTACGATATTATCGTCTTCTCTAGCGTCCACATTATCTTGACAATGTAGTATCTTTCTTTTTTTTTTGACCTGGTACAGTCTAAACAAAGTTAATGATGTAAATTGCCAACAGAGGTGTGAAATGTACTGTAAAGCTCATTATGTTACACAATCTACAATTGTCTTGCTCTTCTTTTCATCGATATTCTTCTTGACATCATACGTAACTAACCACTTATCACTGGTTGTACACACACACGTATGTATATATATATATATATATATATATATATATATATATATATATATATAGAGAGAGAGAGAGAGAGAGAGAGAGAGAGGGAGAGAGAGAGGGAGAGCATGAAAGATAGATGAGAGTGTTGATGTGCCCTTTCCAGGCAAAGCGAAAACAAATCAAAATATATATTTCTTGCGGCCTGACGTCGAGAAAAATAAATATCAAATAATTGTAATATTAGGCTTCTCTAGGTTTTCGGCTGAAGCTGGAATTTATTATCCTTAGTGGTAGCGTAAATGGTATTTGTAAGACCTCTATACAGATTCCCATCTCGCGGTCTACCACGATCATTCCTATATAGTTGGTCAATCTGATTTGACGCAAGGAATGGATTGGTGAAATGTGCAGTGTGGCCTTCAATAATGTTGGCTCTTTTCCCCTGTCGTCACCATCGCAGGTCACTTTGAAATTGAACACAATTGTCCCCTTTTCTTTACCATATGATCACCTCTCATTTCATAAGTTTTAATTTATATAAATAACAGTAGGTCGAGAAATACATTTTTTTGAAAAAAAAAACAATATATAGGATTGTGTTGCTTTCTTGATAGTCCGCGCTGCTAGTGCATTAGGGTTGATGTTTCCTCCAGTGGCAGGCCACATGAATTGTGGCTGCTTACCTCGCTTTCGGAATCTGAGTGAAGCTTTAAGTAGTATTTCATAGCTCAAAATGTGTGACCTTATAGAATGCCGTGTAAGGTTAGAATGGATACTCTCAAGAATATTACATTTAAAGTATATAAATAGTGTAGATTTCAGGCCAAACGTAGAAAGCTGTTTCAATTTGCTTTGAACCAGAAGAAAAGAACAAACCATGTCTTTGCTATTAGTGACCAGACATTATGGAAAAAGCTGTATGAAAGTTGTAATGTTTCTACAGATACCAAAAGTTGGCTAATACGGAAATATAAACATATAACATAAATGATCAAGAAGAGATTAGTAGAGAGATCTATAGACTTTTTGGGTGGTCAAGAATTATTGACGCTAACGAAATGGAAAATTGTACTTAGACAGAACCAAGACATTGACAATACCCAAAATACATCTGGCATGAGATTTCCGTTTCCAACATGGTGGAACGCAGTTCATGTTCTCTGGACCGCTGCAGAAATTGCATTTGTGGACTGATTAGTTTCGGCTCTTCAATACAATTTTCTGCGTTAAAGTCAATCTGATGATCCACTTAACAAATTTCGCCGATGATACAGAGTCGTACACACCTCAATGCTCCTCTTTGTCAAGTCCAAGTTTTTGAATGCGATCTTCCCCTGTCTAGAGTTGATATGCGGTTTACGTCAACACATTGAGTGCTGTTCCAAGGCCATCGTTGGAATTGTTTGTCGCCAAGTATTTACATGTTACAACTCATTAATATGGACTGCTCTGCCAAGTCAATCGCAGTTTTCACTTTAGAGATTGTGCATCATCTTTTCGTGCGTTGTTGGCTGCATTCATTAGAGTAATTGAGATTTTATGGGTGCAGCCATTGTTGTGTGTGCTATGTCATCACAATGGCTGATTGTATATCCCTATAACGGCCGTACGTCGTACGCTAGTAGTGAAAGGCGGAATGGAGTTTCGTATATGATTTTTCAGCACCGGGGTCACTCCCGGAGGTTCATGTTAGTCAGGAGGGATTCATAATATCACAAATTCACATTGCAGGGAGATCTTACAGTCTGTTGTTTGATGTGTGACGGGGATAGTCCGATGACTAACTGTGTTTCATATGTTCGGATTTGGAGTCAGCGTGATGTTGACATCATCAAGCGTTATACATAAAAAAAAAAACGGCAATCATCATTTTCAGAAGGACGTGAAATTTCGGTCAATATGGTGGATAGGCGGCAGGAACCATTAAAGGCTATGTCTGATTAGTGTTCCTTCTTGCAGTTTCCTCATACTCCAAGTCCGGATTGTTGCAGGAGCTACTAAGTTAAGTGCTCTGTGCACACTGTGAGCTGTGCGTTTCATCTGTTTTAATCGTGTTTCAATATTCCGATTGTTTACGATGAATGATGATATCGTATGATGGAGAATAGATGGCTGTGTTCTCTTTCTGCGCGGTTTCACCTTATGTCTTTTGGCGCGTGCTGAGACTGCTATGATGGGGACTACAGCTACCTTTCTTTGTTTCGGAGATGAAATAGTAATTTGGATGATTCCACTGGCACGGGCGGTTGAGCAAAAATAGGGATTTTAATTCGTTTGCCGATACCCGGGGCCTTCCATAACCATAAACATAAACAATATAAGCCTAGCTGACATTTTTCACGGCAGTAGATTTTGACGGCAGTAGATACTTCCGTTTTCACAGCTATGTAACAAGTAAAATAAATATAAAAAAGAGGGGTTCAAAGCTAAGAAAGTAAAACAACAAATTTCTATGAACTACCAAAACAAATGATGAGCTACAGCATAGACGGACTACAGAAGCACACTATGTGTGGGAGCTGATTTCATGATTTCATCACCTTTACGTTCCAGTTTTCTAAAAACCTTTTCACTCTCCACTTTCATCGTGTAATAATTGTACTGGCTTACACATATAAGGATGAGGTGTTTAAAAACTTTATTGACGTCGATGCCTGGCTGCAAGTGTATGACGATGATTTGCAGCGCATCTTCTCACAGACCATTTTGAGCAAATATTGAGAGAAGACATACGGCAACACCAAGACATATATATCATTATCTATTTTTTTCTTGTGCTTTTTATTATCTCACTTTGACTTTATTTATTTTTCAAAGGTTCTGATGTTATATAGAACAGGTTTCAATACGTTACAATTTTTTTTTTAAATCCAGAGTATTTTTTCCAGCAATTTAAAAGTCTCCATGGGATGTCTTCAGATATTTTGTATATCAATGTTGGTCTATCCACAAGTCGCTTTAAGAGCGCGCCGGTAGGCCAGAGGCTTGTGAACTGGACGGCTACGGACAACAGTGTCGACAGTTTTCAGACCCACCCAACCATACTGGATTTTTTAAATGGAAGAAATGCAGCACGACCCTAATAATGATCATATAAACCTCCCTCACCCACCTCCCATATAACGTGCCTAAAAAAAAGAACAGAAAGTAAAGTACCCCCGTCACGCCAAGTGGCGTATAGGGAATATGGTGTTAGTGACCATAAATTTTACAGACCTTCGGCACATGATTTTTTGGGTAATGTGGTCGGTATTACGCCCGTGCCGCTTGACTTTCAAAAAAAAAAAAAATCCGGTACCCATTTAAGGCTGGGAAACCGGAAGCCGTCGGTTGGGATTGAACCCCACCTCTTGTCCTTTGAAGTCCAGTTCACTGACCACTGAGCTATCGCGGCTCCCTATATAACGTGCCTGTCTATACAAAATATGAGCACTATCACGATATCTCCTACACGCCACATGGCGTGACCGGGCTAAGAAGTCGTTTTACTTCTCCCTTTTAATTTCTGATTTGGTATGTCTTTACTGTCTTGTTAAGACATCCAAGCAAACTTGGTCATCGGTTATTCCTGAGTGGATGGAAGTCAACAGGCCATATGAGTCGATTACTTTGTACCTTTGTACGGCTTTGTCGTGTTCATTATTTAATCTTTTTTTTTTTTTTTTTGTGTTAAGCAGCGCTCTTGGATATATATATATATATATATATATATATATATATATATATATATATATATATATATATATATATGTTGTCAAAATTACTTACCAATATTATAAGCTGGTCTATTTCATTCTTAGTGCAACTTACTTTACTGGCTGTCATTGATTGCTAATCCATTATAACTTCATCATCCACTAAAAGTATCGTGTATTTACTTCGGAGTTTTGTTTAATTACGTTCTCTTTAACGTGTCTTGTAATTTCAGTAAGTCAAAGAAATATTCTGTCCGTCTTTGTCTCTCAGTCATGTCAGTTCTATCTGTCTATTTCTTAGTCTTTCTCAAACTCTCTATCTTCTTCTTTCCATCCTCATTTGCCTTTCAGCGTCTAGGGGAGTTATAGTTTTTTTTTTTTTTTTTGATCTTCTGTTCGCTTTTACTGCCGTTATGTTTCCTAGTGTTTCTAATATTTCGCCAATCCATCGCTTTCGTGGTCGGACCTGGAGTCTGGTGTTCTTGCACCGTTTATTGAAGGCTCGTTGTGTTGTGCTTTGATCTTTCTGCCTTGTCACATGACTAAACCATTTTATCTGTTGTTTCTTTAAATATTCTATGGCGGGAGCTATTCCTTGCTTTTTTTCTCAGTTCTTCATTTCTGATCTTATCTATCAGGCCGCTTCCTGTTATTTGTCTAACACATTTAATCTCAGTAGAGGTTACTTTTCTTATTGTTCTTGCATTTAGGGTCCAGGACTGGCATTGGTAGCACAGCGTTGGGATGAAGATTGTGTTGTAGAGTGCCCGTTTTGCCTCTACAGTTATTTATTTTTGAACAATTAGTGGTGATAGCTGTCAAATGACTTGACAATCTTTGTTGCATCGTGAGTCTATTTCTGCTGTTTGTGAATTGTCGTTTGTCACTAGAATTTCTAGGCATTTAAATTCATTTACTTGTTTTAGTTGTCTGCTGTCTATATGGCCCTTTTCGTCTTGTCTCACGGTATAGTGGAAGCTATTGTGTATTTTTTGTTGTTGAGGTTTTGTTTTTGTCGCAAGGATTCTTTTGTCGCTAATTCTACCAATGTTTGATAAACACACACTGCCACAGAATGAACAAGTCAGGACCACTTATCTACAGGGTTTTCCATCTTTTTCATGCATCTTTTCTCTTTTAAGTTCTGCCTTAGCACAGTTTCAAATGATGTTATACCATTCATTATACATGCTCTCCATGATGTGTAATAACTTGCCAGATGTTCCTAGTCATTTTCACAGATGGAGAAGTCACTCAGAAATGATTTATAGATATCTCTATATCGTAGTTTAGGCCTGTCGATTTGTCTTTTTCCGTGTGTTAGTTCACCATATAGTATTTACTTGGGGACGCGCTTTTCTTCCATTCGTTGGACATGCCCCAGCCATCTTGGTCTTCGACATCTGAGCATCGACATGATTGTTGGGGTCTTAGCACGTTGCAGGACAGTTAAGTTGGTTATTTTGTCCTGCTATTTTGTATGAGAAAGAGAGTTCATCGGTGCTATATAGAACCAATTCTGACCTATGGAAGTCGAATCATGGACAGTAGACAAACAAATGAAAAGACGATTAGAGGCCACAGAGATGGGATTTCTCAGAAGAATGTTGAAAGTTCCCTGGACAGATAAAAAGACCAATGAGGAAGTTCTCAAAGAGGCCAACACAAAAAGGGAGCTCTTAAAAAACATCAGAAAGAAGCAATCAACATTTTTCGGGCACATCATGAGAAGAGGAAAGTTGGAATAGTTGGTTACAACTGGCAAAATAAAAGGAAAGAGAGATCGCGGACGACAAAGAGAGAGAAAATACTGGATAGCTTGGTGCCATGGCATGGAAAACAGTCAACCACAGAACTGATACGATGCACTGTAGATAGAAGATTGTGGAGGTACATGATCGCCTACGCCAACCGGCATGGTACATGATGATGATGATGATTTTGTGTACATTACTCTGTGGAGACATCGCATGTGGAAGACATTTAGTCTTTTTTCGTGATTATGATGTTGTCCAGGTTTCAGATCCATATAATAGTGTGCTGAGCACACAAGGTAAATCTATTAAGACTTCGGTTTTTATTGTTAGTTTCGTGTTGTTCTAACAAGCCCTTTCTGTGAGTTTGCCGAAAGTTGTAGCTCTATAGCTGTCTATAGTTATGTTAATATTCTATTTCTCTTTAGCGATATTCATGACTTCTGTTTTGTTGTTAAATGTTCATGTTGTATTGTTTGCCTGTGCTAAGTCTATTTAAGTGTTCTTGTAGGTCTTCTACTTTTCAATGTATTAGTGCATGTTCGTCTGCAGAGTAGAAGCTCGTTGATCTCTGTCTCTGATAGGTTGGCTAATTTGCATACTTATAGTCAGTCCATATATGTAATAAACAGTAGAGGGGATAGTACGCGCCCCTGTTTTACTGATTTAACTTCGAAGTTGTTTGTGTAACCTGCTGCTGGCTGTTCTGACTGGCTCACTCCGTATGTTGTTAGTTTATCTCCGGCGGCAGTTCTCTGTTTACTCCTGTCGAACGCTTTTTCCAGGTTAATGAGAGCTATGTACACATTTTGATTGTTTTACATCGTCTTTTCTGCTAGCTGGTTTAATGTGAATAGAGCATCAGTACATCCTCTGTTTCTTCGGAACCCCATTTGAGAATCGCTTAACTCTCTCTCTCTCTCTCTCTCTCCTCTCTCTCTCTCTCTCTCTCTCTCTATATATATATATATATATATATATATATATATATATTGTTTTTCTTTATATTGCATCTCTCTGTCTGTCTTCCTATCAGTCTATCTATTCTTGCTATCCTTTTAATTATTCTGTATGCCTGTCCACTTAATTTTTCCTTCTACCATCTGTATACGCTATAGTCAGCACTTTCGATGGCTCGTTTACATTAATATATATTTGTCAGGCTGTATAAATGTGTCCGTTTGTTTGTTTGTCAATATAAATATTTACCTAACTAATATAAATACATTTAATTCGTGCTGTGAAATGTTTCGGACTGAATCGAGTTTAAATATATCAGTTCACACTAAACCACGTCATAACACACATAACACTCAAATAATGCCCTCTAGTCTTATTCAGAGCAAACGAAACAAACCAGCCCTCGTTAGAGTGAACAGGACAAACCTGCTACTGGTCATTATTAAAGTTGCACCAGCGTTTCTCAGCCTCTTTGAATATATGCATATTTCTTTTAATTTTTTTCTTTCCACCTACCTCTGTATCTCTCTCGTCCCTATAACGTCACTAACAATGTTATTTTTTTATACACCTGGTTGCACACCGTTTTCTTACTCCTTCGACTCTTATTTAATCGATAAGTTCTAGACCAGTTGCATCTGTGTGGTGCTCTATCAGAAATGATTTCGCAGAACAAGAATGCACCATGCAATCGTTGCTGAGGACAGCAGATGTCTGATTGTGAAATGTGAACATTCAATGGAAGACAGTCTTGATATTATGTACGTCCTAGATTATGACGCGATATCGGGACAGTCTCCGAACTGTCTAGCAGATAAGCCTGACAATGCGAACGTGCCAAATCAATTTTCATTCCAATTTGGCAAATTGCATGAAAGTGGAATTTGTTTAAATTTCACTAGAAACAGTGAAAGAAAAGCAAATAGCCCGATAATTTGTTTTACATAAGCACACTTAGAGACAAAATCAATGTTTCGACCAATAGGCCTTATAAAAAACTGTCTAATTTAGGCCCACGACCTAAAGTCAAGCTTACTCACAGTTTCAATATTTGGTTCTCTTTTATTTTATTTTCCTGAAACTCTTTCTCTTTACATTAATAATAAAGAACAACTCTGAATTAACAACCTGGATGGATCTTTACGTTACTGATAAAAATGTGATTTTTGCTGTTCCATAATTTTGCAAATTATTGATAATACGTTGAAGACGATTTCTTCAACTTCTTTTTTTTTCATCTGTCACTTTTATTTCTAGTATACCTTTCTTCTTCTACTATATTATTTTTTTTCGGTTTTTGCTTTTACTACTCATGTTCTTTTACTGCATGTTTTTATATATTTGTCTTATTTCGCAGATTGATAAAACACAGTAGCCACACACATGGTAGAAACTTCAAATACAATCATAAAAACTTTTTGACCTTTTTGTAAATTTCTTAATTTGTTTAATCGTGTTCTGTGCACATTCTGCTTCACCTCTTCCTGTTTATATCGGTCAGTCCTTCTTTCACTTTTCTTCCAGAATCAACTGAGTGACATTTCTTTATTGCGATACTTTAGTTCTCTTCTAATGACATTGACTTTGAACTGTTGTATATTATATCCCATATATCATATCATACCATATCATATTATATCATATCGTATCGTTTCGTGTCATATCACATCACATTACACCACATAATATCATATCATATCATCATATCATAATATTATGTTAGGTTATGTCACGTCACGTTACGTTACATTATATAACATTCATCATCATCAAGTACTGAGCATGCTGGCGTAGGTGATCATGTCTCTCTATAACTTTCGATCACGACAGTTATTTATCATTTCTGTTGTTGACCTTCTGCCAAGCCATTCTCGCTGTCTGGTATCTTTTCTCTTTGCTTCCCTCTATCTCTTCGACCCTCAATTTTCCCAGTTGTTACAATATATTCCAGTTGTTCTCTTCTCATTACATGGCCAAAAAATGATGATTGTTTCTTCCTAATATTGGAAATTAGTTATCTTTTTGCTTTGACCTCTTTCATAACGTTTTCATTACTCTTCTTAGCTGTCCATGGTATTCTCAACATTCTTCTGTAAAACCACATTTCTACAGACTCCAGTGATTTTCTTGTCTGTTATCCTACTGTCCATGATTCACGTTACATTTCATTACATTATATTATATTTATTATGTTATGTTTGTTATGTTATATTATTATATATAACATTATATAAGTGTTCGGGGATCAAAACGGCCATGCAGCAACTGCGTTGATTTTTGTCAGCGACCCACAGCTGGCTATCTGCGTCAGGATCGGCGAACAACATAGCTGACCAAGATGATACTGCACGTCACGGCAATTCTCCTGAACACTATTCGGGCTGGACAAACGATTAAGGATCGCAAAAGGAAAGTAACCTGGTACTAAAAATGCCGTGCTGAAATCGGATGTGTTGGGCCAAAGGGCGCATATAAACCACAACACATTTGCACCCACTTAATGTCCTGTAAAGGACGGAGGTCAAAGAGGAAATTCCTTCCTTTAGGAGCCGTCGGGTGAACGTCAGAGATAGATAGATAGAGATGTTCTAATTTTAGTACGTGTATCATATTTATTAATGATATATTTGATGACGTGGGATCAAGCTGACTACTTGATCATTGTATCGCCAGGGTTAAAGTGATCGCCTTGCATTCAAAGAAAAAATCCCCCTGAATTAAGAATCCCATGCAGAGACAGCTTGGGTAGCCTACTCCCAAATCAGATTTAACAATTGCAGCATAATCCACTTTATGTTTTACTACATTCTCGTAAAAGTGTTGTATTTGAAAACATGGCCACTGTATATGTACTCATTTGTGTTCTATTTTAATTCTAATTTCTAATTTAAACACACACACACACACACACACACACACACACAGAACGGTATATTTCTCTGTTTTTCTGTTTCTTAAATTTAGTGAAGGGAACAGTGACTAAGAAGGTGATGACTCCTTTGATCATAACTTAAGGATGTGTGTCTATGGCCTTAACATAAAGTTCAGAAACGAACAAACAAAATGGTTGCGATTAATGAAAACTTTGAACTTTGATTTGTATCTTGCACGAGGACTATAATCGCTAACTTATCAACATTGAAAAAAAAAACGGTTCATGTTCTACTTCCGGTGTGCAGAAAATGCTCAGGAATAAACAACAAACACGATCTGATGCAAAAATAAATCTCTAACACAGAACAAGTTTCAAAATATTTTTTTAAACATTTGTTTGATTCGTTTCATTGCTTGGTCACCAACTCTATATTTCTTTCAAAATAATTTTTCTTATCTTAACTTTATATTTACTTACAATTTGAGACGTGTAAATACAAGTGACCTTTATCTGTGAGTTGCGACTAACATTCGACGTGTTTAACTAGTAAATAACAGGACCCCATCATCACGAGCATGCACTCACGCCTGCTGAACGGAAATTACCGCGTTTGACCTGCTAGCAATGCAATTAGGACATCGATACTATCGAGTTACCTATGCAGTTTGA
Organism: Megaustenia siamemsis; assembly: GCA_032433765.1. Taxonomy (NCBI): domain Eukaryota; kingdom Metazoa; phylum Mollusca; class Gastropoda; order Stylommatophora; family Ariophantidae; genus Megaustenia; species Megaustenia siamemsis. The sequence continues at coordinate 58,941,750 of JAVIAB010000047.1, read as the reverse complement.
AGGTGAGCCCAATGTTCAGTTTGTGCTAGGGACAAACGATGCTAATAAAATGTATTCTTTAATCCCCGTTGATATTTTTTGTCGATACTATTTTTAGTAGCAAATGGCAAATTCAGAAGATTGTAATGGAGAGAAGAGCAGTAGATGAAGGATTTGACAATAATCTAGTTCTAACTAGATTGAAGTTCAAATCAATATCAGACATAAAGATATCAAAGCTGTAGCATGATATAGACACAGTGCTTCATCTACACAAGTCGCTGTTGTCATTGATTTATGGAAGCATTTCTCTGTAGCCAAGAAGTAGACGAGGATGACTGTAGACATATCAATAAATAATTTAAAAATAAAATGCAATAATTTTCTATCAAGTTTATCCATCTTTACTCTCGGCACCACACGTTATTTATGTGTGCCTGTCTCTAGTTTTCACTACACATGTTAATGGCTACCGAGGTCTAATATAACTTGCAAGACATGAAAACGTCAACAGGTATCAGGCGCTCGGCAGCTTCATATTTTTCTTTGTATATGAAAGGTTGCACAGCTTTATATTAAAATAGTTTCAAGATAGAATATGCCTTTATTATGGTACACACGCATCCTTCGTCGCTTCTCCTTTTTGCATCATAACTGAATGACTACTTATTCTAAACAGCACACGAAACAGCTGACGTGCATAATGTATTCAAGAACTTTTAAAGCAGAAACATATCAACTATTTATTACAAGATACTATGCAATCAATGTTTGACAATAGAAGCAAGAAAAAGAGTTCTTAAATGTTATGTAATGCGAGTCTTAACATATGGATTTGAATCATGGACAATAGGACAACAGACAAGAAAATCACTGGAGTCTGTAGAAATGTGGTTTTACAGAAGAATGTTGAGAATACCATGGACAGCTAAGAAGAGTAATAAAAATGTTCAGAAAGAGGTCAAAGCAAAAAGAGAGCTAATTTCCAATATTAGGAAGAAACAATCATCATTTTTTGGCCATGTAATGAGAAGAGAACAACTAGAATACATTGTAACAACTGGAAAAATTGAGGGACGAAGAGATAGAGGGAATCAAAGAGAAAAAATACCAGACAGCTTAAGAGAGTGACTTGGCAGAAGGTCAACAACAGAAATGATAAATAACTGTCGAGATCGAAAGTTGTGGAGAGACATGATCACCTACGCCCGCAGGCCCGGTACTTGATGATGATTTTTTAAAATAATTTTTACGGCATTATCTCATTACTGGGGTCTGCGGAGGTGGGGCATATAGGACTGGCAACTTGAGAATAATGGTTGCATGTCCTGAGCAGTCGTCATGAGGTGTTTAGGTCTGAGTTTCTATTTCATCAGCGATAGAAAAAAATTTTTTTAGACAGTACCAGTACTCGATAGCTCAGTGGTTAGTGAACTGAACTACAAAGGACAAAGGTAGATTTCGATTCCAACCGACGGCTTCCGGGTTCACCCAGCATTTAATGGGCACCTGATTTTTTTCAGGGAAAGTGAAGCGGCACGGGTGTAATACCGACCATATTACCCCAAAAATCATGTGCCGAAGGTCTGTAAAATATAGGGTCACTAACACCATATTCCCTATACGCCACTTGTCGTGACAGGTCACTAACACCATATTCCCTATACGCCACTTGTCGTGACAGGTCACTAACACCATATTCCCTATACGCCACTTGGCGTGACAGGTCACTAACACCATATTCCCTATACGCCACTTGTCGTGACAGGTCACTAACACCATATTTCCTATACGCCACTTGTCGTGACAGGTCACTAACACCATATTCCCTATACGCCACTTGTCGTGACAGGTCACTAACACCATATTCCCTATACGCCACTTGGCGTGACAGGTCACTAACACCATATTCCCTATACGCCACTTGTCGTGACAGGTCACTAACACCATATTCCCTATACGCCACTTGTCGTGACAGGTCACTAACACCATATTCCCTATACGCCACTTGTCGTGACAGGTCACTAACACCATATTCCCTATACGCCATTTGTCGTGACAGGTCACTAACACCATATTCCCTATACGCCACTTGTCGTGACAGGTCACTAACACCATATTCCTTATACGCCACTTGGCGTGACAGGTCACTAACACCATATTCCCTATACGCCACTTGTCGTGACAGGTCACTAACACCATATTCTCTATACGCCACTTGTCGTGACAGGTCACTAACACCATATTCCCTATACGCCACTTGTCGTGACAGGTCACTAACACCATATTCCCTATACGCCACTTGGCGTGACAGGTCACTAACACCATATTCCCTATACGCCACTTGTCGTGACAGGTCACTAACACCATATTCCCTATACGCCACTTGTCGTGACAGGTCACTAACACCATATTCCCTATACGCCACTTGTCGTGACAGGTCACTAACACCATATTCCCTATACGCCACTTGTCGTGACAGGTCACTAACACCATATTCCCTATGCGCCACTTGTCGTGACAGGTCACTAACACCATATTCCCTATACGCCACTTGTCGTGACAGGTCACTAACACCATATTCCCTATACGCCACTTGGCGTGACAGGTCACTAACACCATATTCCCTATACGCCACTTGTCGTGACAGGTCACTAACACCATTTTCCCTATACGCCACTTGGCGTGACGGGGGTACTTTACTTTTTTCTTTTTACTAGTACTCGAACTTGTGTTTTCATGGTTTGGAGCTCGACACATTATTGATACGGCCACTCGCTCATATTATCATCATCATCAAGTACCAGGCCTGCTGGCATAGGTGATTATGTCTCTCCACAACTTTCGATCACGACAGTTAATTATCATTTCTGTTGTTGACCTTCTGCCAAGCCATTCTCTTAAGCGGTCTAGTATCTTTTCTCTTTGTTTCCCTCTTTATCTTCGTCCCTCATTTTTCCCTGTTGTTACAATATACTTGCTCATATATATATGTATATATAACTTAATTTCCATAGGCTATTGCAATGTCACCATCATCAGGTATCATGCCGTTTGGCGTAGGCGATCCTCTCTCTCTCTCTCCTCATCTCTTGGTCTTTCGTGTATGTCATAACTTCAGTCGGTGATATTTTATTATGCCATTTCGATAGGCTGTTCAATATTTTTTCACCTGGTTTTCCTCTGCTCTTCTTTCTGCATGTTGCTATATTATTTTCAATGCCTTTTTTTCGTATCACATGCCCAATAAATGTAGATTGTCTTTCTCTTATGATTCTGATATTTCTGGATTCTCCTATTCTTTTAAACGCTCTACCAATCTTTTGGTAAGCAGAACAATGGCGCCATTCTTTTGATAAACCATATCTCAGCTGCCTCAAATGTTCTCTTTATTGTCCTACATGTCGTCCATGACTTACTTCTTTATTGTCCTCCATGTCGTCCATGACTTACTTCTTTATTGTCCTACGTGTCCTCCATGACCTACTTCTTTATTGTCCTACTTGTACTCCATGACCTACTTCTTTATTGTCCTACTTGTCCTCCATGACCTACTTCTTTATTGTCCTACTTGTCCTCCATGACCTACTTCTTTATTGTCTTACTTGTTCTCCATGACCTACTTCCTTATTGTCCTACTTGTCCTCCATGACTTACTTCTTTATTGTCCTACTTGTCCTCTATGACCTACTTCTTTATTGTCCTACTTGTCCTCCATGACCTACTTCTTTATTGTCCTACTTGTCGTCCATGACTTACTTCTTTATTGTCCTACTTGTCGTCCATGACTTACTTCTTTATTGTCCTACATGTCGTCCATGACTTACTTCTTTATTGTCCTACTTGTCGTCCATGACTTACTTCTTTATTGTCCTACTTGTCGTCCATGACTTACTTCTTTATTGTCCTACTTGTCGTCCATGACTTACTTCTTTATTGTCCTACATGTCGCCCATGACTTACTTCTTTATTGTCCTACTTGTCGTCCATGACTTACTTCTTTATTGTCCTACTTGTCGTCCATGACTTACTTCTTTATTGTCCTACATGTCGTCCATGACTTACTTCTTTATTGTCCTACTTGTCGTCCATGACTTACTTCTTTTTTGTCCTACTTGTCGTCCATGACTTACTTCTTTATTGTCCTACTTGTCGTCCATGACTTACTTCTTTATTGTCCCTCTTGTCGTCCATGACTTACTTCTTTATTGTCCTACATGTCGTCCATGACTTACTTCTTTATTGTCCTACTTGTCGTCCATGACTTACTTCTTTATTGTCCTACTTGTCGTCCATGACTTACTTCTTTATTGTCCTACATGTCGTCCATGACTTACTTCTTTATTGTCCTACTTGTCGTCCATGACTTACTTCTTTTTTGTCCTACTTGTCGTCCATGACTTACTTCTTTATTGTCCTACTTGTCGTCCATGACTTACTTCTTTATTGTCCCTCTTGTCGTCCATGACTTACTTCTTTATTGTCCTACATGTCGTCCATGACTTACTTCTTTATTGTCCTACTTGTCGTCCATGACTTACTTCTTTATTGTCCTACTTGTCGTCCATGACTTACTTCTTTATTGTCCTACTTGTCGTCCATGACTTACTTCTTTATTGTCCTACTTGTCGTCCATGACTTACTTCTTTATTGTCCTACTTGTCGTCCATGACTTACTTCTTTATTGTCCTACATGTCGTCCATGACTTACTTCTTTATTGTCCTACTTGTCGTCCATGACTTACTTCTTTATTGTCCTACTTGTCGTCCATGACTTACTTCTTTATTGTCCTACTTGTCGTCCATGACTTACTTCTTTATTGTCCTACATGTCGCCCATGACTTACTTCTTTATTGTCCTACATGTCGTCCATGACTTACTTCTTTATTGTCCTACTTGTCGTCCATGACTTACTTCTTTATTGTCCTACTTGTCGTCCATGACTTACTTCTTTATTGTCCTACTTGTCGTCCATGACTTACTTCTTTATTGTCCTACTTGTCGTCCATGACTTACTTCTTTATTGTCCTACATGTCGTCCATGACTTACTTCTTTATTGTCCTACTTGTCGTCCATGACTTACTTCTTTTTTGTCCTACTTGTCGTCCATGACTTACTTCTTTATTGTCCTACTTGTCGTCCATGACTTACTTCTTTATTGTCCCTCTTGTCGTCCATGACTTACTTCTTTATTGTCCTACATGTCGTCCATGACTTACTTCTTTATTGTCCTACTTGTCGTCCATGACTTACTTCTTTATTGTCCTACTTGTCGTCCATGACTTACTTCTTTATTGTCCTACTTGTCGTCCATGACTTACTTCTTTATTGTCCTACTTGTCGTCCATGACTTACTTCTTTATTGTCCTACTTGTCGTCCATGACTTACTTCTTTATTGTCCTACATGTCGTCCATGACTTACTTCTTTATTGTCCTACTTGTCGTCCATGACTTACTTCTTTATTGTCCTACTTGTCGTCCATGACTTACTTCTTTATTGTCCTACTTGTCGTCCATGACTTACTTCTTTATTGTCCTACATGTCGCCCATGACTTACTTCTTTATTGTCCTACATGTCGTCCATGACTTACTTCTTTATTGTCCTACTTGTCGTCCATGACTTACTTCTTTATTGTCCTACTTGTCGTCCATGACTTACTTCTTTATTGTCCTACTTGTCGTCCATGACTTACTTCTTTATTGTAGGACAGGTTTCATGTAGTATTTGAGGACACGTTTTTTAACATTAGTTAACAATGATTTGTATATGTGATGTCTTTTCATTAGTGGGGATTCTGTTTTTGCTTGTCCTATTCTTCTTCTGAGATTCTGAGAGAATATTCAAATCTACCAGTAGGGGACAGGTTGGTCTCGAGGCAAGACGCCGGCCGCGAGACAGAGAGGTTGTGGGTTCAAATCCCGGTTGGTTGGGGTTTTTATTTATGATTTCTCTCTGCTGCAACCACCACTGGTCTCAGCAACGTCAATTACTCATCGATGGATAAATATGACTACCTCCGAAGCCGGAGTTATCTGCCTGTGCTGCGAGGGACCCCTTTGAACACGGCTGCCAGGGAAAAATGGGTAACACGCAAAAATAAGTTCCTAACTTCTAGGGACTTCGTCAGAGGTAAAAGCTGGAGAGCGAAAACAAAAAAAAAACCTACCAGTGGACAGTGGATATCAGATTTAAAGGAATCCACCAGGAGACAGTTGAGAGCTCCACCTACCTTGGACATACTATAACTAGTGATGGACAAGGTGAAACTGAAATAAACAAAAGAATAGGAATGGCAAAAAAGTAATTTTAATGCCACGAAAAATATACTAAAATCAAAACAAATTATACCAGGTCTAAAACAGAGAATAGCAACATGTTATATTTTTTAATGTACAGATGAACAAATAGAAGCATACTATGAAGATCTAAATACAGTTATGAAGCAATTTAAATCTACAGACATCTTGATTGTAATGGATGACATGAACGCAAAAGTAGGAAAAGGAAGATATAAGACCATTATAGGAAATCATGGTTTAGGAAAAGGAAATAACAGAGGAGAAAGATTAATTCAATTTTGTAAAGAAAACAGGCTAATAATATGTAACACCAACTTTGTGCAAGAGAAAAGGAAATTATACACATGGTAAAGCCCTGGAGATGGAAAGAGGAATCAAATAGATTACATAATGATAAAAGACAGATTTCGGAACAGCGTCAAGAAAGCCAAACCTACCCAGGAGCAGATATTAATTCAGATCACAATCCTGTAATGATTAAAATGAAAATCAAATTAAAGAAAAAGAAACAAAATACTACTTCAGCAACATCAATAGATATAAAACAGCGTTAAATCAGAAAGATTTTAAAGAAACATATACTGTACAAGAAAAGAACACATATCAGAAGCTGCTAGAAGAAGGGATTGAGCAGTACGGAAGAGAAAATCCTGAAGAAATAGTCACAACCAAATGGCAATGCATAAAAAACAGCATACAAGAATCCTGCATCACCTTACCCAAAAAGGAAAGTAACAAAAAACAAAAATGGATAACTGACAACATTTTAGAAAAAATAGAAGAGAGAAGACAAGCGAAGAACACTGCCAGATACAAGGAAATTGATAATGAAATAAGAAAAATGTTCAAAAAGGCAAAAAAGACTGGCTCAACCAAAGATGTTTAGAAGTCGAAACTATGGAAAGTAAACAAAATTTAAGAGGAATGCACACAGAAATAAAAAGAATGACTAATAAAGACAAAAAAGCTGCAGGAAACGGATGTATAGCAAACAAAGAGGGAAGAATGCTAACGGACAACAAAGATATAATCGATAGATGGCAGGAATACATAACAGAATTATTTCATGACGAAAGGGACAAAAAACGTATATTTACTTATATATATATATATAAAACATTTTATAAAATGTACATCCAGCTATAAAATCCTGAAATCTGAAGGAGAAATAGCTATTAAAAAAATGAAAAAGGGAAAAGCAGCAGGACCTGACAATTTACAGATAGAGATGATACAAGCACTAGAAGATTTTGGAATTGAAGTGATCACTGACATATGCAATGACATATACCATACAGGATACATACCAAATGAACTAAAAACATCAACTTTTATTGCATTGCCTAAAAAGAATGGTGCAGTTGAATGCAGCGATTTTAGAACAATAAGCCTAATGAGCCAGGTAACCAAAATTTTACTAAAAGTTATACAAGGAAGGATTCAGAATAAAATTAATAATGAATTAGATAAACAGCAATTCGGATTCAAGAAAAACAGTGGGACAAAAGAAGCCATATTCAGCATGGGAACATTGATCGAAAAGTACAGAGAAGTAAACATACCAATATATGCCTGCTTCATAGACTACACCAAAGCATTTGATAGAATACACCATAATCAACTTATAGACTGCCTAAAAGATATAAATCTGGATGACACAGACATACGACTGATATGTAATTTGTACAGGGAGCAAACAGCAATAAAAAAATATAACAAAGAAAACTCTACACCCATTGATATAAAAAGAGGAGTAAGACAAGGATGCATCCTATCACCAAGCTTGTTCAATCTATACACTGAGCAAATCTTTGAAAACATCATAGAGATGCCATGCCTAAACATTAATGGAAAGATAATCAATAACCTAAGATATGCTGATGATACTGTTCTACTAGCAGAAAATCCTAAAGACCTACAATAATTGCTTAATGTGATAAACATGACAAGCAAGAAATATGGACTAGATATGAATATCAAAAAGACTAAAACTATGATCATAAACAAAGGAAATTCTCAAGACCTACAATTAAATATCAAAGTTGAAGGAATACATCTAGAGACAGTTCAGAACTACAACTACCTAGGACATACTATAACCAGTGATGGAAAATGTACAACTGAAATAAATAAAAGAATAGGTATGGCAAAAAGTAATTTCAATGCCATAAAAAATATACTAACATCAAAACAAATAACAACAGGGCTAAAACTAAGAATAGCAAAATGTTACATCTACTCAATATTCCTGTATGGTGCAGAAACATGGACATTAGACCAGAAAATAGTACAGAAAATTGAGGCCTTTGAAATGTGGATTTACAGAAGAATAGGTAGAATTGGATGGAAAGAAAAGAAAACAAACGAGGAAGTTTTAGGACGACTAAGTGTGAATAAAGAACTACTAAACACAATTAGAGCAAGACAAATGAAATATTTTGGTCATGTTAAAAGACACAACAGTCTAATAAAAGTAATATTAGAGGGGAAAATACACGATAAAAGAGGCGGAGGCAGACCATGACTAACATGCACGAGTAACATCAAAAGATAGACAAGTCCGCCTATGACAATTTGCACCATCAAAGCAAGAAACAGAGTGGAATGGCGCTCCATGGTAGCCAACCTTCGATGCGGAGAAGGCACCCAATGATGATGATATTTCTTTCAACATTTTTGCATAGTGCAGAATCACGGACATTAAACAAGAAAACAGAAGATAAAAATTAAGCATTTGCTATGTGGATTTACAGAAGAATAGGAAGAACTCAATGGAAAGAGAATAAAATAAATGATGAAGTCTTAAAACAACTAAAGATGAAGAGAGATCTACTAAACACAATTCAAACAAGACAAATGAGATTTGTGGGGCATGTTGAAAGACATAGCAGCCTACTAAAAGTAATAAAGGAAAGGAAAATACAGGGTGTTTCTAAAGTCGCAGTGCAGTGAATTTATACTCTCGTAAGAAAAAACGTCACGTCACACAAATTGTAAAATAAATGGTATTATTCAAATATACTTGACTGCTATCGGCGAGCTTATAATGGGTAATGTTGGTATTAACACAATAAAGTTGTGTTAACACCATTGTAAGCCAGATCTATCATGTAGCAGTGATGTTTAAATGAACACGTAAATAGTGCTTGAACTATTACGTCATACATAGATACAATTTAGGTGCGTAATTATTTCAACAACAAAAAATGCACAGTCATTAAAGAGACACCCTATACAAGATGCAGAGGCAGATCAAGACTAACATGGACGAGTAACAACAAAAGATGGACAAGTCAGGCTATGACAACTTTCACTACCAAAGCAAGAGACAGAGGAATGGCGCTCAATGGTCGCCAACCTTTGATGCGGAGACGGTACTCAGTGATGATGATCAATGATTCTGCTTCTGAACTTCTGCAGTGAATCTACATTGTAATATATCAATTATATTATTTGTGAAAAATATAAGATAGTGAGTAGAATGATAAAAGATATATATATATATATATATATATATATATATATATATAGAGAGAGAGAGAGAGAGAGAGAGAGGGAGAGAGAGAGAGAGAGAAGGGAGTAGTGCGGGAGAGGGCGGTATGTGTCGGAGAAGAAAGAAAGAAAGAGAGAAATAAACAGTAAACTATAAATATTAAATACACTGCTTGCCTGGCTCATGTGGAAGCAGTACTTACTTCCACTACTAATTAAACAACAAACAGGGTTAAAGAGATACGTAATAATGAAATGTTCTGATGGGAATATTTCCGGGAAAGTAGAAAATTGTCTGTCCACTTTTCTTTGATTTATGGTGTCATTGTATAACTAAATTGTAGCCACTGGTTACTATCATTAAATGCTTTCTATATTCATATCATCCACCTTCACAACCACGACTCCTTTTCTCTTAACAAAAATGATATTAAAGAAAAAGCTACATACTGTTCTCTTTTTGTCACGCCTGTCTAAAGTAGAAAAAAGACTGATATCGCTTAAGAGTTTCATGATCTAACTGTCAATGTGTTTTATTTATTAAATTGTAAGCACCATTCATTCCCACAAGCACTGACCCCTCACACCCAGAAGCCAAAACTAAGGCAACATCATCATTCATTTTATCTTCTATAATCGTCGAAATTAGAAAAGACTAACTGCTTTCACAAATATACCTTATTATCAAAGACACTAAGGACTTAATGTATATTTACAGAAGAATAGGAAGAATTCGATGGACAAAAAATTTAAAAAATGATGAAGTCTTAAGACAACTAAAGATAAAAAGAGAACTACTAATCACAATTCAAACAAGACAAATGAGATTTGTGGGGCATGTTAAAAGACACCGCAGCCTACTAAAAGTACTCTTGGAAATTAAAATACAAGATGCAGAGGCAGATAAAGACTAGCATGGACGAGTAACATCAAAAGATAGACAAGTCAGGCTATGATAACTTTCTTGGAGGTCACAAGACACAGTCTTGAAGGATCACACACATTCAAAATCATTACACTTTTGATGCTACAGTAAAACAAATATTTGTAATGGCGATAAAACAAAATATTGTGGGTGTGTTTGTGTGTTACTTTTTAATTCTAAATGTTTCGCCCAAGGGACTGAAATGTATCGTAACATTCAATCAACTCCGCGGGCCAGTCTGAAGTGCTTGTGCGGGCTGATTCTGGATTGCAGGCCGTGAGCTGTGTACCCCCTTTTTAACGATTGTAACCAACAGGAAATCAACACAATACAGCAGACAGACGATTACATATGATAGGAAGATATGCACGAACTGTCCGAAGAAAATTATCAAGCAGTCATGATGGAGAAGCGAATATAGAAATTGATTTTTTAGCTCCGCATTTGATTTCTTTGGGCATATCTTTGAGTAATTTAATCAGCACTGCTCTAGTGACATGTTTCTTTCTCATTAAAAATGTATGGCACCCATTTTAGATTGGGTAAAATGCGATAGTGTGGAAAAGCGAAAAAGAGGCAGACAAAAGGCAGTCTGTCAGAAAATAGCGTCACGCGACGTGGGCTAGATTAGTTGCGTTTGAATAATCATAACCAAAAACCGTTCGTGGTGGATATATTTCGTTGCTGTCTTGCAAAACATGATGAGCCGTGTCGACTAATAATTGCTTTGTCAGTCCGCCTCTGACAACAAGAAGGTGTCTAACTTAAGACCACGTCAGGAAGCGAGAACAAATTCGCACCCTCCTTCTCGCTCTATCCCTCTCTCTCCCTCTCTATCTCACCCTCCTCTCAAAACCTAAAGTTCATCTGACATCCGAAAATAATCAATTTGCCCGTAGACTGCTTTTTAGCGAATGACTTTGCATGGCAACAGTTATCAAGTTTTAGTATTACTGGACATGTCTTCATGAACATCGATTTTTGTGAAGACAAAATATGCAGCAATCAATAATTTCGCTTTTTCAGCACCATCATGGATGTTTAAGATTTTATCATCTAAATTACTGCACACTTTCAGGCACCCTAGAAATAACACTATCATGTGGCGTGCAATGTAAAAGGCTGATTCGCATAAAGATGTGGAGTTGTAATGAGCGATATCTTACTTTACTCTTATAGCGACATTTACTTTTTGTACTTAAAGTTTTGGTAGTCGAGTCATCAAGTCCTTCTGGTAAATGTGATGGTTTTCTGCAGCTCTGTTTTAACTTCCTACAACGGACTGTAATGTTGATTCAGTCTTTTAGCCAATGCGGTTACCTATGGGGTATTCATTTTGTGTATGCTACATTATTTGTTCTTGTCTGTTCTAATGTCGTGTAAGAGCACTTGAACATTGTTCTAAACAGGATTGTGTTCTTGGAACGTGCATTCTCCAGTCTCCGAGGCTAGAGCAAGAGATTTTTCAACTCACTAGAACGTAGGAGCGGAAGATTGTATTAATAAAAGTCATTTCTGAAGTGTTTAGTATACAACACGCATGTCCTGTAGGAATACATTAGTGTGAGCTGCTGTAAAGATGTACTAAACGTGTAATACAAATTACCATCAAATCGTAAAATATTATTTTCTTGTTTCTCGACAAAAGAATTCTCTGAATTGTGGTCTATGTCGTATTCTCGAAATTGTAGCAAGATGGACAATTCCAACCCTCACCCCTCACTTGAGAATCATCATATAAAGAAAACAAACAACATCTGATTAAGCAACAACAACAAATTTATAAAGAAAACAAAATAGATTAGTGCGGTAGTGCCACTAAATATCACAGTGGAAATTCGAAAAAAATATATTATTGTAAACTATTGAAGGTAATTAAATGTTTGCATAGGAACAACATTAATCTGTTGACGAGTCAGTGTTCGGTGGTAACGTGCAACGTATAAATGTTTATTACGTAGATTTCGTTATCGTTTTCGATTTTAAAAATGCCATGCTGAAATCGGATGTATTGGTCCGAAAGGCGTAAATATAACAATTCTACTGAAAACCACAACCATGCGATTATAGGCCCACTTGCCGTTATTTTAACGGCAGATAGATCTCATCGCTTGAAAACAAGAGGGCATTAGCGTTTTTTTTTTCATTTATTCACTGGCTTTAACATGTTCATTTCAAATGTTGTTACGCATCTTTTTCCCTTACATTATTTGAACGTATAAATATATGCGTTCCTCTATAACAGAATTAGCTAATATGCGAACATTAATAACGATGATAAGTTGTCTAATCGTTCAAATAATGGAGTCTATAGTATTACTATACTTCATGCCGCAAACACGATTCATGTTTGTCAATTACGTTTATAATACAGTACTTGAAAGTGCTGAAAGAGAAAAAGGATTCTTAAATGTTATGTTGAGCCAGTCTTAACATATTGATGTGAATCATGGACAATAGTACAACAAAAAAGAAAATCACTCCAGGCTGTAGAAATGTGGTTTTAAAGAAGAATGTTGAGAATACCATGGACAGCTAGGAAGAGTAATGAAAATGTTCTGAAAGAGGCCAAGCAAAAAAGAGAGCTACTTTTCAATATTAGGAAGAAACAAATATAATTTTCTGGCCATTCAATGAGAAGGGAAGAGCTGGAATATGTTGTGACAAAAGGAAAAACGGAGGGACGAAGTGTAGAGAAAATGAAAGAGAAAAGATACCAGACAGCTTAAGAGAATAGCTTGACAGAAGGTCAACAACATAAATGATAGATAGCAGATCGACAGTTGTGGAGAGACATGATCACCAACGCCAGCAGGCATGGTACTTGATTATGATGATGACCATGTGAAAGTGATTCTTTTAAAATTAAAAATGTACGAATGGCAGCCCATTTCCTCTGAAATCAGTCACGAAGAAACAGGCATGAATTAGTGAAACATTCAACGACAGTCAGAAGAACAGAGAGCAGATGAATAATTAAACTAGTTCTACCTGTTTACTAGCAAACAGCTTCGGACGAACTCATTAAAAGTAGACAGTCATTGTACTGGAGACACTAAAAGAGATATGTATAAGGTGGTAACTCTTTCAAACGATGAGATAAAGTATAAACTGTTTGTCAAATGTCACGTATAATGAGTTATGCAACTACGAAGCTAAGAAACTGTGTTAATAGTTATTTTATTGAATTTGTTAGATAATGATGTGACAAACTGTGTGGATTTGTGGATAAATTTGTGGATAACGTTATCCAACTAACCTCATTCATCAGTGTAGCTTTACTTGTTCTTTTAAGAAGAAACAGTCTTAAAGATGAAAGTGAAACCTGAACAGACAACAGACAACAGACAACAGACAGAAACATTTCTGGACGTCATAGAGATGAAAACGGCAACAGGTTACACAGACCGCTTTGAAGTTAGATCAGATGTAATGGCAGGGTACGTACTATCTCCCCCCCCCCCCTCTTTACTGTTCTTTTTTACATATATGGACTATATGTGTGCAAATTAGCCAACTAATCAGAGATAGAGGAGATCAACGAGCTTCTATTTGCAGACGATCAGTCACTAATACATGAAACAATAGAAGACCTGAACACTTGAATAGACTTAACAGCACAGGAACAAGTTGCAAGAAAATCAACGTCAACAAAACAAAAGTAATTAATATCACTACATAGAAATAGAACATCAACATAACTATTGACGGCAGACAACTAAAAAAAAAGTAGAAGAATTTAAATACATAGGAAGTCTAGTGACAAACGACAATTCACAAACATCAGAGATATACTCATAATGCAACAAAGCTTGTCAAATCAGTGGCAACTATCACCGCTATTGTTCAACAAAGAAACAACTCTAGAGACAAAACGGACACTGTAATTGTACAAATCTTTATCCCAAAGTTGTACTACCAATGCCAGTCTGGACCCTAGATGCAAGAACAGTAAGTAAAATATCCTCTACTGAGATGAAATGTCTTAGACTACAGACAGAAAATAGTATAAGAGGTAGGATCAGAAATGAAAATCTGAGAAAAAGGTTGGAATAACTCCCGCCATAGAATATATAAAGAAACAATAGATAGAACGTTTTTGTCACGTGATAAGGCAGAAAGATCTAAGTACAACACAACGAGCCTTCAATAAACGTTGCAAGAACACCACATCTAAGGGTCGACCACGAAAGCGATGGATTGACGAATTTTTAGACTAGGAAACATAACTGAAGCAGAGGTGAGCAGAAAAGAAAAGACAACAAATTACATCTCCCCTCGACGCTGAAAGGCAAATGAAGAAGGAAAGAAGAAGAATAAAAAGAAGATAAAGTAGAAGAAGAAAAAAGAAGAGGAAGAATATAGAGATCAAAACGCAATTGTAATCATTTCTTTATTTAACGAACGTTTAAAGTTAGTTTAATAATATCGAATAAAACTACGCTTTATTTTGGTTTGCGTTTTATTTACAATCTGGTTTAATTAATGAAGGACCTGAGAAGAATGCAGGCAAATTGTATTCCAGAAATAAACGTTACGCCTATTAGTTTATTGCGTAGAATCAATCACGCTCCATTATTAGTTAAAACAAAGGAGGGACTGCTTAACTGTAAATGAAAGGAAACAACAAAACTAAAATAGATCAAACCGATTTATGCCAATTTTAACCTGCGGGTGGTCTGAAATATTCACTTAGATGATAATGCAATACTTGATGAATTAAGGTGCATAGAAGTCTAAAAATTTAATAAAGAAAAAAAATAGCAATTTGCTTCTCCAGTGAGTTATAACAAACAATTGCATGCAACTTTTCCATTGTGTCATTGCATTAACAGCATTAAAACCATGCTCGCTTAAAGCATTAGCGTTCCCGCCTCTTTCTGTATATCACCAGAAGATCTTGGCATTGCGTACGAACTCTGTTGCAATGCAAATTTAGAATCTGCTAGGCCCTCTGTTAATTTCAAGAAAGCCCATTTAAATTATTTAAAATTGTGTATGAGTTTTGCTTTTTTAATTTATGAAATTTATCTTTTGAGTTTTGTCGATATTCATTTACAAAGGGTTCATTTACATGCACACCTTGAACACGGGACGTGTTTACCGTCCGTCTCCAACATGACTAGCTAACACATTTAATTGGATGTCATGTGATCCTGCACACACACACACAAATATAATAACGAATGCTCCAAAAGAAAGTGGTCGTTACAAAAAATAAAAAACGCTTTAAGAAAATTAATTGTTCTATAAATATTGGCTAAAAAATTGGGCACCTCCTGGTTGTTAGAACAGGGCACCTTCTGGCTGTTACAAAAGGGCACTTTCTTGTTGTTGAAAAAGGACACCTTCTGGTTGTTAGAAAAGAGTACCTTCTAATTGTTACAACAGAGCAACTTCTGGTTCTTACAAGAGGGAACATTCTGGTTGCTACAACCGGACACCATCTTGTTGTTAGAAAAGGACACCTTCTTGTTGTTAGAACAGGGCACCTTCTTGTTGTTAGAATAGGGCACCTTCTTGTTGTTAGAACAGGGCACCTTCTTGTTGTTACAACAGGTGACACTCTGGTTGTTAGAACTGGGGACATTCTGGTGGTTACAACAGGGCACTTTCTGGTTGTTACAACAGGTGACATTCTGGTTGTTAGAACAGGGGACATTGTGATTGTTAGAACAGGGGACATTGTGGTTGCTAGAACAGGGGACATTCTGGTTGTTACAACAGGGCACCTTCTGGTTGTTACAGCAGGTGACATTCTGGTTGTTAGAACAGGGAACATTGTGATTGTTAGAACGGGGGACATTGTGGTTGCTAAAACAGAGGACATTCTGATTGTTACAACAATTGACATTCTGGTTGTTAGAACAGGGGACATTGTGGTTGCTAGAACAGGGGACATTGTGGTTGTTAGAACAATGGGCATTCTGGTTGTTACAACAGGGGACATTGTGGTTGTTAGAACAGGATACATTGTGGTTGTTAGAACAGGGGACATTGCGGTTGTTAGAACAGGGGGCATTCTGGTTGTTAAAACAGGGGACATTGTGGTTGTTAGAACAGGAGACATTGTGGTTGTTAGAAAAGTGGACATTGCGGTTGTTAGAACAGGAGACATTGTGGTTGTTAGAACAGGAGACATTGTGGTTGTTAGAAAAGTGGACATTGCGGTTGTTAGAACAGGAGACATTGTGGTTGTTAGAACAGGGGCATTCTGGTTGTTAAAACAGGGGACATTGTGGTTGTTAGAAAAGTGGACATTGCGGTTGTTAGAACATGAGACATTGTGGTTGTTAGAACAGGAGACATTGTGGTTGTTAGAAAAGTGGACATTGCGGTTGTTAGAACATGAGACATTGTGGTTGTTAGAACAGGAGACATTGTGGTTGTTAGAACAGAGGACATTGTGGTTGTTAGAACATGAGACATTGTGGTTGCTAGAACAGAGGACATTGTGGTTGTTAGAACATGAGACATTCTGGTTGTTAGAACAGAGGACATTGTGGTTGTTAGAACAGGGGGCATTCTGGTTGTTACAACAGGGCACCTTCTGGTTGTTACAACAGGGGACATTATGGTTGTTAGAACAGGAGACATTCTGGTTGTTAAAACAGCAGACATTTTGGTTGTTAGAACTGGGGACATTGTGGTTGTTAGAACAGGTGACATTGTGGTTGTTAGAACAGGGGACATTGGGGGTTGTTAGAACAGGAGACATTGGGGGTTGTTAGAACAGGAGACATTCTGGTTGTTAAAACAGGTGACATTCTGGTTGTTAGGACAGGGGACATTGTGGTGGTTAGAACAGGGGAGATTGTGGTTGTTAGAACAGGAGACATTCTGGTTGTTAAAACAGGGGACATTGTGGTTGTTAGAACAGGGGACATTGTGGTTGTTAGAACAGGGGACATTCTGGTTGTTAGAACAAGGGACATTGTGGTTGTTAGAACAGGGGACATTGTGGTTGTTAGAACAGGGGGCATTCTGGTTATTACAACAGGGCACCTTCTGGTTGTTACAACAGGGGACATTATGGTTGTTAGAACAGGGGACATTGTGGTTGTTAAAACAGGGTACATTGTGGTTGTTAGAATAGGAGACATTCTGGTTGTTAAAACA
The DNA here is from genome assembly GCA_032433765.1 of Megaustenia siamemsis. Lineage (NCBI taxonomy): Eukaryota > Metazoa > Mollusca > Gastropoda > Stylommatophora > Ariophantidae > Megaustenia > Megaustenia siamemsis. Next base: position 58,923,931 of record JAVIAB010000047.1, on the reverse strand, counting down.
GGAGACATTGTGGTTGTTAGAACAGGGGACATTGTGGTTGTTAGAACAGGGGACATTGTGGTTGTTAGAACATGATACATTCTGGTTGTTAAAACAAGGGACATTCTGGTTGTTAGAACAGGGGACATCGTGGTTGTTAGAACAGGGTACATTGTGGTTGTTAGAAAAGGAGACATTCTGGTTATTAAAACATGATACATTGTGGTTGTTAGAACAGGAGACATTGTGGTTGTTAGAACAAGGGACATTGTGGTTGTTAGAACAGGAGACATTGTGGTTGTTAGAACAAGGGACATTGTGGTTGTTAGAACAGGGGACAGTGTGCTTATTAGAACAGGGGACATTGTGGTTGTTAGAACAAGGGACATTATGGTTGTTAGAACAGGGGACATTGTGGTTGTTAGAACAGGGGACAGTGTGCTTATTAGAACAGGGGACATTGTGGTTGTTAGAACAGGGGACATTGTGCTTGTTAGAACAGGGGACATTGTGCTTGTTAGAACAGGGGACATTGTGCTTGTTAGAACAGGGGACATTGTGCTTGTTAGAACAGGGGACATTGTGGTTGTTAGAACAGGGGACATTGTGCTTGTTAGAACAGGGGACATTGTGCTTGTTAGAACAGGGGACATTGTGCTTGTTAGAACAGGGGACATTGTGCTTTTTAGAACAGGGGACATTGTGCTTGTTAGAACAGGGGACATTGTGCTTGTTAGAACAGGGGACATTGTGCTTGTTAGAACAGGGGACATTGTGCTTGTTAGAACAGGGGACATTGTGCTTGTTAGAACAGGGGACATTGTGCTTGTTAGAACAGGGGACATTGTGCTTTTTGAAAACAGGGGACATTGTGCTTGTTAGAACAGGGGACATTGTGCTTGTTAGAACAGGGGACATTGTGGTTGTTAGAACAGGGGACATTGTGCTTGTTAGAACAGGGGACATTGTGGTTGTTAGAACAGGGGACATTGTGGCTGTTAGAACAGGGGACATTGTGGTTGCTGGAACAGGGGGCATTGTGGTTGCTAGAACAGGGGACATTGTGGTTGCTAGAACAGGGTACTTTCTGGATGTTGCAGATGGAAGTGGAGGTTTCTGGTTGTTACAACAGAGCACCTTCTGTATGTTGCAAAAGGACGCCTTCTGGTTGTTATAACAGGGCACATTCTGGTTGCTACAACAGGCCACTTTCTGATTGTTACAACATGGCACCTTCTGGTTCATAGAATAGGGCATCTTCAGTGAGTTAGAACAGCTCACTTTGAGGGTATTAAAACAATGATCCTCCTGGCTAGACCATGGCAACTTGTGTGTTTGTTAGACTATCAACCTGCCTCAAAATTATAGAGATTAACCACGAGAGGAGTGATCATCATTATATTTTTAAAGGGGGGACTAGTTGGTCTCGAGGCAAGACGCCGGCCTTGAGACAGAGAGGTTGTGAGTTAAAATCCAGGCTGAACCAGTTGGGAGTTTTATTTATGATTTCTCTCTGTGGTAACCACCCTGGTCTCTGCAGCGAGGCCCGACTTGAAACGTCAATTACTCATCGACGAAACAAACATGAGAGCCTCCGAAGACGGAATTATGTGCCTGTACGGCGAGGGACCCCTGTGCACACGGCTGCCAATGATAAATGGATTAACACGCAGAATTCAGTTCCTATTTTCTAGGGACTTTGTCAGAGGTGAAAGCTGGCGAACGCAATATATATATATATATATATATATATATATATATATATATATATATATATATATATATATATATATATATATATATTTAAAGGGACTTACTTGGAAGTTTCAAGCCTTCCAACAAACCAATACGGTAGCCACAGCGAACCACCCAGATACTCACCTTCAACTCCTAGTTAGTCGCTGGGAAAAAGAAAACTGCATCCATCAAAACAGGTTGGATAAATGATGTGGGGATCGCCGTGTTGCTTGTAGTAGTTTGGGATCTGCTGGTATAAAAGACCTAGTATTGCAGCACCTCATGGCAAGAAAAACTGTACATTCTGCAGCAGACACCGACATTCTAGAAAGCCATTTCAGCCCTCAACGTCGCTAATTTTTAGTCTAGGAGATAACAGCTCGATTTCATGGCATTCGATCAACAGGCAAGTGTAATTACATATGAATTTTAATAGAATCATAAAATCTAATGGAATTATAAAATATGTTACATTCATATAATATGCTAGAAAGATGAAATATAATTAAATAAAGAAATATAATGGTACCACGAAATCTGCTTGAATCATAAAATCTTATGGATCTTGAATAATTATTGATGAAATATCATCTGTATATACATATTTACCATCGCTAAATATAGCACATTTTGTTTGTGACGTCATAAATTAAAACCACTTCTATAAAAGATGAATGTTCAGAGTTATACAAGTGTTAGACTCAGAGGTCATCGTATCCATGAATGAGCCATGTTTCCAAGAATAGATATGAAATGAAACACTGCGAGGAAAACAAACAGCTGTTGTGAGAACTGTCATATGCATACAACATTCAACAAACTCACTGGTGTGCTAAGACATCAGACATTAGTGAATTCTTACAACAAACAAATATAACTGGACAGAATTGTCTCATTATTGATCATACTGTCGGTAACCCTTGTCATGTTTCACATCATACGGTATATTGTATTATTTAGGGAATCTAAATATTGCCTGACTACCGGGTGTCTTTCTTTATCGCAAATAGTAAAACTGTGAATAATTAATACAATAATATTTGACAGGCTTTTTCTGTGCTAGCTCGGGCAAGATGTAAGAAACCTGCTGATTTTATTTTCAGCTCTCAACAACAAGCACTCTCACCTTATACACTTGAATAAGTAGTTCAAGCTGAATATTCATTCGCCAAAATATTTAAAAAATATTATCTGTGATTATCGACCAGAAATGAAAATTCACCGAAATGAAATGTGTCAGAAGAATGACAGGAAACAGCTTAAGGGACAACGTAAGAAACACTGACCTGAGAAAGAAACTCGAAATTGAACTAGCCATCGAATACATAAAGAAACAACAGATAAATCGGTTCGGCCACATAACAAGACAAAAAGAACTAACAATGAATCAAAGAGCCATAAACAAACGCTACGAAAACGCCAGATTAAGAGGAAGACCGAGAAAGAGATGGATAAAGGGAATACTAGAGTCACTAGGAGAAATAACATCAGAAGAGGCCAACAGAAGAGCAAAGAATCGCAGATTGTTTCTCCCCTCGACGCCAACGGCAGCAGAGGAAGGATAGAAGAAGAAGAAAGAAGAGGATCGACCAGAAAATATGAAAATTTATAAAAATAACAAAATATATGTATCAACAACACATGAAAAAAAAATTGATAAACAGAAAATGCGGACATGTGAAAATGTAACCATAGTATCAATTGAGAGATATTCGGATATTTCTATCTTTGACCTGAAACGAGAGAACCAGATTACAGCCTTATAATTTCAGGAATACCTGTCAATATGGCGGATAGGCGGCAGGAACATTTAAGGGCTGTGTCTGAAAAGTGTTCCTTGTTGCAGTTTCCTCATATTCCAAGTCCGGCTTGCTGCCGGAGCTACTGAGTTTAGTGATCTGTGCAGCACACCGTGAGTTGTGCGTTTCATCCGTTTTGATCGTGTTCGTGTTTCGGTATTGCGTTTGCTTACGATGAATGAGGATATCGTAATGACGGAGAACAGATGGCTGTGTTCACTTTCTGCGCGGTTTCGCCTTATGTCTTTTGGCGTGTGATGAGACTACTATGATGGGGACTGCAGCTACCTTTCTTTGTTTGGGAAATGAGATATTATTTCGGATGATTCCACTGGCACGGGCGGTTGAGTAGTTATGGATTGTAATTGGTTTGCAGTGGTACCGAGGCCTTCCATAACTATACCATAACCATAACTTCAGGCAAACGAAAGATAGTTAGATTAACTATTAGTAATAAACTATGTAAGGACAAATGAAGCTAGCGAGAATGTTCATAATATCATGGCATGTCACTTTTGAGCCACTTAAAAATATTTGATACCAAAATAATAGAAACAAGATAAGCACCAGATGTAGAAACACATTTGACAGAAGAACAGATGAGCATTAGAAGAAACAAAAGTTGTATAGATGTTATCCTTACACTTTGGTAGCTCATAGAAAAGGCTGGAATATGATGAGAACCCATATGTTGCTTTTGAGGACCAGGGGAGAGCATTCGGTAGTTGATGGAAATGTACTATGACAAATAGTGGCTTAGTACGTTGTAAATGAGCATCTTATTTTATTATGCAAGAAGTTGATACTGTGACTACAGAAGTTTGATTATAAAAAAAAAAAACAAAGGAATATTTGAACTGCTCACTGCAACATTAAGAGTAAGAGTAATGTCTTTTCTCCAGGATGACCAGGCTTTAACAACAGAAGTACTTGGGAAAAAAACGACAGAATTATGTGTCCGTGAATAAGGAGAATAACATAAAAGAATATGAGAATCAACACCGAAAAAAACAGAGGCTGAAGCATTTTAGGGAAGTAAGGCGTGAATAGATTAATAGAGACTCAGACAAGCAACAGATATTATATACAGTAACAGCATTATCAGAAAGTGGCAAAGTAAATAAAGAAATTAACATTTGATGTAGTGACAAGTATTGGGACAGCTAGCCCCTCTCGTACAACATGTGTCAGTGCTAGTCAGTGCAAGAAAAAAAACGTGTACCAATCGTATTTATTTCCTCGTTGTTACCAGTACTAATTAGTGCAAAGAAAATACAACGTGTACATATCATATTTATCACCACTCTTTGTTACTAGTGCCAAACATTGTCTATCAGAGCAAATCAGAAAATAAAATTAGTTACCGCGGAAATAAAATGTTTGAATAAGGTTGTTGGAGTGACCAGAAGAGACACATTCCCAGCTAAGAGTTGGAATAGAATACATTTTGAATAACATACAAAAAGATAAGAAGTGAAGTGGTTTACCCATCTAGAGAAATTGCCTACTGGTATCATACCGACCAAGGCATATACAAGAAGAGGAGAGGGGCACAGAGCTCGAGGCAGACCTACACAACGTTGGAGGAACAACATGAGAGAAACATCATCGAGTGTCAACGACTGAGGCTGTTAGTAAATAATGAACCAGACCTTTAAATATCACTCGGCACCGAAGTCGACAGAGAGAGAAGAGACAGAGAGAGAGAGAGAGAGAGAGAGAGAGAGAGAGAGATAGTGAGAGACAGTGAGTGAGACAGAAAGAGACAGAGAGAGACAAAAAGCGACAAAAAGCGAGATAGAGAGCGAGACAGAGAGAGACACACACAGAGAGAGTGAGAGAGACAAGATAAGCACCAGATGTACAAAACACATTTGATAGAAAAACAGATGGGCTTTAGAAGAAAAAGAAGTTGTATAGATGTTATGTTGGGAACGTTGGTTGTGAACAAGAAAGGTATGCTGAGATGATGTTATTGCTTCTTAAATAAAGACATGATTATTGAAAATGAATTCTCGAAACTATATGTTAGTATCAAACGGCTTGCCAGTCGAAGAAGGAGATTGAGAGGCGGATGAGAACTGTATGTCAACCATCCGTATGTAGATTAATTGCGATATTTTTTTGGTTCGAGGGACTAAAAGGTGTGGGGCGGCATTGCTCCCCCCCCCCCCCCACTTCCGATCTACCAAATGTGCAATTCCGTTGGTTCTGTTGACTTTTATTTAAGCGCTTGTTTAAAATCAGGTAGAGAACAGGCAAATAATTGCAGTGCTAAGGTAAAGCTGGTAGCAAAGAGCTAGTAGTGCGGTGTAAAGTAGACTCACCATACCTTATAAGATCATTACACCAAACTACTGACTCCTTGTTTAAAAGCAGTCACGTTTGTTTCCAGCTTAAACACAATCACAGCCTGTTCTAAGAACAGCTTGTAAAAGTTAGCAATACAAAAGCAGATGCCAATGAACTTACGTAATGCAAGAATTCTGGAATATATTAGAGAGACAGTTTTGAAGAAACATCTCATTTTTTATGGTCGGCCGAGCTGTTTATCCGAAGGACTGGAAATATAGACTAAATATTATTTGAAATGTACACGTTAGAATTATTAATATGTATTGAAAATAAAAAATAATAATAAAATATATAATAATTTTGAACTAGGAGAAATGGAAAGAAAAATAAGTAAAAAAAATCGCCCCTGTCTGCTTTTAAATTTTTTTTCTTTCTATTTCTCCTACTTCAAAATTAGTATATATATTTTCTATTATTTTAAATTTTCAATACATATCTGTACGTGTGTTGTATCTTTGTTCCAGTTGAAGACCTACTGTGCCGAAACGTCGTTCTGGTTTGTCGTTGTCCACTTGTTACGCGAAGCTTTAACCATGCCGTTTTTGTTCTACTTTTTCTATATTTTTGCATTTCTCCCCACAATTAGCTTCACTGCAGCTTCGCATTTTGATGCATTTATGTGCATTTCTTTGCCTTCACCCTAGAGTTATTAACATCACTCTACGACAGGAAAAAAAATAACAAAATCTAACCTTTGACCTTAACACCAAATCGAAACTGGTTAGTTAATCGTTTATGTCACACTCACCTCACATTTGAAACATTTCAGAATTGTACAAGATGTGTGAATGTACGCAGTTAGATCATAATAGGGAATGGAAAGGTCCCCATCATACATCGGTAAACACAATTAGATGAAGATGCCGAAGTAAATGGTTTCTCCTTGACAAAGCTGAACGGAAGGGTTCAAAAGAGGAATCGAAGCGCGACTTACCCTAATGTGGGATTAAATGAAGACATTGTGTACACATGGTTTTACATTAAGGTATTACAATGGGAATGTTCTGGAAGAGGTAGACAGGGAGGTAATTGGTGTGATTGTAGCGTTCTCATTGATGCGGAGAGCTGGCTGAGCTCATGTCGATAAGCTGTGATAAGAAATGCTTTTTAGATGTTAGGAAAGTGAATAAACAGACACACATAACGGAGAGATGAATAGAGCAAGAGAGAAGGGACAATGTATATATATATCAGTGTCGTATTCTCTATGCTACCGCCGGTAGCTTGAGCATATTAACGAAAAATACAACAGGAAATGATAATTTATTATATTTTTTTCATAATCATATTACAAATTTGTAAATATTCTATTCAAATTTCGTAGGTCAATATAATTTATTTGCTTTGATTTGCATTTATTAAAGCAAGGTTTTCCTATGGCTACTATAACGTTGGTGAATGAAGCCGAAACCACTAATCAGCAGCGGTACATTTCTCTTCTCTCCGACTTAGAATTAATGACCTTGACATTAAAAAATTCCCGTCAAAATAATGCGGCCAAAGTTACCGCTAGAACAATGCGGTTTCATTGGTTATTTTTAGCTCTAGACAATCAGGATCGTCACAAAGTGAAAGTGAAACAATGTCTGATTACCGGAACTTCCTAACCTATTTATAACTATGTTATGTGGATCAGCATCAGTAGAAAGAACTTTTTCTGCTCTCAAAAGAATCAAATCTTATTGTCGCTCAACTCAGACACAAGCGCTCTTATCTGTTTTGGCAATAATGCCCATTGAGAAATCATTCTTTCAGAAGCTTAGAAACCAACCCAACAGTACTTTCAATGACAAAGTCATCGAGACATTTTCGTCCCAAACAAAACAGATAGAGTTTACATATAAATAAGTAAGTAATTCAAAATGTAGTGATGTCATTAGCAAATATTACTTCATGTTAGCCTACTGAATATAACGTATGTTTTTATTTGTTACGTCAGCGGTGGCCCAGTCCCCAAAACCAGTATACGCCACTGATATATATATATATATATATATATATATATATATATATATATATATATATATATATACTGAGAAAAACTAGAGATAAATAAATAGTGACAAGATATATAATGGGAACGAAGATGTTAGATAATGTTTAGAGACGAATGAGAAAGAAGGTGTGAGAGGGTGATATATGTTGTTAGAGAAGGAGTGAGAAAGAAGGTGTGAAAGGGTGATATATGTTGTTAGAGAAGGAGTGAGAAAGAAGGTGTGAGAGAGTGACATATGATGTTAGGGAGGGAGTGAGAAAGAAGGTGTGAGAGGGTGATATATGTTGTTAGAGAAGGAGTGAGAAAGAAGGTGTGAGAGGGTGACATGTTAGAGAGGGAGCGAGAAAGAAGGTGTTAATTTCCATTATTAGGAAGAAACAATCATCATTCTTTTGCCATGTTATGAGAAGGGAACAGCTGGAATATATTGTAACAACAGGGAAAATTGAGAGACGAAGAGGTAGAGGAAAGCAAAGAGAAATTATACCAGACAGCTTAAAAGAATGGTTTGGCAGAAGGTCAACAACAACAGAAATGTTAAATAATCGCCGAGATCGAAAGTTGTATAGAGACATGATCACCTAGACCAGCAGGCAAGGCACTTGATGATGATGAGTCAGTGCTTGTAACAAAAAAATCAAAGAGTAGCAAATCCGGGAGTTTCCGGTCCGCAATGTTGAACTTTTAACCTCAAAGGTGTTAACATTTTAAAATACATCTACTTCTAATGACGTTTAATGTATAATAGAAGTATCATGTGTATTTACCTCCCTGGAAAGACACTAATACGCCAATTAAATAAAAGTATCAATGTCCAATAACTGTGTTGCTGTTAGCATTCATAACCAGAAAGTTTACGTGGCATTGTTTTCTTACTTTCCATGTTCTTCTGTAGATACAGCGATGGCACATCTAGAGAGGTTCTTGACTTTCTTTATGAACTGATTTCACCACCACTAGGTCGATCTTTAAGGACAAAAGGTAGGGTTCGATCCCAACCGACGGCTTCCGGGTTCACCCAGCCTTAAATGTGTACCGGATTTTTTCTGGGAAGGTAAAGCGGCACGAGCGTAATACCCACCACATTACCCCAAAAATCATGTGCTGAAGGTCTGTAAAATTTATGGTCACTAACACCATATTCCCTACACGCCACTTGGCGTGACGGTGATACTTTACTTATTTTTATTACTAGGTCGATCTTTGACTGCTGGCCATTCTGTTTTAAATGCAGAATATTTCTAGGGAGAACTAATGATGATAATTAAGGTAATATCGTGATCAACTTTGGTACTGTGATTGTTCCCGTACCTAATTCCTGTGTGCTAAGGTGGAGATATGAAAGAGAGGGAATGACACTTAGAAATAATTTAAAAAAGATGACAAAGAGAGAGAAAGAGAGAGATAAAGAGAGAGAGAGTACTGACTGAGATATAGTGCATGTATAGGGTGAATGAAGAAATGAGTACGCCATAGAAACAGTGTTACAGGTGTTGAAGACAGAAAATTATAAGATATAGACAGACAGGCAGACAGGTGTGTGATTAGGTGGGTAGGTAGATAGACAGACAGACGGACGGTCGGACAGTCGGACCGAAAGATGGACATTCAGATAGACAAATAGACAGACAGACGGACGGACAGAAAGACATGTATGCAGACAGGCAAACAAACAGGTGGTTGGGCGGACGGGCGGACGGACGGACGGACAGACAGACAGAAAGACATACTGATAGATAGATAGATAGATAGATAGATAGATAGATAGATAGATAGATAGATAGATAGATAGATAGATAGATAGATAGATAGATAGATAGATAGATAGATAGATAGATAGATAGATAGATAGATAGATAGATAGATAGACAGACAGATAGATAGATAGATAGATAGATAGATAGATAGATAGATAGATAGATAGATAGATAGATAGATAGATAGATAGATAGATAGATAGATAGATAGATAGATAGATAGATAGATAGATAGATAGATAGATAGATAGATAGATAGATAGATAGATAGATAGATAGATAGATAGATAGATAGATAGATAGATGTGTAAAAGTGGATGAGTTACATTAAGCGAGGGTGAGAGTGTGATTACGGGAGCAATGTGGAGGGAAATATTAAAATTAAAGTGTAAAAAATAATCACAGACGAACAGATGGAGAAAAAGTTGTAACCGAAATCCGCTTGAAGTGGTTTCAGTTGTCTAGAATAGCACCCAGTCAAACCCTCAAGGTAATCATTAACAGAAAATGATTTCAGTTTGAGAAGTGTAAAACCACGGAACACAATTTAAAAAGAAAAATTAAATCTCGACAAGACTACCCCCCAGAGCACTTATAATATTCAATCCACAGTTATAGAAATGGTTTTCTTTGTGTTTTATTTTTTTGTTACCTTGCATATACCTTCTGTTGAAGATGCTTTTCAGTTCAACTACATAGTATACCTTTCAAGTTATATTAAATAATTATTCATTTACAATAGTAGTAACACTTGTATTATACTTCTTGTCCTATGTTCCCGTCTTTGAGTCTTTAAATCACAATCGAGAACTTTAATACACACTAATATAATTATAATAAGAAAAACTGTCGAAAGACGTTGTTTTGTGTTTAAGGGGCTCGAAGGCTGGCTCCAAGGAGCGCCATTCCGCTCTGTCTCTTGCTTTGATGGTGCAGGTTGTCATAGGCTGACTTGTCCATCTTTTGATGTTACTCGTCCACGTTAGTCTTGGTTTTCCTCTTTTATCTTGTATTTTCCCTTCCAATATTACTTTTTGTAGGTGGAGGTGTGTTTTTTAACATCCCACAAAATATTATCTGTCTTGTTTGAATTGTGTTTAGTAGTTCTCTTTTCATTTTTAGTTGTTTCAATACTTTGGCATTGTTTTCTTTTCTATCCATCCGATTCTACCTATTCTTCTACATATCAAAAGCAGCTTAGATTTTCTGTTCTGTTTTCTTGTCTAATGCCGATGTTTCTGCACTATACAGGAATGTTGAGAAGATATAGCATTTTGTTCTTCTTAGTTGTAGCTTTGGTGTTATTTGTTTTTATGTTTATATATAACGGCTCTACCATTTCATAAAATATATCTCTGGTCAGTTCTTTTCCAATAACATGAATAAGCATTAAAAAGCTTCTATTTAACAATTTACAGTGTCAAAGGAAGAGTTTACATTAACCGTGCAATTCCTTTTGTGAGTTCACTCACTTGACCTATCTGCTTTGCTCCCTTTGGAACTAAGGGCAGTAAATACCATTTCCCCTGTATAGGTTCTAAGACTATAATAGCTCCGGAAAGAGAGTTTTGGATGAGCTATTAGTTCATTTTAAATTCTCCGAAGGCAGACAATGCATGTCCTGTAAGAGCGAAAGCCGAACTGCTTATCCTCTCCTAACTGGACCTTTTATCCACTAAAACAGGAATAGCCGAAGTGAAAAATCTCTGGCGCATTAAATCAATGATGATTCTAAAAGATGCCAAACAAGCTTCCAAATATAAGACAATTAACATTAGAGAATAGAGAAGAATGAATGTGACCTTTATCTAATTCTGTCTTGCACGATATTGTCGTTCATATTTCAATAACAATTATAATGATTCTGTTATGCTCTTTTTTGCTATTCAAATTCCAGGAAGCCTCCCTCTTCATAGTCTAGCTATGAGAGAGATATATAGTCAGTTGTGTAGTGATAAGGCGCTGACCTTGCGATAAAGTGAACGTGGGCTCAAAAGTACCTTGGCACTTTCCAGATCACTCACCTGACAAAGGAGCATCTGGCCAACTGAGCAGGTGGGCACTAATGACAGAGCGGGAGAGCACTGGCCTCTTCACTTATTTTTCATGTAACATAATTGGCTGAGATGTAATGTTCACTGATTATTACTTACATTATGAGAGACTGTTTTAGTAATAACTGAATGTGCTGGCTATAAATGATCATCTATCACATTCACGAATATTAATAATAATAATAGTAATAAAGCTAATGAATAAGAAGCCGAACAGCGAATAGGTGTAATGCATTTACGAGTTTTAAAATACACGGCAGAACAAGCAAATGGTTTGAACATATAAAACATCTCCCGGTTAATAAGAAAGAAAGAAAGAATCTTTAAAAATACAAATCTGCAGAATACCGCAGAGTAGACCTTAGTCAAGAACACACACTCCGTTTTCTGACGACGCTGTAAGCTAAAAGAAAACCGAAGGAGAGAAAAATCTTCCAATCCCTTCCCTTCTCTACCAACCGGTTCTTTGTTGGCCATAAAAGTGGCCGTATTTCGCTGCATCACTGCATCGCTGCTTGCAACAAAGATTACATTTGTGCGCTTTTCGATCTAACACAACCGTTTTCCTTCGCCATGTTAGGTCGAATCTGCTTCTTCCTCATTCTCTATGGCTAATAACCATTTTGAATAATTACCCTGAGATGTAGTAGGGTCATAGTCAGCTTTGATTCGCTGCCATTGACGTTGACAGTCTGTTGTAATGTCCCTAACTGATCTCAGGTCATGTGATCTACATCCCAGATCCAGTTATGGAGCAATAACGAACTTGTGTCAGTTCATTTTTTTCTTGCTATGTTATTCCTAAATAAGAACTTCTTTGTGATAATGTGTTCGCTTGTTTTTGTTGGTGAACTTTTCTTATTTTATACTTCCAATTTTACTAACATCATCCAGTCTTCGTAGAATATTCTATAAACCAATGCATGTGTAAATTCCAGTCCGAGACAGCAGATAAAAAATTGTTGAAATAGCAGTTTGTTCGCTTCAACATAATTTTTGGTATTGTTCGATATTGAAGGCATATTCAGTTCACGGAAAATGTAATTGTGTAATCCGATTATTAGATTTGGGTCATGTTTGACTTATTTTATCCAAATATAAAATAGATTTGTAACTTTCGACGTGTTTTAACTTAACAACAATATAACAAGCTTTCTCAAAGTATGTTATGTTTAAAACAATATAGTAGCCTCCGTCAGTCATAGTTGACTATAGTAGCCTCCGTCAGTCATAGTTGACTATAGTAGTCTCCGTCAGTCATAGTTGACTATAGTAGCCTCCGTCAGTCATAGATGACTATAGTAGCCTCCGTCAGTCATATATGACTATAGTAGCCTCCGTCAGTCATAGATGACTATAGTAGCCTCCGTCAGTCATAGATGACTATTGTAGCCTCCGTCAATCATAGTTGACTATAGTAGCCTTCGTCACTCATAGTTGACTATGGATTTTTCAGCGCCCCTAAAAATTTTATTTTTTCATTTCTTCCCCCGTGTATTCTCTTTTTTTTCCCCCACGTGAATATGTCTGCTTCTTTTTTTTTTAGTTGGAGCTTTGGAGTGTGTTTTCATAGATTGGGTCTGCAGCTATTTCTTTCCGGGCTACAGGGTTTGTGTTCAAAGTAGAGTCTTCATGTCACGTTTACACACGTTTACAAATCGAAGTTTTGGGCGCCCCCTATTCCTTTTGCCATCTACTAGTTGTCTATAGAGTATATCTTTTTTGTTAAGCGGCCATCTTTCATACGTAACCTACGTTATTTCAGCAGCGTGTAGATGTTCGGGAGGCCTGTGCGAGTCATGACCTCCACGTTTGTCACTTTATCCTTCCAGGTGATACCAAGAATATGGCACAGACATTGCATATGGAATGCATTTAGACTTCTCTCCTGCTATGCATATGTTGTCCAAGATTTGCTGCCATACAGGAGGATATTAATGATGAAGAATTGTAAACTGCGGCCTTTGTTTCAATTGTCAGTTTGCTGTTTTGCTAAACACACCTAGAAAGACGGGCGAAGGTGGTAGCAGCTTTACCAGTGCGGGTGTCAATTTCTGTATCTAAAGATAATTTGTGGTTGATTATGGACCCCATGTATCTATACTGCTGCACGACATCAAGATTATAGTTGTTGATAAAGATTACAGGTGTAGCTTCAACGACCGGACCGAGTATATTAGTTTTCTGCAAACTTATTGTTAGACACAAGTCTCATTATATAAAATACATTTCAAAATAATCTATTTACAACTTTTGACTCATTTTACAATAATATAAGTTTGTTTACAATTTTCGAATTATTTTACAATAATATAAGTTTGTTTACAATTTTCGAATCATTTTACAATAATATAAATCTATTTACAATTTTCGACTCATTTTACAATAATATAAATCTATTTACAATTTTCGACTCATTTTACAATAATATAAATCTATTTACAATTTTCGACTCATTTTACAATAATATATATCTATTTACAATTTTCGACGCATTTCATAATAATATGAAAATTATTCAAAAAAACTTCCAACTTATTGTTTAGGAATATTTTCTTCTTCTAAAAGAAAACCGACGACTGCTTCTCTTCATCCTTCATCTTTAAGATACAGCGTGCGAGTAAGGATGTTTTGTCCCTACATTACACAACGTCGTCTCATCATCATCATCTTTCGGCCCAATAAATTCGTCCTTTGGCACATTAAAATAATATAAAACTTGTTTAAACTTTCGACTTATTGCGTAATAATATAAAAATATATACGAATTTCTCATTTGTGCTGTTTTCCCGAACTGTGCGTGGAAGACATGAATCAGCGTTTAGTGTTTCCCTAGGATACTCCAGCGAGTTACATTAATTTCCATGTGAAGTATTTTTTATTCAACTTGTCACATCAGTTTAGGTGTTTCTGTTTAGACTTCCTCAAAGTTTCTTGCTGTGACTAATAACTGTTGTCACGAGCTTTATCATGCATTTCTTCATTAGTGTAGCCATCATGCCAACATAAAGAAGCATGGTAAATACGTCAGAGTTAGTTACATCATAATCAAATACCGTGCCTGCTAACGTCCAAGGCATACTCAACATTCTTCTATAAAACCACATTTCTACAGCCTCCAGAGATTTTCTCATCTGATGTCCTATTGTCCATGATTCACATCCATATATTAAGACTGCCTCTACATAACATTTAAGTACTCGTTTTCTTGTTTCTGACTTAGTTACATTTTACATTTTACATATTTCTTACATTGAATATTAATTGTGCGCAATTTTCTTGAGAAATCCATAGTTCATCATCATCATCTAGTACCGGGCCTGCTGGCGTAGGTGATTATGTCTCTCCACAATTTTCGATCTCGACAGTTATTTATCATTTCTCTTGTTGACATTCTGCCAAGCCATTCTTTTATGCTGTCTGGTATTTTTTTTCTTTGCTCTCCTCTATCTGTTCGTCCCTCAATTTTCCCAGTTGTTACAATATATTCCAGTTGTTCTCTTCTCATTACATGGCCAAAAAATTATGATTGCTTCTTCCTAATATTGGAAATTAGTTCTCTTTTTGCTATGGCCTCTTTCATAACGTTTTCATTAATCGTCTTAGCTGTCTATGGTATTCTCAACATTCTTCTGTAAAACCACATTTCTACAGACTCCAGCGATTTTCTTGTCTGTTGTCCTATTGTTCATGATTCACATCCATATGTTAAGACTGGCTCTACATACCATTTAAGAACGCTTTTTCTTGTTTCTATTGTCAAAAATGGATTGCATAGTATCTTCCTCATTTTTTGGAAAGCTGCTTTTACCTGAGCAATTCTGCATCTCACCTCTTTTGTAAATCTTCCATCTGAGGTTAACAAAGTTCCCAAATATTTAAATTCATTTACCTGTTTTAATATTGTTCCACTTGTCTTGATTTAATCCATAGTTACATAGTCATAAAAGAAGTAAAGAGCCCCGATAAGCCACGTGTCGTTTGTATGGAATTTGGTGTTAGAGCCCGTATTTTGTATAAACCTTCGGAACATTATATTCGGGATAATGTGGTCGATATTACGCCATTGCCTCTTTACTTTCCCAGAAAAAAATTATAGACCCATTTAAGGATGGGTGAACCTGGAAATGTTCTTAGTAGTCCAGTTCACAAATCTTGGGTTACACACAAACATACATGAACTCATAGCATTAACACACAAACATACATGAACTCATAGCATTAACACACAAACATACATGAACTCATAGCATTAACACACAAACATACATGAACTCATAGCATTAACACACAAACATACATGAACTCAAAACATTAAAGCAATTTTATAATGAATTCTTCTTCTTCTACCTTTTAGCTCCCAGTGGAGCATAGGTCTTCAACAAACACTTTCCAAGTCGTTCTGTTTTTTGCAATTCTTTTAAGATCATTCCATGTCTTCCCCATCATCTTCATCTCTGCTTCAATCTGTCTTCTCCAAGAATTCCTTGGTCTTCCTCTTTGTCTTTTCCCCTGGGGATTCCAAAAAAGGGCCTGTTGTGTAATACTCTCAGTTGGTTTCCGTAGTGTGTGTCCTATCCATCGCCATCGTCTTCGCTGTATTTCTTTATCCACTGGTATTTGACCGGTACATTTCCATAATTCCACGTTTGTGACTTTGTCCTGCCATTTCCATCCCTTTATTCTGCGCAAGCATCCATTAATGAAAGTCTGTACCTTCGTGATTGTCAATTTTGTTATTCTCCATGTTTCACAGCCATATAATAGAACCGACTTAACATTGGAGTTGAAAATTTGTATTTTTGTATTTAGCCTAATTTCTTTGGATTTCCATATGTTTCCCAGTGCAATGAAAGCTCCTCTTGCTTTTGATATCCTTATTTTGGTATCGTTTTCTGTTCCTCCCTCTTTATCTATATTACTGCCCAGATATATATAAGATTGTACGTCTAGTAGAGGTATTTCTCCTAGTTTTATTTGGTTATTGCCAACTGCATTAATTCTCATAATGTTGGTCTTATCTCTATTAATCTTTAGTCCTAGCTGTTGTGATCTCTCATCTAATATACTCATTTTATCTTGCATCTGTTGGTGGCTGTGTGATAGGAGAGCTATGTCATCAGCAAAGTCTAAATCATCAAGTTGTTTGGTCAGTGACCACTGGATCCCATTTCTGTTGTTTTGAGTTATTTTCATAATCCAATCTATGGCCAGTAGAAAGAGAAATGGAGACAGAAGGCATCCTTGCCTTACTCCTGTTCTTATTTCAAATGCTTCTGTAAGCTGTCCTTCATGCACCACACTACATTTTGTTCCTTCATACATTGTTTTTATCAGGTTAATAAACTTTATGGGGATTCCATAATGACTCAGCAACTTCCAAAGCATTCTTCTGTCTAAACTATCAAATGCCTTTTCGTAATCTATGAATCCAATATAAAGTGGGGATTTTAGTTCTAAACTTTGTTCAACTATTATACGTAGAGTAGTTATTTGATCAGCACATGATCTGTTCTTCCTAAAACCTGCTTGTTCATCTCTCAAGTGTTTCTCTATAGCCTCTTTTAGTCTCTCCAGAATGATTCTGCCTAATATTTTTCCTGGCACTGATAGTAGCATAATTCCCCTATAATTTGTGCACTCCTGTAAACTTCCTTTCTTTGGTAGTTTGATCATATAGCCTTCTCTCCAGTCTTTAGGTATTTCTTCCCTCTCCCAAATTTTATCCAATAGATTATGTAACATCTTGGTAGAGGTGATAATATCTGCTTTGATGGCTTCCGAAGGAATTTCATCTGGTCCTGTGGCTTTACCATCTTTTAACAGTTTGATGGCTTTCATTATTTCTTCTTTGCTTGGTTTTCCGCAGTTAACGTGTAATTCTTCTTCTGCTGGTAGTATATCTGGAGGATTATTTGAGCCAGGTCTGTTCAAAAGTTCTTCAAAGTGCTCCTTCCATCTCTCCATTTGTTCCTTTATATTACTAAGCAGATTTCCTTTCTTATCTTTGATAAAGGCGTTGATCTGTTTGTATTTTCCACCTAATTTCTTTGTGCTGTTGTACAGTTCTTTCATATTCCCTTTATTTGCTGCTTCTTCTGCCTCTTTAGCTAATTCATCTATATATTTCCTCTTATCCCTTTTAATGCATCTTCTCACTTCTTTATTCACCTCTGTGTAAGCTTCCTGTGTCTTGGCTTTATTACTTCTTGTTTTGCTTTTATTTATGTCTGCTTTCTTGTTCTTTCTTTCTTTAATTTTATCCAGGGTCTCTGCTGTCATCCATGCCTTATTCTGGCGTTCTCTTTTCCCCAGTGTTTCTTCGCATGTCTCTTTCCATATATTTTTTACCTGTTTCCAATGATCTTCTATATTTATAGTATTTTCTAGTTGTAGGAGGACTTGGTATTTGTTTGATATTGTGACTGCGAATTTATCTTTAATTCCTTGTTCTTTAAGAAACCCTACATTGAAATACGTTCTGCCCTTATTCGTTGTAGTATACCTTTTTAATTTAATTTTAAGTTTGGCTAACAGAAGATGATGATCAGAAGCTATATCTGCCCCTCTATATACTTTTACATCCTGTAAGGATGACTTAAACTTATTATTAATACATATGTGATCAATTTGATTTTCCGTTCTATGATCTGGTGACACCCATGTAGCTTTGTGTATTCTTTTATGTTGGAATATTGTTCCTCCTAGGCTCATTTGATTAAGGGCGCAGAAATTCACAAATATCTCTCCATTCTCGTTTATATCTCCAAGTCCATGTTTTCCCATAATCTCTTCAAAGCCTCTGTTGTCTGATCCTACCTTAGCATTTAGGTCTCCCATCAAGATTATAATATCCTTGGCTCGTCTTGCATCCATCTGGCATTGTAGCTGTTTATAAAAATCATCTTTAACTGAGTCATCTTTATCGTTGGTTGGTGCATAGCATTGTATAATGTGTAATTTTATTTTGTTTTTGGTTGTTCTAAATGTTGCTCTCACCAGTCTTGGTCCCACTGCCTCCCATTCTATTAGTGTCTTCTGTGCATTCTTTGATAGCATTATAGCTACCCCTTCGCTATGTTGTGCTCCTGGTTCCTGGTGTCCTGATGATAAAATCATCTCCCCTGTATTCAATTTTATTCTCTCCGCTCCCAGCCATCTTGTTTCACACATTCCCAGAATATCTATCTTGTAGTTGTTCATTTCTGCTGCCACTTGTGCCGCTTTTCCCTGTTCGTTAAGGGTACGAACATTCCAGGTGCCAATTCTGGATGATTTCCTGGTAGACAAAGGGTGAGTCGGCAACCCGGACTCCTTATGGCTTTCTCCGGATTGCGTCATACGTCTCTTAGACAGAGAGCCCTTCTCTTTCCTGGTTGACGGATTTACTTTATCTTTCTTTGACTTGTTCATGTTTGTGAAGTTTTTTCGGCTTATTTTTTTACAGTATGGGATAGCCAGTCCCATGCCTAACCCTCCTTTCTCGCCTCTTACGAACATGCCTGGTAGGGTACAGCGCCGCTATTCTTTACTTCCCTTTCGGGCCTCGGCAGCGCACGGGCGTTTATAATGAATATATTAGGTCAAATGGAGCCGCGATAGCTCAGTGGTTAGTGATCTGGACTACTAAGGACAAGAGGTCGGGTTCGATCCTGATCGACGGCTCCCGGGTTCACCCAGCCTTAAATGGGTGCAGGGTTTCTTTTTCTGGGAAAGTAAAGCGGCACGGACGTAATACCGACCACATCATGCCAAAAATCATTCGCCGAAGGTCTGTAAAAATTATGGTCATTAACACTATATTCCCTATACACCACTTTGAGTGACGGGGGCTCTTTACTTTTATTTTTTTAATATATAAGATAATTTCCAAATTCGTAATTTAACTGTTAAGTGCCACAAAAGAAAGCCACATTTTAAGGAAATAAATTTGCTAATTTTTAAGCCATAAAAAGAGTCAACCAAACAGGACAGTTCCCAAATGTAAAACACGGAGTCCAACGAGGCTGTGTTCTGTCGTCGAATTTGTTCTCATTTTACAACGAAAACATGAGATCAATTGCAGACCAAAAAGGAAATGAAGTCCGGTCACAATGTAAGTAATCGTCTATATGCGGATGACACAGTCTTAATAGCAGAGTGGAAGTATAAATTACAAGACATGATAGACAGAATAAAGAAAGAAAGGAACAAGAAAAGTCTCAGTCTGAATAGTAAGAAAACAGATGTAATGGTCATGTCGAAGAAACATACATCACCATCATGCAACATAAAAATAAAAAGGAAAAAATCCGAAACAAATGCAGAGCGTTAACTACTTGGGCACAATAATAACAGTCGATGGAAGATGCAGCACATAAATAACAATTAATTAATTAATTTAAAAAATACTATTAATAAAATGAAATAAAAACATTGGTGGAACAAGCCTATGTCAACAGAAGTGAAAAAGAGAGTTCATCGTTGCTTTATAGAGCCAATTCTGACCTATGGAAGTGAATCATAGACATTAGACAAACAAATAAAACAGTCGATTAAAGTCCACAGAATGGGGTGTCTGAGAAGAATGTTGGAAGTTTCCTGAACAGCTAAAAAGACCAATGAGGACATTCTCAAAGAGGTCAACACAAAAATGGATCTCCTAAAAACATAAGAAATAAACAATCAACATTTTCCGGGCACATCATGAGAAGAAGAAAGTTGGAATACGTGGTTACAACTGGCAAATACAAGGAAAGAGACCACGGACGACAAGAGAGAAGATACTAATTTGTTTGGTGTCATGGCATGGAAAACATTCAAAAATAGATTTGATACAAACACAGTGGATAGAAAATTATGGAAGGGCTCTAGGTCTCAGTGTAGTGAGATCCAATGTCTAGCTCTCTCAAAAAACGGAGAAAGAAAGGAAGTCCCGTGTGCATTCTGCGCACGTTAAAGTAACGTCGACAATTGAAAATCTAAAAAAGTAGGCCAAAATGGCAGTTTACCCGTGCAAAATTAATAACAAAAATTTACCCAAGATACAAATGTTAGAGTACCTCTGAGGTCAGAGTCAAAGACCCCAGATATAAATGTTAGAGTACCTCTGAGGTCAGAGTCAAAGTCCTAAGATACAAATGTTAGAGTACATCTGAGGTCAGAGTCAAAGACCCCAGATACAAATGTTAGAGTACCTCTGAGGTCAGAGTCAACGTCCCAAGATACAAATGTTAGAGTACCTCTGAGGTCAGAGTCAAAGACCTAAGATACAAATGTTAGAGTACCTCTGAGATCAGAGTCAAAGACCCAAGATACAAATGTTAGAGTACCTCTGAGGTCAGAGTCAAAGACCCAAGATACAAATGTTAGAGTACCTCTGAGGTCAGAGTCAAAGACCCAAAATACAAATGTTAGAGTACCTCTGAGGTCAGAGTCAAAGACCTAAGATACAAATGTTAGAGTACCTCTGAGGTCAGAGTCAAAATGAATTGTTAAATAATCAAATAAAGTGTAAGAAATATAACACATTTTGAGTGGTCACAAGCCTTGTTTTAAAAGTTAAAAGGTTGATAGGAAGTTCAATAATAAACTACTTTTGAGAGCGAGAGAGGACGAGAAAAAAGATAGACAGTTCTGGAGGGTCAAAATCACCTATGTCATCAGGCATAGTACTTGATGATGATGATGAATATATATATATATATAGGGGATTATACATTAAAATACCTTTGATATATCTCCAGGTATCTCCTCCAGTTGACGCTTCACAAGTGGAATCAATGACGAATACACCAGTAAATGAGTTTTATAAATAGAAATCAGTGGCAAAGAGTGTTAGTTTATCTCACATGAGCCGAACTGACGACAACAAGATCACATGACAAGGGATTACAGCTCAAGACTTGTACATTCACGACCAAGAACAATTTACAAAGAGGAAGATTCTTAAACTACGTAAATGGTTTATTGCACAATTATTGAGCGGAACAATCAACGTGGCTTATTTTAATTTATAGGAACTATATTTTCAATTAACGTTGCTTGAGCGGAGATATTCGTTGATGATCGGCCTGCACTAAAAACAGTGGATTGTTGGTCACTGATATTGCCAGTCAGTGTTTGTATTTTGCCTGATCACGGGTAAGTTTATGTAGATACAAAATAATAAACTATTATTGTATCTTGTTTTTTTTTCTTTAGTTGATGATGCCTTTAAGCGTCGCAGAGAAAGAACGTTGTTGCCAGTATACTCTAGTGTCTCTAGATATTTTGGTTACTTGTTGTTTGATTCTCTCTTTTCATAAATAGAATGTCTTTCTTTGGCGTATCTGGTTGCTGTTAAAAAAGAAATGCATTTGTCTTTATATATGCCTTTTAGACCATCTATCCGTCTTTTCTCTAACCCTCTGTTTTGAAGTTCTGATAGAGAATGCTCTTGATGACAATAGGTTTAATTTCATTCCAACTAACCCATACCATATAATATATATGGCTCTTTTCGTCTTATCAGACGGTCTAGTGGAGGCTATTGTGTATTTTTTTTGAGGTTTTGTTTTTGTCGAACAACTTCTCTCGTGGCAAATTCCACTAATGTTTGACAAACACACACGGCCACAGAATGAACAAGTCAGGCCCACTGGTCCACAATGTTTTCCATCCTTTTTCATGAGTATTTTCTCTTGTAAGTTTTGTCTCAGCACAGTCTCAAAAGATGTTATACCATTCCTTATACAGGCTCTCCATGATGTGCGATCACTTGCTAGATGTTCCCAGTCATTTTCACAGATGAAATCATTCAGAGATGATTTACAGATATCTATATTATATATATATATATAATATCAAACCTGAGAAATATATTAACTTTAGATTGTAGATGTACAACAGAGTTGGGGTGTAGAATGGCACAGGCAATGGCAGTATTTCAAAGAATGAGAAAGATATTATGCAATATATTTTTGTAAATAAGAGAAAAAGTGGTTCAGTGTTATGTGGAGCCCGATCTTGACCTATGAATGTGAATCACGGAAAATAGGACAAAAAATAAAGATAATCGCTGGGGGCGATATACTCATATAACTGTCGTTTTAAGAAGAATGTTGAGAGGTCTATGAGCATCTAAAAAGAGTAATGATGATAGAAGAGGTCAAAGGAAAGGTAATGGTCAACATCAGAAGAAAAAAATCATCATGTTTGGTCATGCCATGGGAACAATGACAGTAAATAATGACAACTGGAAAGGTTAAGGGGAAACAAATAAATATGAAAACAAGATATTGATTCTAGGAAGCTGAAGAGAATAGTTTTTCTTTGATAAATCAGAAACATAACAACGTAGCTATTTCTACATTGATAAAAAGTGGAGAAGAAGCACAATCACCAACGCCAGCAATTATGAAACCTGATGATGATAGTGATGATGTTTATAACGAGTGTAAGAAGATATTAGAATGGAAGAATATTGAGATATAGTTTATTATGGACAAATAAAGATAGTTTGAACAACGTTTTCCAGTGAAAAGAAAACCTGCCACCACAAAAATATGAAAGAGTTCATCATTTTCTGACTAAATGAAACAACGTGAAGAAATGAGGCAATAAGAGATAGAGGGAAATTAACAGTTTAAGAGGCAGGTAAAGTAAAGGTAAAGTACGAGACTTGAATTAGCACTCGGGTTTTCACCCCTATGTGCTCGGCCGCCTATCCAGAAGTGTTCGGAGACTTCTGGATAATGTCGCTTCAAGCATCGAAACTAAAGATGCCATTTCTCACCTTTCCAGAGTAGTACCCTGGTACCCATTTCTGAGTTTAATAGAATGATTTGCTAAGAAGCAAGCAACACAACAAGTAAACAAATGTGAATACAAAAAGTTATGAAGAGATATGATCACCGACCTCAGAAGGCGCGATTCTTGATGATAATCAAAAGTATACAATCACATCCTAACATATTTAATACCCAGCTTTAAGTTGTCAAACAACAACATCATTTTCGACAAAGCACGTGCAGAAAAATATCACAAACAAGAAATATTTTATTTTTTAACCTGTTCCTATCCAGACCTTTTGACAAATACATCCCCATGTCTGCTACACCCAGATTAAGTCTAAACATTACGTAGAAGAAATCACTCGAATCTCCTATAATTACTAGTATTCGACTTCCCCCACACAAGCAAGAGATCGATTCTGGACATCGCCAGACGCGTCAATTGCTGTCAGCAATTCCCACAAAAAGACTATCATTTTCTTTTATCAGACAGCGATTTTGTAAACAGGACAACGATCGCCGAAGAGACTGCGTTCTATGATGTCTCGTAAAGTTTTTAGACACCGGAGGCTGTTATTGTAGGTTCGTCGTGTTTGGGATCGAGAATAAATAAATATGATTGCCTTCATGGAACGACTACTCTGAGAGAAATGTGACGAAAAGTAAGGACTATTTTTTTCCCGCGAATCATTTCAGGGGAAGAGGTATTTCTACTACACTCAGAAAAAAATCAACAACATAAAAAAACAATAAAGAACAATAGATGACCATAAGCAGTATCAAATCTGTACTCCTCGACACAGGGCCTTGCCACGATATGAGTATGGGTTCGATCCTCCTTCGGTACATGTATTGTTCTTTATTTATTATTTGTTGTTGTTGATTATTTGTGAATAAAAATAACCTCTATTTAGATGAAATGTGTTAAAAGAATGACAGGAAACAACATGAGAGACAAGATCAGAAATGAACAACTGAGAAAAAAGTTTGGAATAGCTCCCGCCATTGAATATATAAAGAAATAACAGATAAAATGGTTTGGCCACGAGACAAGGCAGAATGATCAAAACACAACACAACGAGCCCTCAATTAACGTTGCGAGAACACCAGAACCAAGGGTCGATCACGAAAAAGATGGATCGACGGAATATTAGAATCACTAGGAAACATAACAGCAGCAGAAGCGACCAAAGAGCAAAAAAGACCGCAAATTATATCTCCTCTCGACGCTGAAAGGCAAATAAGGAAGGAAAGAAGAGGAATATTATTTGTCTTTTTTTTTCTTTCTGAGTTTTGTAAACATACCTACCCCCCAGAAATGATTCGTTGATCTATCGTCTCGGTAGTTTCCCTTCATTGAAATAATATTCATTTGTTATTATTTGTCTCCACTGTTGTTTTCGTTGCAGGTTGTATATTGTAAAGATACTACATGGTGTTTCATTCGCTACCAGAATTCAACATTTCTTTATTGAGTTTTACTACTAAACTACACGATTTAACGATGAGACACAATAAGTTTTTAGAGCTACAAGATACAAACGATGAACAAGCCTTTCTGCATCTAATTAAATATATTTGTTTGGGGGAAAAAAATGTTAATGCCCGAATTGTGTTTAAAACTTCTTTATTTTTTGGTTTTCCAAATTTGTTTTCTTTCCTTTCATTTTTGGTCAAAATTTACTGCAGTCATTTGATGTTTGTATCTGTACAAAATAGCACAAGTTTAAGGTAAATGTAGCAACTGTGATACACACACACATACATATGAGCAGGCAATTTCTATGTAATAGAATTTGAATTATTTACTTCCCTAGTTGAGCTTCCTATTTGCAATATGTCTCAAATAGTTATAAATAGCTTTTCATAAAATTTAAGTGACAGGAAATCTCCACACACAAACACAAAGTATGTCATCCTAACATGATGTATAGTTAGTAGCCAGGACACGTTTTGGGAGCCGCGATAGCTCAGTGGTTAGTAAACTGGACTACAAAGGACAAGAGGTAGGGTTCGATCCCAACTGGCACGGGCGTAATACCGATCACATTACCTCAAAAATCATGTGCCGAAGGTCTGTAAAATGTATGGTCACTAACACCATATTCCCTATACGCCACTTGGCGTATAGGGGGTACTTTACTTACTTTACGGGACACGTTATGAGTTGACGTGATGTATCGAACATTAAAACATTTCGTGACTGAAGCAAATGCGAGTGCAGCATCGTTTTATTATTATTTGTCTATTGCCTAGCAACAGAAGGACAAAGCAGTCACTTAAATATGCACCGTGTATAGTCATTAAGGACTAAAACAATGTTAGTCAGTTCTGCAGAGTCGATAGCCATACTTCGAAGTTTGGGGCAAAGGCGCCGGTCAGCACCAGTAATGAAATAGCTCAACAACTCATAACTGGCTGTTTGCGTCAACATCTTTAAAGCAGAACTATACAGACTCTACTCTACTTCATTGCTGTGTACATAGATAAAGTCTAGCAAGTCTGGCCAAGGGAAAAGGCTAGAGAGAGAAAGCAAACCGATACTCAAAGACGCTAACCTGGAGTTGGATACGTCGGGTCCAAATGTGCAAATATCACAGATTAATGAGTCTACGCCGACCTAACATCCAATAGAATATCGGATGATGCAGAGGATTACTAATTCCGTTACTTCGTTAGTGTGAATGAGAGAAAGAAATATGCCTTCCAAGCTTGTACCATATCTGGTCCATACTGCTTAACTTTGATTTCTACTGTCTTCTCTATGTAGTTATAATACCTAAGCATTTCCTTTTCTCCGAAGTGTTTATTTCTGAATCTTCTCTGAGAACACAACCAATCCTGGTTTGGTATCTGCCTGATATCACCGCTATATCAATGTGTATGTTATATTATTTGTACCGTTTTAGCAATTCGTCCTTCCTTTTCTCCTTTCTTCCTACATGAGAGTGGGATCAAGTAAATATGTTTCAATAGCAGCTTTAATTTCAATGCGAATTACCTTTTTACCAATTATTTAAATAAAACCTCTTTTTGATGGTGACCAAAATTGTTATAGCTAAAAACATTAATGTTACCTGGTGTATTATTTATATATAAACTGCTTCACGCTTGTTACGAGTTTCTTTGTTAGTGATCTAAGGCAGTTCACATTTTCCCCATTTAATGCTTGGAAAGTCTATTTGAGAACAACTCATCTAATGAAAGTACATTCATTAATTATCATTGTTTTTCCACAATCGTTATCTACGCAACTTGGGAATTAGATCTAATTTAAAGTTGAAATTTATAGACTTAGCTACTATTGTAATGTTCTCATCATCAAATATAGCTTACGCGTGAGCTATACATTCTTGTGTTGGTGATCAAAATACAAACATTTCGAACATTTTAATTATCAAGAGAGAGAATATAGTGGATATATTGTTTCAATGCATTATTTATGTTTAATTTGTCTTGGATTTTCTCATATATTTATTTAGATTTACCAGAAAAGAAATGTTAATTGTTGTTTAAATTAACGTACACGCAGTTGCAATAGAACGTTCCTTTGATTTCGAGTTAAATGTTATAGTAAATACATAATAACAATTACTAATGTGTGGTTAATGTAATGGGTACTGCTTTAGATACAGAAATGTTTTTAAAACATCGATGTGGTATTTCTACATCAGCTAACGAGGCTGATAAGGTCTGGTGACAGGTCGTGTCACACGGAGAGATTATTAATTAGAGACGCAGCCACATACGAATTGGGGTTAATTGAAAAGATCAAATGGAAAGTTTCAAATGAGATGAGAAAAAGGGACCATAGCCAGTCTGGAATGTACAAACACATCTTGCACCTCCCGTTTCCGGATCTGCTGGTTTAACGCGGGCAAATTCAACCACGAGGAAAAGACATCTTTCAAGATCTGCAGACGTCTACTGATTCCTTGTTACATACCATCTGTTAAGACAACAAAGGCCATATATACACTGCTTTAATCAGTAGTGTCATGGTTGTGCTATTTATATGCTCGATCTTTTTCCGCATTTGTTTGTACACAAGAGTTGTTTAGTCGCTTGTTTCTATTGATAAGTGAACGTCAGTCGCGTCGTGATAATCGTGGGACTGGTTGGTATCGAGGCAAGACGCCAGCCTGAAGACGGTGAGGTTGTGGGTTCAAATCCCGCCTACACCGGTTGGAATTTTTATTTATGATTTCTCTCTGCGGCAACCACCCCTGGTCTCAGCAGCGAGACCCGGCTTGAAAAGTCAATCTCTCATCGACGGAAAAATATGAGTACCTCCGAAGTCGGAGTTATCTGCCTGTGCGGCGAGGGACCCCTGTGCACACGGCTGCCAGGGAAAAATGGATTAACACGCAAGATTCAGTTTCCTAGTCTCTAGGGACTTCGTCAGAGGTCAAAGCTGGCGAACAAAAAAAAAAAGTCGCCACAGCTGAAGAAGGAATAGGTCCCCAGATTCACTGAGTTGGGGAATATAATAACTATTAAGCAGCAAATTAGTCCAACACCTTTACCTTCAAAATGAGGCAAAAGTACAGTAACATTTAATATGTCACTTCCCGTTCGGTATTATACCGCAAATTTAAGGATTCCCTCCACAACTTGCTAGGTGTATTGAGAAAATGGCGATAGTGACCATAGCTGTTCCTGACCACACCACATTTGTGAGCGATGCGGCAGTTTTTTACATCAGATCGCCTTTACTTCCTAGAAATATCTATGGTACCCATGTTCAGAGGCTGGGTGAACCCTAGAGTCTTGTCGATGGGGAAACAATCCGTCATTTCTGGAAATCAAACCCCTGACTCTTCTGATCAGGAAGCGAGCAATCATCAGCCCGCCGTGGCTCCATATTTTACGTGCTGCGGGATAACTACTACTGACAAGACGAAGCACGATAAGCAAACTAAAGTGACAGAAAATACAAATTGCATTATTTATTGTTTGTTTTGTTGTTTGCTTGCTTACGTTCGCCCGAAGACTAAAGTATTCTAGAGTATTCGTAGACTGTAGAATTCCCCTTCGTCATCCTCACTTAAAAGAACGTTAAGTGGACGTATCTGCGTTGTGTTGTGGTTTGCACTATAACTGTTATATTTGCGTCTTTTGGCCAAACGCATCCGACTTCAGCACGACATTTTTGAATACCGGGTTGTCTTCCCTCTTCTATCCCTGCTCGCTTGGCCAGACTAGACAGGTTAGTCTGTTACTGGAGGCACCACGGTGAGGTGGAACAGGGTCTGGATGGTTTTGGTTCACCGATCCTGGCGCAAGCCATCAGCCGTGGGTCGCTGACAACTTCCAGCTTTGGTGATGGGAGACGCGCCTTCGCCTCCATTTTGTTGTTTGATCATCATTCCTCACTGGGCAAATATGTAGGTGCCCCGATTCCTCCTCCCCCCACTCCCGCCACCCTCCCCTCGAAAATATCAGAGGAGAATCCTGGCCCACGCCCATGAACTCCGCAGCACGGCATGTGATACTCTACTTATTAATCTACCAACCCTGTGGTAGTATCGTCTTAGTTTTATTCAGATTCATATCACTAAACTGAGAACGGGTACTACATATTTTATGATGCAAAGTTTAGATATTTTTATATCTAATACAAGTAGATTACAATACGACGTAATGGCTTGACATGAATTTATGTAGTTAAGGGGGGCCACGGTAGCCGAGTTGTGAAAAAAACCCGACTGGACTACCGACGTTCGGACAACCAGTGTTTGATTCCCGCTGGGAGCAGTGTGAATTATACTCGTGGTTGGGGGAAAAATACCCCCACGGTCGACCCAGCCGTTGGCAGAAATGGGTACCAGGGTATTACCCTGGGAAGGTGAGGAATGTCGCTTCGCGTCTGAGTTTCGATGCTTGAGGCGACACTATACAGAAATCTCCGAACATTTCTGGATAGGCGGCCGAACACATATGGGTGTAAACTCGCGTGCTAAGACGCCGGTTCAAGTCTCGTACTTTACCTTGACCTTTACCTTTATGTAGTTAAGCACCGCAGACTATGACCTTTTGTTTTGTACACAGGTTTATTAGATCGTCAGTTCTACATGTGAAAGTATAGTGGAGTACATCTAGAATTATATTCAAATTCTAAAATTAATGTTTTTGCTCTTGATGCGCTCAAGAGGTTAACACCGGTATTTATTTCAGGCACCTCTTATTACGTATTGTCTGTGAAATTTATAATTCTACCTTTCATTCTGTCTATCAAAGTATTACAATTCATCTTGCTCTACTTACTATTGTTCTCTGAAGCACACAATTTCTGAATCTAACTTTAAGGACTTCTCAACTAAGCTATGTCTGGTCTAACTTGAAATTCACTAGGTGATTCTCTCACTCTCTCTAATTATATATATATACATCTTTTTCTTCATCTCGATGTTTCTAACTGTGTTTCTCTCCCTCCGTGTTTTGGAATGTTTCTTGCTATTTCTGCTAATCTTCTTCTTATATCATTTATCTCTATGTGGAGCATAGGTCTACAACAAACACTTTCCAAGCCGTTCTGTTTCCTTGCCATTCTTTTAAGATCATTCCATGTCTGCCTCATCATCTTCATCTCTGCTTCCATCTGTCTTATCCAAGAATTCCTCGGTCTTCCTCTTTGTCTTATGCCTGGGGATTTCAAAAAAAAGGACCTGTTGTGTAATACTCTCAGTTGGCTTCCGTAGTGTGTGTCCTATCCTGCGTCATCGTCTTTGCTGTATCTCTTTATCCACTGGTATTTGATTGGTACATTTCATAATTCTATGTTAGTGATTTTGCCTGCCATTTCCATCCTTTTATCCTGCGTAAGCATCTAGACTAAAAGAGACCATAGAGAAACATTTAAGAGATGAACAAGCAGGTTTTAGGAAGAACAGATCATGTGCTGATCAAATAACTACCTTACGTATAATAGTTGAACAAAGTTTAGAACTACAGTCCCTACTTTATATTGGATTCATAGATTACGAAAAGCCATTTGATAGTTTAGACAGAGGAATGCTTTGGAAATTGCTGATTCATCACAGAATCCCCACAAAGTTTATTAACCTGATAAGAGCAATGTATGAAAGAAATATAGTGTAATGTATGAAGGGCAGCTTACAGAAGCATTTGAAATAAGAACAGGAGTAAGGCAGGGATGCCTTCAATCTCCATTTCTCTTTTTACTAGCCTTAGATTGGTTTATTAAAATAACTCAAAACAACAGAAATGGAAACTAAAGGTCACTGACCAAGCAATTTGATGATTTAGATTTTGTTGATGACTTAGCTCTCCTATCACACAACCATCAACATATACAAGATAAAATGAGCATACTTGATGAGAGATCACAACAGAAGGGACTGAAAATAAATATAGATAAGACCAAAATTATGAGAACTAATGCAGTTGGCAATAACCAAATAAAACTAGATTTCTGCTAATGCATGATGTTAAATATCTCTATCTCATTTGCATAATTTATTGGCTTAGTATGTGATCTGAGCTCTCTCTGCCAATTGTGGAAGATGAAGTTCAACATTGGATGACTTTTATGTCAAATTTTGCAAAACAAAACTCCATCTCGACATTTTGGTTTTTAAAAATAACGTTAACATGAACACTAAGAGTGACTTCTCTCTCATAAACGTAACCTTCCGCCGAGTTTGTTTATCAACCTAATTTCTGGACACGTGACAGTCAAGTTTACATCTATTCCCCCACCTTTCCAATAACAGCTAACATTTTCCATTCCCAAAACTGGCAAATCTTATTTCTGTGGCTGCTTTATGTTTTTGTTACTGCTTTCACCTACTGAGTTTAAAGGTAATTACAAAGATATCCAACCCAAGCTATATATTTATCACACATTATGTGATCTATTCTACCCTAGTCTATTTACTATTACAAACCTAGAGTGACTATCCTCGGGAAACAAGTAATTTAAACTAATTATTATTGATGCAGCTACAAAAAGTTAACTAATTCACCTTCACTTCAATGAAATAGTGGCGAATCAATAAATCAATATGTCAATCAATTAGTGCCCAGCCATCAGTCTTTCTTCACCGTTTCTCCTCGTCCAAGATTTATTCGATTAGGTTTACCTTTTTTAGGAGTTGTGTCATCTCGATAGTTATCTCCTTATCTGGCCTTGTAATATTCGCCTCCAATTTCCATATCTTAATTTCTCCAAATGCTCTCTTCCCGTAATATGCATCTAGAAGTGTGATTCGAAAACAAAACCAGAAACTTACAGCATCCGCTTTATCCAATTTTGGGGAATGTTGGTGTTTTCTTCTGTTGGGTCAGAGAATACAGTTTTTATTTTAATCTTCGTATTTATTACTTAAAAAACCTAACATGGGCGAGTAACATCAAAAGATGGACAAGTCAGCCTATGACAATCTGCACCATCAAAGCAAGAGACAGAGCATTGTAGCCAATCTTCGATGCGGGGACGGCATTTAATGATTATGATGATTTTTAAAAAAAGCTGTTTAATCCTTTCATGGAAACGAACTTCTGTTCGCCACATATCTGGAGAACGATGTTTTTTCTTAAATTCAATTATCTAAAGTTGTCCCAAAACTGTGATTATCTTTCCTTTATTTTATTTTTGAGACTATCATTCTAATACTTATTTGAGAACGTCCACAATTGTCTTCCCATATGTCCATTCAATCGTGAGTGTCGTTTTGCAGAACCACGTCGTTTTCACCATCGTTATGGTAAAAAAACAACTCGAACATATCGTGCCAACAGAAAAGATTGAGAGGAAACGGAGACAGATTAGGACAAGGGGGTGAGATACAAGACAGTTCAACAACGTAGTA
The DNA here is from genome assembly GCA_032433765.1 of Megaustenia siamemsis. NCBI lineage: Eukaryota > Metazoa > Mollusca > Gastropoda > Stylommatophora > Ariophantidae > Megaustenia > Megaustenia siamemsis. The sequence continues at coordinate 58,891,666 of JAVIAB010000047.1, read as the reverse complement.
CGAAAGGGAAGTCAACACGGAAACTGATAAAACACACTGGCGCAAGAAAGAGAATTAATGATATATGATCGGCAACGCCATACAACAGTGCACCTGCTATATATTAATATTTTCTACGATTTAATCATCTTCGCCTTAACAGACGGTCTATTACAAACAATTAGTAAATGCCAGCAGGTCATGTCAGGTGTATTTTAGGATGAAGAACTTTCCTTATGACTGAATCTGTCAATATTTAATCTGCATGTCAGGTGTATTTTAGGATGAAGAACTTTCCTTATGACTGAATCTGTCCATATTTAATCTGCATGTCAGGTGTATTTTAGGATGAAGAACTTTCCTTATGACTGAATCTGTCAATATTTAATCTGCATGTCAGGTGTATTTTAGGATGAAGAACTTTCCTTATGACTGAATCTGTCAATATTTAATCTGCATGTCAGGTGTATTTTAGGATGAAGAACTTTCCTTATGACTGAATCTGTCAATATTTAATCTGCATGTCAGGCCACAAAAGGAGCAAGCTGCAACTACACATTCATGTTTGGTACTGAACCATGCGGCGGGGAAAAGGGTTGGGGAGACGACGTATAAATGACCACTGGTATACAGATGACTTCGTGTTGATAGCAGAAAACCAACAAGATCTACAAACTCCATTACATGAAATTGTGATAGAAAGTTAACAAAATAGGCCCTACCGTCAACATAAAAAAGACTAATTATGACAATATCAAATAAAACGAACACACAAGAATGTAGAGTAAAATTGAATGGATCAATCCTGAAAACCATTGGTAGATTCAAATACCTGGGTTAAATAATATCAGATGGTACATGCACTACAGAAATTAGAAGCAGAATAGAACAAGCAAAGACATAATTCCATGGAAGGAAAAACATCCCATGTAACAAATCATTGTCAATTAATGTTAGAAAACGTATCCTAAAGTGTTATATAGAATCTGTTCTTGATACAGTTTTCCATTTTTCCACAGTAAATACACATAGATCACAAAATGACGTTCTAACAATGTTTTGACATGTATACATATCGTCAAGAATCACTCACTATAACATTTTGCTTACGCAAGTTTAAAAGATCGACGGTTATACAATTGAAGGTACAAGTGGAGTACATCTACAATTACAAGGTCTAATTCTAAAATTAATTTTCCTGGTCTGAATGTGCTCATGAGGGCATCACCGTTATTTATTAGAGGCATCTCATTATACATATTGTATTGTCTGTAAAGTAAAAAAGTAAAGTACCCCCGTCACGCCAAGTGGCGTGTAGGGAAATATGGTGTTAGTGATCCTATATTTTACAGACCTTCAGCACATGATTTTTGGGGTAATGTGGTCAGTATTACGCCCGTGCTGCTTTACTTTCCCAGAAAAAAATCCAGTACCCATTTAAGGCTGGGTGAACCCGGAAGCCGTCGGTTGGGATCGAACCCTACCCCTTGTCCGTGGTAGTCCAGCTCACTAACCACTGAGCTATCGCGGCTCCCTTGTATTGTCTGTGACATTTCTAATTCTGTCTTTCATTCTATTTAATTATTACAACTCATCTTGCTTTAGACTTGCTATTCTCTATCTATCTCCTGACTTAATCAATAATACTTTTGACCTACTTACTATTCTAAGTCTAAACAATAAACGTCGAAGCCTAACGTGGAACACTTCTGAACTAAATTATGTCTTGTCTAACTTGATGTTGTTCGATCCCAACCGACGGCTTCCGGGTTCACCCAGCCTTAAATGGGTCTCGGATTTTTTCTGGGAAATTAAAGCGGTACGGGCGTAATACCGACCACATTACCCCAAAAATCATGTGCCGAAGGTCTGTAAAAATTATGGTCACTAACACCATATTCCCTATACGCCATTTGGCGTGACGGGGGCTCTTTACTTTACTTTTTTTACTAACTTGATGTTTACTAGGTGTTTCCCTATCTCTCTCTAACTTATATCTATAATGATCTTGTTCTTTATCTCGATGTTTCTCTGTCTAACTAACATGTTGATGTTCTCTCTCTATATATATATCGATGTTTCTAACTCTCGGTGCTTCTCTCTAATTCTGCTAATGCATGGGGTTAATACCCCTGTCTAATTTGCATAATTTATTGGCTTAGTGTGTGATCTGGCATCTCTCAGCCAATCGTGGAATCCGAATTTCAACTTTAGATAACTTTTGTGTCAAGTTATGCAAAACTTACTCCATCTTGACATCTGGCTCACATCTGAGGTTTAAAAAAATAATGCTAACATGTACCCTAAGAATGCCATCTCTCTCATAAACTTAACCTTCCCCCGAGTTTGCTTATCCATCTAATTTCTGGATATATATGCCATCGACCTAAGTTTACATCTATTCCCAAAACCTTTTAAAAAATAGTTACAATGTCCCATTCCCAATACTTGCTACTGTTCTACTACATCTGTGACAGCTTCTTATTTATTACTGCTACTATATCTACTTGAGCCGCGATAGCTCAGTGGTTAGTGAACTGGACTACAAAGGACAAGAGGTAGGGTTCGATCCCAACCTACGGCTTCCGATTCACCCAGCCTTTAATGGGTACCGGATTTTTTTTCTGGGAAAGTAAAGCGGCACGGGCGTAATACCGACCACATGACCCCAAAAATCATGTGCCGAAGGTCTGTAAAATGTATGGTCACTAAAACAATATTCCCTATACGCCACTTGGTGTGACGGGGGTACTTTACTTTTTTTTTCTTTTTACTATATCTACTTAGTTTGGGTAACTACTAACATATCCTACTATCAAAGCTATATCTTTATATCCCATTATGTGATCTATTCTAATCTAGTCTATATAATATTACATTCTACTGCATGGAAGCGAGTCATGGACGATAAGCAAGGCACCACAGAGAACATTGGAGGCAGCTGATATGTGGTTTATCGTAAGTATGCTACGATTTCCATAGTTAACAAAGATTTTCAATGAAGAATATTTTTAAAGAGCTGAAGAAAAAGAAATATCAGAACCATAAGAAAAAGACAATCTACATTTATTGACCATTTGATGCGGAAAGAGGACAATAATGAAAATACTACAACAACGAGCAGAATCAATGGAAAGAGGATCAGTTGAATACCAAGAGAAAAAAATATTGAACAGCTTATCCAAATGGAAATTATGACTTGCATTATAAGTAAACATGTTGTGCACATGAAAGAAAGAAAGAAAGAAAGAAAGAAAGAAAGAAAGAAAGAAAGAAAGAAAGAACTATCCCTGCCCTTTGTCGTTCCATTCCTTTGCAATGTATTGTCTCTTCATGTGATTCTCCTGCAAGTCATCAAGCCAAATGGTCATCTGTTGTGGGCGCCTAATGCACCTTGTTCGGCTTCGTTCTAATATAAGAAACCTGAACCGCCTTATTTTCTGACCATTTGTTGAATGCATGGTTTAGTTCTCATCTTATTCTTTCCCTCCTCATTTACCCTTTGACGTCCAGCGACGTGTGTTGTATCTGAAATTAACTCTTCAATTTAAAGAGCTTTTTGTTCTTAAAAGTGCTGAGCTTTAAACACACGAAATAAAAAGTTAAAAAAATATTGATAAAGAAACAAGATATCATCATCATCATCATCATCAAGTACCGGGCTTGCTGGCGTAGGTGATCATGTCTCTCTACAACTTTCGATCTCGACAGTTATATATCATTTCTGTTGTTGACCTTTTAGTGGATAAAGAGATACAGCGAAGACAATGGCGCTGGATAGGACACACACTACGGAAGCCAAATAAGAGTATTACACAACAGGCCCGATTTTGGAATGCCCAGGGGAAAAGACAAAGAGGAAGACTAATGAATTCTTGGAGAAGACAGATAGAAGCAAAGATGAGGATGATGGGGAAGACATGAAATGATCTTAAAAGAATGGCAAAAAAACAGAACTACTTGGAAAGTGTTTGTTGAAGACCTATGCTCCACTGGGAGCTAAAAAGGTAGAAGTTGTTGACCTTCTACCAAGCTATTCTCTTTAAAAAAAAATAAAGTACCCCCGTCACGCCAAGTGGGGTATAGGGAATATGGTGTTAGTGACCATAAATTTTACAGACCTTCGGCACATGATTTTTGGGGTAATGTGGTCGGTATTACGCCCGTGCCGCTTTACTTTCCCAGAAAAAAATCCGGTAACCATTAAAGGCTGGATGAACCGGAAGCCGTCGGTTGGGATCGAACCCTACCTCTTGTCCTTTGTAGTCCAGTTCACTAACCACTGAGCTATCGCGGCTCCCCTATTCTCTTAAGCTGTCTGGTAATTTTTCTATTTGCTTCCCTCTATCTCTTCGTCCCTCAATTTGTCCAGTTGTTACAATATATTCCAGTTGTTTTCTTCTCATTACATCGCCAAAAAATGATGATTGCTTGTTCCTAATATTGGTAATTAGCTCTCTTTTTTGCTTTGACCTCTTTCAGAACATTTTCATGGAACAAGACATAGACGTTATTTTTGAGTCGAAGACTGTTCAGAAGCTTTTGATAACGTAGATTCTGCATTAGTTACTCTCGGGGCCTTCTTTGACTGAACGAAATAAGGAGATGTTATTATTGCCCTTCTAAAACCCACAGAGTATGCCAATAAGTAACTGCAAAGATAAGAAAAATAAGAATGTGAATTAAAATTACTAATTAAGAGAGAGAGATTAATGAAACTAAGAGTGGTAAAAGATGAAACAAGATTATGTCGAAGATTGTGAGACAGATCTGTAGTAAATGTTTCACACATGATTGACAGTTGACATTCTTATCTTTCATCGATTACTGTTTGTAGACGCATGGGCAACAGCTAAATATAGCCACCATTATGTAGCCGAGACAACTCCTGTTTTCAAGTACTAAAAACTCCTGTTTTCCACGCTTATAAATGATTTGATTCTCGCGTGGCCTCCGTCACTGCCCTAGGCTATAGAGATTCTACAACGTTCGACAGCAGCTGACTAAAGTGATAAGTTATTTATATGTTACATTTCAAGCCACTTTGGTAGTTTCAGTCCTATGCTATTGTATAGCTTTTCAGTTTACAAATATAATTTAATAAATATAAAAGTCTCAACCGCTGAAAAACGCCTATTAGTGTGTCGCACTAGAGCTCATGACGACGACAGAGCTGATAGAATGACTTCACTTGCGACTACAGTGCTAGACGGCAAGGATTTCAAAGCCCTCAGCTTTTGTTTATTGGTAATCACATCGGTGCCTTTATTCCCCGGTCATATAGGTCACCTAGCAGACTCCAGTTACGGAATCATGCCTTAAATTTTTTTTTTTTTTTTCAAGCGGCATCGGTAAGAATCCAGAACGGAACCCACTCTCCAGTGGAAAAAAAACATAGCTAGAGCATTTAGGACTAATGATATATATATATATATATATACGTATAATAATTATAAGTATTGAATAAACCAATATATAACTACATGAATGATAAATATTGAACAAACCGATATATAAGTACAAGAATTACATGCATTTAATCAATCGATATATTAGTACAAGAATGACAAGTATTGAACAAACCGATTTATAATTACACGAGACTTCCCCTTCGTTCTCTCAATATTTTTAGAACAGCTTCTCACAAAACCACAAAAGTCATGTACAGTCATTCCTCCGCCTTGCTAACGCTTTGACTGCTCACTCTCCAATGAATGTATTTTTAGATTTGTATTTTGTTCCTAGTATTTATTCCCTGTTGAAGATCTGTTGAGTCGAAACGTTGGTTTATCCAGTCTGTCTAATCTGCAAAGCTGAAATATCTTACTTTAGTTACGATGTTGGAATTTGAAGCCTGGGCACCATCCTTGAGCTACATCATCTTAGAGACAACTGCGTCAGTTACGCTGAATATAGACAACTTTACTCCCAATGGCATTCCTCCTATATGGGAAACTAAAAAGGAACCAAACCAAAAAGGATAGTTCGGGGCCAAATTTGGGAAAGAAGATCACATAGTTTCCCCCTCTGAGATTAATGATATAGGTCCTATGACGAAAGACACATTCCTCAAATTATGACATCGCTGCCGTGATTTCTCTTTTCGATTACTTACCCCCCCCCCCCCCCCCCCCACCACACGTGATCGTATTGTTTAATAGAAATCTAGGCTATTTGCCTATCTTTGCCGCTGTCAAATTTAAAAAAAAGAGAGATAATAACAAACAAATAGGGCTTATTTGTAACCCAAAAAATGCAGAGATCGTTATAACACAACCTTACCGAATGCGTTTCCCTGGAATCTCGTGTTCCCGTCCGTTCCTTGGTGTAAACATCATTAAATATAATTGAATGTAGTGAATTCTGTACTGAAAGATTTAATATGTAGCGAAAAGAAAAACCTCATTCGACAGACTGCAAAAATCGACAAAGCTAGCAGGAATGGAATTAGATTATAGCGATTCACACAAGAAGAAATCGATCTTTCGGAATGCCCAATGTGTCAATTAGTCCAGTCCAGCGCCTGGGCAGAAATCATTCACATTGTAGCATGTTCGTTAAGGAAAATTGTACCAGAGAAGGTGATAATGACAGATGTATAATTTAGTGTTCTCAGATTTATCTGTCTGAAAGCAAGAACTACTCGACAGTACTTTTTTTGTTTATTTACTGCAAGCCAAGAGCGGACCTAAAGTAAAAAAGAAAAGTACCCCCGTTACGCCAAGGGGCGTATAGGGAATATTATATTCTTCTTCTTCTACTTTTCATTTTTCACTGATACCTTAAAGGTGTCGTGGTTATATCATTTGTCGTTCTTGAGCTGCTCGAACTGTCTGAATTAGTGATTTTCCTTTGTTGTTATTTGTCTTTGTCACTGTATCTATCCATCTTCTTCTGGGTCTTCCTCTTGGTCTTTTTCCATGCATTCTTGAGAAGAACGCCCTTGATGGTGATTGGTGAGGATTCATTCTGAGCAGGTGGCCGAACCATTTAAGTTGTTGTTGTTGTTATATATATTCTTAGCAGGGTTTTGTTCCTACCATTTTTCTTATGGTTTCATACTTTTCTCAAGCATCGCATCTCACATGTATTGATCTTTCTTAATTGTGATTTAGAAAGGGTCCATGTTTGACTTTCATAGAATATGGTGTTAGTGACCATAAATTTTACAGACCTTCAGCACATGATTTTTTGGGTAATGTGGTCAGTATTATGCCCCAGAAAAACATCCGGTACCCATAAAAAGGCTGGGTGAATCGGACGCCGTCGGTTGGAATCGAACCCTACCTCTTGTCATATGTAGTCCAGTTCACTAACCACTGAGCTATCGCGGCTCTCAAGAGCGGACCTAGTAGTACTTTAAACTCAGCATTTTTAATTTGGCAACTTTCCCTTGATTTCAAGACCGCATGCCATCTTATTTTTGACATAAAATAATTTCTTTGTGGTTACATTTTCCTGGCAGTTCCTGCTCTACTGTCCTTTATGCAACTCTAGCAATGTTTTATTGTATAATTTTTATTTTCTCCAAAGTCAAACGCGAGTTAAATGCCCTTAGAACAAAATGTTGATTTTACGCCAAATTAAAAAGGTTTATACAGTCCTAATTATTAAATGTTGATTTTTCGCCACATTAAACAGGTATATTTATACAGTTCCAATTATTAAATGTTGATTTTTTCCACATTAAAGAGGTATATTTATAGTGACAATTATTAAATGTTGATTTTTGCCACAATAAAGAGGTATATTTATAGTGACAATTATTAAATGTTGATTTTTGCCACAATAAAGAGGTATATTTATAGTCTCAATTATTACATGCTGATTTTTTGTCACATATATCATCATCGAGTGTCATCTCCGCAACGACGGTTGGCTACCATCGAGCGCCATTCTGCTTTGTCTCTTGCTTTGATGGTGCTGGTTGTCATAGGCTGAAATCTCCATCTTTTGATGTTACTCGTTCATGTTAGCCTTGGCCTGTTTATGCCTCTTTTACCTTGTATTTTCCCCTCCAAGATTACTTTTAGTAGACTGTTGTATCTTTTAACATGGCCCAAAAATCGCATTTGTCTTGTTTAAATTGCATTTAGTAGTTCTCCACATTAAAGAGGTGTATTTATACAGTCCCAATTATAAAAAAAATGATCTTCCATAAAATGTAAAAAAAAAAAAAAAAAGAGTTTAGTGATACTGATTTAATGAAACTGAGTTTTCTAATTGTGAAAACATAGGGCTAATCCCCCTCTATTACAAGGTGTTGGTTATTTTCTTAAAATTAGACAAAACCTTTAACACCCGTTATTTCATGACACAGATGTTCCTAAATTTACACACACATTTAATGCGCCCTTTTCTTGACACTGATGTTCCCAAAATTTATACAAAAGTTAAATGTGCCTATTTCAGGACACTGAGGTACCCAAATTTACACACAGGTTTAATGTGCCTATTTCATAACACTGATGTTACCAAATTTACACACAAGTTTAATGCACCTGTTCATGACATTGCTGTTCCCAAATTTACACAAATGTTTGATGCGCCTATTTCATAGCACTGATGTTCCGAAATTTACAGAAAAGTTAAATCTGCCTATTTCATGAAACTGATGTTCTCAAATTTACACAAAAGTTTAAGTTTAATGCACCTATTTCATGAAAATGATGTTCCCAAATTTACAGAAACGCTTAACGCCTCTATTGCATGAAACTGATATCCTTTACTTCTGTATTTCTCTTTCATTACCACTTTTTGGTCTTTATCATTAATCTCATATCTATAATCTCTATTGATCCTCATTTATCCATTGTTCTCATATCTCTTTATTATTTCCTTTTTTTCTCTTTCATATTGACTCAAATCTCATACACCAGCTAAACATTATTATGTTTTTCTCTTATTGTCACACGCCACATTCTTTCTCTTTCTTCTACTATCTCGCCTCACTTTCATTTCTCACTTATTCTCATTCCTCTCTTCTCCTTATCGCCTCTCATTCACATTTAAAACTCGCATTAAAATGTATCGCTCAGCTCCATTCTTCTTATACTATTATTATTCGTCTCTAAATCTCTTGTCGCGCATAGTCTTTTCCCTCCATTTTCTTCTTTTGCTCATTATCATTTTGTGCCATTCCCTTCCAATGATCATTATTTCCTCATTGTTGCTGCCTTTAAATTTGTGCTTCTACTCTACCCTCATTTTTTTCCCACTTCCTCATTTCTTCTACCTCATCATTCTCATCTTCACATCTGTCTTCCTCCTAATCTAATATTTCTTTTAATTTCAATTCCCCCTCACTCACATTCGTTAGACACCATCATTTCACCATCGTCTAAAATCTCCCTCATCCTTATTTCTCCATTATTATCATTCTCCCGCATCTTCATTTTCTATTTTCCTCATTTTCCTCTCAATCTCATTTTTAATTTTCCTTAAACTCTCTTTATCCTTAATCTTCCTTTTTCCGGGATCCCCCCCCCCAATTCTCACTTCATATTACCTTCATTCCTCCCCCATCCTTATCATTTCCCTGACTCTCATGTCTTAAACAACCTAATGCTCACCTTCATTCTTTTCTACTAACTCACACCTCATATTTTGTACATCTCATCACGCACGTCCCTCCAAACCTCCCCAGCATCATCACACCATAATCTAGTATAAACATCATCATTAGCAACACCATCATTTCCACCCCTCCATTACTCCGTCGTTCCCACCCTCCTCTTCTATGAAATACCCTTGGCCCGGGGACGTGATACACTTTACCCCCTGGTTGATGGCAAGGGAAGTAATCACCCAAAACAATTATCAAGGGGGAAATACTCCGGATGTAAGGTCTGAAGACGTTACAATAAACCTTAGAGACAGAGTGCGGCCACTTAGACAATGTGTGGCTTTCTATTCAGTCCAATTTTCGAAACTCGGAATTTGGTCTTTTTTGTGATTTACAAGGAGTGTCAGGCCTCCTTGGCCTTTCTTGAAAAGAAAGTAGTCGTTAGAGGCTTGACAATATAACAACATATGTGTCCATGTTATGCTTGAAGACTTGTCAATCAAGTCAGCTGACATGCCGTTTGAACATCATAAGAGAAGACGGAAGTGACGAAAGTATTTATTTCATAAACGTCAATTATTTCAAAAGTGCTGATCGGGAGACACAGCAGCTTGTTTTAACCTACAAAGTGGCATTTTAGTTTCATTCTATAAAATGGTAGCATTTGTGAATGAAAATGTCCACTATCTACAGCATCTTTCTCCTTCTAGAAACTAATATTTTATTACAGTGGTTCAAATATCTGACATCAGTAAAAAACGGCATCTCTGCAATGTCATTCATTGTGATGCTCTAAAATGTTAGTAGGTTGTACACTTAAGTCAGTTTGGTATGTCTCTATCTTCTTGTCCACAGACGCTTCTGAATGACAGTTCTACATTTGTTTCTGGATATCATCTTAGTGCCTGGCCAAACCAGCCGCCTCATTCGCCGCTTGTCTCTTTGGTACATTCCCTTTTGGTTGCATCTCTTCTGCAGTTTTTTGTTGCTTTTTTGGCCAATATTTCCTGAGGATTTTACTTTGGCAAGTTGTACGAAAAGATGATAGTCTTGCTAGTTCATTTTTAATTTGTTCTCCATCATTAAGAATCGTATAACGCTTCACGTTCATTTTCTGGGTGGATCTACAAATGTTGTGTTAATTAGCCAAATGTGCATTAAAATATATATATATTTTGTCTGGTTCCCACATTTGGTATTACTAAGTCTTCCGGTAACATTTTCACAATTTCATGGCCTGAATTAGATCAATATAGGGGGCATGAAATGTGAGGGACGAGTGAAAGGAAGAAAACGAAAAGGTGGGTGCAAAATGTCACAGACGAACTAGACAAATCTGTAGATGATGTCTGACATCCAATAAAGGGCAGAGAAGTTAGAGTAGCTGCCATGGGTGCCAATTTCCAACAGGTTAGATGGTGATAATAATGGACATACCTCACATTATATGTATACATACTTGTGTTTCCAATACACAAACGCCGTATTGCCGTTTTTGTCGGCTTATATCACTTAATGAGTGTTTTATCCTCTCCAGGGATGTTGTTTGGTAGTGATCATGTATTGTGTCCCAATCATTTGAGCTGTTGCTTCCTAAAACAATCTAACATTTAATCTTGTCCACAAATAATTACTTATTCTTTCTGTTTTTGTCACATTCAGCATTCCTCCCACCATCCAACTTCCGTTGTGACGATATTCTTTTTTCTTTTGCCATTAAAGTCCAAATGAAGCATTGATAGTATGATTCTGTGACATTTGCCCTAGTATGTAAATATCTTTATATCAATGAATACTATACATTTATGTGTGTTTATATAACCGATAAAGGGGCAAAATATAATTGCTAAATGCTGACTTAATTATGTTTGCTTAGATCAGGTCTATCTGCAACTTTACTTCTCTACATTTCTCAATTCTATTATTGACTTTTCTAAAACCAATTGTAAACAAAATGAAGTCCATTGCAAAAATTAAGCCTAGGATATATAATGTATTATCCACAATTACTTTGGCGTGCAAGACCTGGAAAACAGTGTTCATAACAGCAATAGAACACAAATTACATCCATTCGAAAACAAATCTATCATAAAATATAACATGTAATCAATGGAATGCATTCAAGTCCAGTATAAACGTAACCGAAAAGTTGTGCAACCAAAAATCTTACTGTCGGAAAGAAAAGCGAACATATGTCGACCATGTGATGAGAAGAGATAAGAGAAGCTCCAAAGCAGGCGCTCACATGGAAACAGCAGACCAAAAAAAAAGTAAATCTAGGGAATCACTCAAAAGAACAAAGCTAAGAGATAGACCGGCAGAGAGCTTGGATTCCAATGTTGAGACTGAGAGGCTCGCCTCGAATATGAACTTGTGGCAGGAGACACTGTGAAGCCTGTGCAAAGTCTGACGATACTGCTAGAATAACAGAAACAAATTTTGGATATAAAAAGTTTGTTTTCTTTAACCCTGCCTTATATATTTCTTCTTCATCCATCAAGAGGAATTAACGTTGAGAAATAATATTCTTTAGTTCTCTCAACTTATCAGGTCTCAGGCTTCTTCTTTGCTGTCGAGTTAGTCTAAATGTTTCAATCTCCGTTTGTTAATAACACTGTTACTGTTACACCCTGTTACTGTTACACACTGTTACTGTTGCAACACACTTTTACTGTTGCACACATTTACTGTCGCACACTTTTACTGTTACACACTTTTACTGTTACATACTGTTACTGTTATACACTGTCGATGTTACACACTGTCGCTGTTACACACTTTTACTGTTACACACTTTTACTGTTACACACTGTTACTGTTACACACTGTCGATGTTACACACTGTCGCTGTTACACACTTTTACTGTTGCACACTTTTACTGTTGCACACTTTTACTGTTACACATTGTCGCTGTTACACACTTTTAATGTTGCACATTTTTACTGTTACACACTGTCGTTGTTACACACTGTTGCTGTTACACACTGTCGCTGTTACACACTGTTGCTGTTACACACTGTCGCTGTTACACACTGCCAGGGTTACACACTGTTGCTGTTACACACTGTCGCTGTTACACACTGTCGCTGTTACACACTGTCGCTGTTACACACTGTCACTGTTACACACTGTTGCTGTTACACACTGTTACTATTACACACTGTCGCTGTTACACACTGTCGCTGTTACACACTGTCACTGTTACAAATTTTTGCTGTTACACACTGTTACTGTTACACACTGTCACTGTTATACACTTTTACTGTTACACACTGTTACTGTTACATACTTTTTCATGAAGAGGACAAGAATGGAGCCCTCATCACCTTCAGACCGTGGATATTGAATCTTACAACCAGATTTCAGCTTTCAGCTGTCCGCGGAACTTTCAATATTCTTAAGAGAAATCCCATTTCTGTGGCATTTAATTGTCTTTACATTTGTCTGTCTGCTGTCCATGATTCGCTTTCAAAGGTCAGAATTGGCTTTATATAGCACCAATGAACTCTCTTTCTCACTTCTATTGTCATATTTGTATTTCATAAGGCGTTTTTCATTTTCTGAAATATTATTTTGGCCTGAGCCATTCTTCTTTTTATTCATCTGGTGCATCTTCCATCTGATGTTATTATTGATCAAATGGCTATGGACAGTTTTCGTATTAAAATGACGGTACTAGCGTACTACTGATCGCATTGTACACAAATGTGCACACTAACAAAATATGTTATATACATGGTGGCGTGACTAGATATTAATTTTTTTATTTTCTCTTTCCTTTCTTTAAACTACTGAGGATTGATACATTGAATTCATGTTTTCAGATAAACTTATAACACACAAATGACTTTCATTTTCATCATCATCATCAAGTACCGGGCCTAGTGGCGTAGGTGATTATGTCTCTCCACAACTTTCGATCTCGGCAGCTATTTATCATTTCTGTTGTTGACCTTCTGCCAAGCCATTCTCTTACTCTGTCTGTTATTTTTTTCTCTTTGCTTCCCTCTATCTCTTCGTCCCTCAATTTTTCCAGTTGTTACAATATATTCCAGTTGTTCTCTTCTCATTACATGGCCAAAAAATTATGATTGTCTCTTCCTAACATTGGAAATTAGCTCTCTTTTTGCTTTGACCTCTCTCAGAACATCTTCATTACTCTTCTTAGCTGTCCATGGTATTCTCAACATTCTTCTGTAAAACCACATTTCTACAGACTCCAGTGATTTTCTTGTCTGTTATCCTATTGTCCATGACTCGCATCCATATGTTAAGACTGGCTCTACGTAACATTTAGGAACTCTTTTTCTTGTTTCTATTGTCAAAAATGGATTGCATAGTATTTTCCTCATTTTTTGGAAAGCTGCTTTTGCCTGAGCCATTCTGCATCTCACCTCTTTTGTACATCTTCCAGACTTTCATTTTAAATTCTTTAAAATACACAACATTTTAAAACGGATGAATACTGTGTTCACTTTCTGCGCGGTTTCGCCTTATGTCTTTTGGCGTGTGCTGAGACTGCTACGATGGGGACTACAGTTACCTTTCTTTGTATGGGAGATGAGTTCTAGTAATTCGGATGATTCCACTGGCATGGACGGTTGAGCAATTATGGATTTTGATTCGTTTGCAGTGATACCGAGGCCTTCCATAACCAATAAACAATAACAAAACATTTTGTCCGATAAAAATTGTCAGCAAAAAATATACCCACACCGATGGATCTCAAGCCATACTACGGGGTTCGTGCATGTACGGGGTCAGCGTTTTGCTGTGAGATTCTCCATATTTCGAGGGGAAAGTCGGAGCACTTATGGATGCGTGCGGTGTGCTGTTGTGGTGATCCTAACATAAGATAGAAACCTATCCAAACAAAAAATCAATCATCGTCATACTTATGGCTCGTGGTATAGAAATAAACTACACCCACGGCCATTTTCACAGCTATTTATTTTTAACTCAAAGTGGAATTTTAGTTCTAATCTTGTAAAGTTTTGCAGCGTTTAAGCATGAAATATACTAGCATCAAAAGAAATAACATCAAGGTTAAAACTAAGAATAGCAAAATGTTACATCTTCTCAATATTCCTGTATGGTGCAGAAGCATGGATATTAGACAAGAAAACAGAACAGAAAACTGAAGCCTTTGAAATGTGGATTTATAGAAGAATAGGTAGAATTGGATGGAAAGAAAATAAAACAAATGAGGAAGTTTTAAAACAACTAGGAATGAAAAGAGAACTACTAAACACAATAAGAACAAAACAAATGAAATTTTTGGGGCATGTTAAAAGACACAACGGCCTACTAAAAGTAATATTGGAAGTGAGAATGCAAGGTAAAAGAAGCAGAGACAGACCAAGACTAACATGGACGAGTAACATCAAAAGATGGTCAAGTCAATCTATGACAGTCTGCACCATCATAGCAAGAGACAGAGTGGAATGGCGCTCCATAGTAGCCAACCTTCGATGCGGAGACGGCACTCAATAATGATGGAGATGAAGCATAAAGATGTTCTGGCAGTTTGATACACTTCTCCCAGTCTTAAAACTGATATTTTGAAGAAGTACCTGCAATCTGTGGCACCATATATGCAAAGCGCAACATGTTTTGGCCGAAGTAAATATTTATGTGCAAATGATATTTCAGTAGTTAATGCTTGTAACAAAAATATCAAAGATTGACCATTATGCGAGTTTCTGGGGGATACAATAATCAATGTTTAACTACAAAAGTTTTTATTTTATTTTAAAACACTGTTTCTTCTCATCACTTTGAATGTATAATAGAAATATCTGGTGGATATTATCATTCTGGACTAACACAAGTGAGTAAATTAACGAAAGTATTTGCTGGTAAAAAAAGAATTTCAATTGTTCATGTGTGTGATTTCGAACGGAAACAGTAAGACAGGCAAAAAGCTCATTGTCCCATCTTGGAAAAACAAAGGAAGCAAAAAGGAGTGTGAAATGTACAGAGGAATATCCCTATGGTGTCAAGTGGGTAAAATGTATGCTAAACAACAACTTAAATAGTTTGGCCACCTGGTCAGAATGAATCTTTACCAATCACCATCAAGGGCGTTCTTCTCGAGAATGCAAGGAAAAAGACAAAGAGGAAGACCCAGATGACGATGGATAGATGCAGTGACAGAGACATGTAACAACAAAGCAAAATCACTAATTCAGACAGTTCGAACAGCGCAAGAACGACAAATGATGTAACCACAACACCTTTTCGGTGCCAGTGTGCGAAAGAGAAAAGAAAGAACAACCAATGAGAAACACCTGTGTTTTACGCCTCAATTTACTATTTGTTTTTCCAGCCATCTTGTCATCTTTTCCAAGACATTTCCTATTAACTTTCCTGTCTTTCTAATACTTTCAGACTTTCTAGTAACGATCTCCAAGACCTTGCTTTTTAAGGTAAAAAAAAAATTCCTATAACCCTAAAATTACATCCCATGGGTCTCCTGCTGGCGGAAAGGTTTGTGGTAGGGGATGTTAACAATTGGCTGGAAATAAATACCACGCGCTGAAGTCTTTAAACTCCCCCCACCCACTCCATTTGACAGAAGATAAACAAAACTCTTGACCAGACCGGAAAAGGAATCTACGCCTCTGATTGGCCGATCTGAATGACAGATGACATATTTTTACCCAATCAAAAAGCCAACGAATTTTTGCGTCACTTCCTTTTATTTTACTTCTTATAATTATTTTTTTTTTTAATATTTGTTATGTTCTTTATTATATGTGCGTTTTAAATGGGGCAATTATTTTGACATCACACTTATAATGTCATCATTGAGTGCCGTCTCCGCATGGAAGGTTGGCTACCAAGGAGCGCCATTCCACTCTGTCTCTTGCTTTGATGGTGCAGATTGTCATAGGTTTACTTGTCCATCTTTTCATGTTATTCGTCCATGTTAATCTTGGTCTGCCTCTGTCTCTTTTACCTTGTATTTTCCCTTCCAATATTACTTTTATTAGGCTGTTGTGTCTCTTAACATGCCCCCAAAATTTCCTTTGTCTTGTTTGAATTGTGTTTAGTAGTTCTCTTTTCATTTTTAGTTGTTTTAAAATTTAATCGTTTGTTTTCTTTTCTTCCATCCAATTCTACCTATTCTTCTATAAATCCACATTTCAACGGTTTCAATTTTCTGTTCTGTTTTCTTGTCTAATGTCCATGTTTCTGCACCATATAGAAATATTGAGAAAATGTAAAATTTTGCTATTCTTATGTTTTAGTCCTGGTGTTATTTGTTATGATGTTAGTATATTTTTTCATGGCATTAAAATTACTTTTTGCCATACATATTCTTTTGTTTATTTCAGTTGTACATTTTCCATCACTGGTTATGGCATGTCCCAGGTAGTTGTAGCTCTGAATTGTCTCCAAGATGTATCCCTTTCAACTTTGATATTTATTTGTATTTCTTGAGATTTTCCTTTGTTTATAAGAATAGTTTATCTTTTTGATATTCATATCTAGTCCATATTTTTTGCTCATCATGTTTATTACATTAAGTAATTGTTGTAGATCTTTAGGATTTTCTGCTAGTAGTAGATTATCATCAGCATATCCTAGGTTATTGATTATCTTTCCATTAATGTTTAGGCCTGGCATCTCAATGATGTTTTTAAAGATTTGCTCAATGTATAGATTGAACAAGTTTGATGATAGGATGCATCCTTGTCTTACTCCCCTTTTCATATCAATGGGTGTAGAGTTCTCTTTGTTATATTTTATTATTGCTGTTTGCTCCCAATACAAATTATATATTAGTCGTATATCTGTATCGTCCAGATTTATATCTTTTAGTCAGTCTATAAGTTGATTATGGTGTATTCTATCAAAAGCGTTGGTGTAGTCTATGAAGCAGGCATATATTGGTTTGTTTACTTCCATGTACTTTTTAAATGAATGTCATGCTAATTCTTTTGTCCCAATGCTGTATTCTTGCTACACCCCAAAATAAATTCATCTGATAACAAGTGTGCTGTCGTCCTGTTACATCAGTAAAGATACTCATCTGATAACAACTGTGCTGTCGTCCTGTTACATCAGTAAAGATACTCATCTGATAACAAGTGTGCTGTCGTCCTGTTACATCAGTAAAGATACTCATCTGATAACAAGTGTGCTGTCGTCCTGTTACATCAGTAAAGATACTCATCCGATAACAAGTGTGCTGTCGTCCTGTTACATCAGTAAAGATACTCATCCGATAACAAGTGTGCTGTCGTCCTGGTACATCAGTAAAGATATTCATCTGATAACAAGTGTGCTGTCGTCCTGTTACATCAGTAAAGATACTCATCCGATAACAAGTGTGCTGTCGTCCTGTTACATCCGTAAAGATACTCATCCGATAACAAGTGTGCTGTCGTCCTGTTACATCAGTAAAGATACTCATCTGATAACAAGTGTGCTGTCGTCCTGTTACATCAGTAAAGATACTCATCCGATAACAAGTGTGCTGTCGTCCTGTTACATCAGTAAAGATACTCATCTGGTAACAACTATGCTGTCGTCCTGTTACATCCGTAAAGATACTCATCTGGTAACAACTGTGTTGTCGTCCTGTTACATCCGTAAAGATACTTATCTGGTAACAACTGTGTTGTCGTCCTGTTACATCCGTAAAGATACTCATCTGGTAACAACTGTGTTGTCGTCCTGTTACATCCGTAAAGATACTCATCTGGTAACAACTGTGTTGTCGTCCTGTTACATCCGTAAAGATACTTATCTGGTAACAACTGTGTTGTCGTCCTGTTACATCCGTAAAGATACTCATCTGGTAACAACTGTGTTGTCGTCCTGTTACATCCGTAAAGATACTCATCTGGTAACAACTGTGTTGTCGTCCTGTTACATCCGTAAAGATACTCATCTGGTAACAACTGTGTTGTCGTCCTGTTACATCCGTAAAGATACTCATCTGGTAACAACTGTGTTGTCGTCCTGTTACATCCGTAAAGATACTTATCTGGTAACAACTGTGTTGTCGACCTGTTACATCCGTAAAGATACTCATCTGGTAACAACAGTGCTGTCGACCTGTTAAATCCGTAAAGATACTTATCTGGTAACAACTGTGTTGTCGACCTGTTACATCCGTAAAGATACTTATCTGGTAACAACTGTGTTGTCGTCCTGTTACATCCGTAAAGATACTCATCTGGTAACAACTGTGTTGTCGTCCTGTTACATCCGTAAAGATACTTATCTGGTAACAACTGTGTTGTCGACCTGTTACATCCGTAAAGATACTCATCTGGTAACAACAGTGCTGTCGACCTGTTACATCCGTAAAGATACTCATCTGGTAACAACTGTGCTGTCGACCTGTTACATCCGTAAAGATACTTATCTGGTAACAACTATGCTGTCGTCCTGTTACATCCGTAAAGATACTCATTTGGTAACAACAGTGCTGTCGTCCTGTTAGTCAGTAAAAATATTCATCTGGTAACAACAGTGCTGTCGTCCTGTTACATCCGTAAAGATACTTATCTAGTAACAACTGTGCTGTCGTCCTCTCACACACGAAAAGATATTCACCTGATACAACTGTAAAGCAGTTTTATCTTATCCAGTGAGGGTTGTATTCCAACAGAGTCATTGATTGAATGTTACTCTGGGCTAGTTGTGTATTTCGCTTATCTTTGTTGACTGGAAATATTTCCCTCTGAGAAACGATAAGGACGCTTCTAATGTAATTATAGAATTAGATTACGACTGGGGAGTCCTGTTTTATGCGATGCGGCAAAATTAACATTTTGATTTAGATGTTCACGTTTCTGAATGTGTAAACTGTAGAGAATAAATGAATTATTTTATGAGGTTACAGTTGTTGTGAACAGATTAACTTACTCATCTCAGTCTTGAATATACCAAACCAGAGTGACGTACTACGCATGTGAAAAGTAAAGAGCCCGTCACGCCATGTGCTGTATAGGAAATATGGTGTTAATGACCATAATTTGTACAAACCTTCGTTACATGATCTTTGTGGTACTGTGGTCGGTATTACGCCTGTGCCGCTTTACTTTCCAAAAAAAAATCCGGTACCAATTAAGGCTGTACCTGGAGGCCGCCGATCAGGATCGAACCCGATCTCTTGTCCTTTGCAGTCCAGCTCACTAACAACTGAGCTATCGCGGCTCCCCGGGTTACTCGTGAGCTTACGGTAAATGAGATCGGATATCCTCGGATACCGAAGTCGATCTTATAAGAGGCCTGATATTTTTAAGTCAAACGTTAGACAGTTGAACATCAGTCATATTAAACCACATGGATTTGCGTGTTACAAATTAATAAGGAAATAAATGATCAATGAAATATTCCCTCTACGCTTTGCTAGACGTTTGGGGAATACACTGATTGTCATAACTTTTCTACGACCTCAGCACATTTTGTGTGTGATGTGGTCAGTACCACCAGGAGAAGTGAAAACAAAAATAGCAAGGTTACAGTTTTACATGATAAATGAACGACACAAAGCTGAACGACGTTTCGGCGTCCTTTACAATCAGCTTTACTGCAGCTTCACATTTTTATGTATTTGATTGCCTTGACCCTGGTCAGTATGACTTCAGGCCGTCTTTACTTTTCCGTAAAAAAAAATATGGTATACATACTTAGAACCTCGGTGAACCCCAGAGCCTTATCGATCCGAAAGATCCACCACTTTTGGTAATTGAACACGGTGCCTTGTGATCAGAGAGCGAGCACAAGAAGCACTTACCCACCGAGGTTTTTAGATCCATACTGTGATGTCAATTACATGTAGCAATTGTTTGTAATGACGTCATTTGACGATCATTGACACTATGAAGCTCATGCACTGTGACGAGATTGTCGTGTATGATCAGTAACATTGGTTGGAGGCACTAATGAATACTGTTGGAGGAGACATGCGGACGGAATCTCTGTGTGGAGACAGCAAAGATAACCATAATCCAGAGAAGAATAGACCACAGAAAATACATCAAAGATAACAATAATCCAGAGAAGAATAGACCACAGAAAAAACAGCAAAGATAACCATAATCCAGAGAAGAATAGACCACAGAAAATACATCAAAGATAACCATAATCCAGAGAAGAATAGACCACAGAAAAAACAGCAAAGATAACCATAATGCAGAGAAGAATAGACCACAGAAAATACATCAAAGATAATCATAATCCAGAGAAGAATAGACCACAGAAAAAACAGCAAAGATAACCATAATGCAGAGAAGAATAGACCACAGAAAAGACAGCAAAGATAAGGGAGGGAGAGAGAGAATGGAACAAGAAAATAGAGTTCTGGTAAACATTACAAAAATCATGGGATATATATATTATCATCATGTGCCATACCGGTTGGCGTAGGTGATCATGTCCCTCCATAATCTTCTATCTACAGTGCATCGTATCAGTTCTGTTGTTGACTGTTCTCCATGCCATGACACCAAGCTATCCAGTATTTTCTCTCTTTGTCGCCCGCGATCTCTCTTTCCTTTTATTTTGCCAGTTGTAACCAAGTATTCCATCTTTCCTCTTCTCATGATGTGCCCGAAAAATGTTGATTGCTTCTTTCTGATGTTTTTTTAGGAGCTCCCTTTTTGTGTTGGCCTCTTTGAGAACTTCCTCTAGAATTGGTTCTATATAGCACCGATAAACTGGATATATATATATATATATATATATATATATATATATATATATATATATATATATATATATTTATATATCATCATCATCAAGTACCGGGTCTAGAGGCGTGGGTGATCATGTCTCTCCACAACTTTCGATCTCGGCAGCTATTTATCATTTCTGTTGTTGACCTTCTGCCAAGCCATTCTCTTAAGCTGTCTGGTATTTTTTCTCTCTGCTTCCCTCTATCTCTTCGTCCCTCAATTTTTCCAGTTGTTACAATATATTCAAGTTGTTCTCTTCTCATTACATGGCCAAAAAATGATGATTGTTTCTTCCTAATATTGGAAAATAGCTCTCTTTTTGCTTGACCTCTCTCAGAACCTTGTCATTACTCTTCTTAGCTGTCCATGGTATTCTCAACATTCTTCTGTAAAACCACATTTCTACAGACTCCAGTGATCTTTTTGTCTGTTGTCCTATTGTCCATGACTCGCATCCATATGTTAAGATATACATATACATTAAATAAACTAAATATATAAAGACTGCTGTCTCTTTATCAATGCTCTACATTACTTTGTAATCTAATCTCAAGACTAATGTTGCCTATTTGTTTCTTTACAACAATTGTCTCTTTTTACATTCGTGACAAACTTTGCGTCAACGCTCTTCCTATTCAGAAAAACCCATTTTTTCTATGTAAAAACTATTTTCTTTTATAAGAACACAAAAATGTGTAATGTACAATGTAATTGGCAATGTACTGAGAATTATTTCTATACCATATTTGTTTGCTGTGAACGTAACATTTCGTCCACATGATACCACTATTGAACGTCATGTATCAAAATGTGGCATATACGTTGATCACTATTCTTTACAGACAACAACTGTGACATTTCAAAAATCCTGTCAAAACGTTCACTATCTCAGAAGACATTTTAGAGAAATGATTGCAGGACTTTTTCTTTTGCACATCAGAAACATGCATTTTCTAACATTTTGTTTTTAAGACTTTGAGAAGAAACATATATTATTTCCCAACAAGTTGTCGTAATTGGCTTGACTTTCAGCAGAAACATTCGCTGAGCACCATTATTGTTTTGTTATGGATCGTTCCTTATCAAGTATACCGTGCCTACAGTGTAGGCGATCATGTCTCTCCATAGCTTTCTTTCTCTGAATTTCTGAATTCTGTTATTGACTAAATAAACTTTTCTTTTAAGCTATTCAGTTAACATTTCTCTCTGTTTCCCGTAAATCACCTATAATGTGTTTCCAGTTGTTACAAAATATTCCAGCTCTTCTCTTCTATTTACGTGGACAGAAATTGGTGACTGTTTCCTTCTGATGTTCCTTGTCATGCTTTCCATAGGCTCTTTTAGAACGTCGTTGTCGTTACTGATTTGTAATCTATCATAGCATCCTTAACTTTCTTTTGCAAAACATGTGTGGCCTAAACGATATCGCTGTCTTGTCTCATTTTCACCTCTACTATATACCTCACCTCAACTGTGTACCTCACCTTCACTATTTGCCTCACCTCAATTGTGTACCTCACCTCTACTGTGTACCTCACCTTTATCATGTACCTCACCTCAACTGTGTACCTCACCTTCACTGTGTACCTCACCTCTACTGTGTACCTCACCTTTATCATGTACCTCACCTCAACTGTGTACCTCACTTTCACTGTGTACCTCACCTCTACTGTGTACCTCACCTTTATCATGTACCTCACCTCAACTGTGTACCTCACCTTCACTGTGTACCTCACTTTCACTGTGCACCTCACCTCTACCATGTACCACACCTCTAATGGACATTTGCTATCCAATGTTAACATCCTTCCAAAATAAGATTACGTGACTTCATTATCACTAACAACGTTAGTTAACAGCTAACAACTAAAACCGTTCCCCCACGGAACTGTGAAAGGACGAAAATAACGGGGCAGCAGATAAAGATATGGAAAAATAATATCAAAGAATAGACAGGTCTCTAAACAACATATAAACAAAATTAACAATCAGTTGTAGAAAGGATGAAAAGAAGGAAAGGAAAAGATAGATTACTAAATCACACATTGACATGTACGCAATAAACCTGAACGCTTTATTCAAACATATAAGTTTATGTCGACTCTATAAAGACCAAGAAGATGGAGAATATAAAAATAATCGTTAACAACGTAAAGTGTGCAACTTTGGAAGTATGCAACCATGGCTCTCATGGTCGTAATGATGAAAAGACATAGATCTAGAGATGGTCCTTTAGGTTTTGTGATTGTTACTGTATTACAATCAATAATTGATCTGTAACATATAATGACGAATGGAAGTAAAGTATTACATTTTACACAACAAGGCCATAGCACTTCCAGGACGTTATTGGTTATTGGTTATGGAAGGCCTCGGTATCACTGCAAACGAAAAAAATTCATAATTGCTCAACCGCCCGTGCCAGTGGAATCATCCGAATTACTAACACATCTCCCAAACAAAGAAAGGATGTCATTATCTTCCTCAACTCAACTAAACCTGGTAGCAATTCCTTTTGCAGCAGGATCCACAGTGGTTTGTCACTAATACTTTAGTTAATGTGTTCATCTGTGTCATTCCAGAAAGATACAATAAACATGATTCATCTACTCTAAGTTCAAAATGATTTTAAAAAGCTGTTTTATAAAATTATTTTTTTAAAGCTTTGTTGTAACTGTAAATGCCTTGAAACTCTCAGATTCACACATATTTGATCTTTTTCTTTGCGAGAATTAACTACTAAAATATCATTTACACGTAAATATTTTCTTACGAGAATTAACTACTAAAATATCATTTATACGTAAATGTTTTCTTACAAGATTTAACTACTAAAATATCATTTATACGTAAATGTTTTCTTATAAGATTTAACTACTAAAATTTCATTTATATGTAAATGTTTTCTTACAAGATTTAACTACTAAAATATCATTTATACATAAAAGGTTTCTTACAAGATTTAACTACTAAAATATCATTTATACATAAATGTTTTCTTACAAGATTTA
Organism: Megaustenia siamemsis; assembly: GCA_032433765.1. Lineage (NCBI taxonomy): Eukaryota > Metazoa > Mollusca > Gastropoda > Stylommatophora > Ariophantidae > Megaustenia > Megaustenia siamemsis. The sequence goes on along the minus strand of JAVIAB010000047.1, from coordinate 58,867,410 downwards.
ACCACTAAAATATCATTTATACGTAAATGTTTTCTTACAAGATTTAACTACTAAAATATAACTTATACATAAATGTTTTCTTACAAGATTTAACTACTAAAATATAACTTATACATAAATGTTTTCTTACAAGATTTAACTACTAAAATATAACTTATACATAAATGTTTTCTTACAAGATTTAACTACTAAAATATAACTTATACATAAATGTTTTCTTACAAGATTTAACTACTAAAATATAACTTATACATAAATGTTTTCTTACAAGATTTAACTACTAAAATATAACTTATACATAAATGTTTTCTTACAAGATTTAACTACTAAAATATAACTTATACATAAATGTTTTCTTACAAGATTTAACTACTAAAATATAACTTATACATAAATGTTTTCTTACAAGATTTAACTACTAAAATATCATTTATACATAAATGTTGATCGTAGCTGCAATAATTACATTTTGTTTGTAGTGTCACAGATCGAAAACACTTACACCAAATATTAATTTCAAATGGGTCTGGGTAGCCTAGTTGGGAAAACCACCCGACTGGGATGCCGACGTTCGGACAACCCGTGTTCAATTCCCGCTTGAATAAGTGTGAGTCGTGCTCGTGGTTGGAAAAAAATACCACGCGGTCGACCTAGCCGCTGGCAGAAATGTGTACCAGGGTAATACTCTGAGAAAGGTGGGGAATGCCGCCTCGTGAGTTTCGATGCTTGAAACGACACTATCCAGAATTCTCCGAATACTTCTGGATAAGCGGCCGAGCACATATTGGTGAATACCCGCATGGTAAGACGCCGATTCAAGTCTCGTACTTTAACTTTATCTTCAATTTCAATAATATGTGGACTATACTCAGGCTATAGATATGGGCTCAGGATATTTACCTCCATAAACACTTCAAAATTTCCAAAACTATAACTAACGACAAAATATACATGGAAAGCAAACTAGTGGAAGAGATCGATCACTTTATCTATCTTGGAAATCACATTGATGGAGAAGCAAAGAAATTAGAATCAGAATAGCTAAAGCAGCAATGTCTTTCAGAAGCCTTGAAAAGTTGTGGAAATCAAAATTCATCAGTACAAACACAAAACATAGACTATTCAAATCAAATGTACTATCAACCCTTACGTATGCACGTGAAAGCTGGAAAACAACAAGAGACATAGAAACAAAGTTGAACGCATTCGAAAATAAATGTCTAAGGAAAATACTTGTGATAGCGTGGGACGAATTCAAAACAAACGAGGAAATTAGAGAAATCGCCAATCAACCACTAATATCTTCAGTAATAAAGAAAAGACGATGGTCATATGTTGGACATGCAATGAGAAGAGGCAATAACCGAATAGCAAAGCAAGCCTCGTGTGGGAAACAACAGGTAAGAGGAAAAGAGGAAGACCCAGAGAGACACTGAGAAGAACATTGATGATAGAGGCAAGAGCAAGAGCAGCAGGAACTGGCTCCCTTCATGAGATATAGCTGCTTGCACAGAACAGAGACAGATGGCGAGATTTGACAACACATCTTTAAAAGAAAACTGCTAGAACGGGAATTCAGATAAGAGCAGGAGTATCTTGGTCTATGCCACGGCTCGAAGGTCAATAAATAGAAAGAGAACTAAGATGCCACTTTGAGGCGGAAAACAAACAGTTGTGTGTCGACTGATGAACGTCAAACTAAGATTAAACCCACGATAGCTTTATCTGCAAGCCAACGTGCTACCATTATATTAGTGACGTTGATTATTATTCTCAATTTGTCCTTGGCTCTTTCTGACCCTTCTAGAATAAAATAATCTAATTGTACCAGACATTAGTGGTAATTGCCTAAAGTCGCTGTGTTAAATATAGTGTCTAGGCTCTAGAATGCTTGACTGGTTGGTGAATGACATTTCCGCCGAGGACTTGCTGCAACAACAATTAGCCTGCCTGACTCTTGACCACGGTTCACTTATTATCAACCGCACGTTATTTTGTGTGGAGACTAGAGTGCAATTATGCACCTCTCAGTCTGAATATGTACTCGTTTAAATGTGTGTGTTGTGTATATTTGTGTTTTATATGTACCCGCCTTTATATTTTATATTTAAACTTTTGGTTGTCGTCCTGGCATGCTTTCGGTAAAGGGAAAGCAGAAAATTAGAATGTATAGTTATGGCTGCTTTTTTTTTTTTTTGTTTCCTTCTCTCTACATGAAATCTACTGGATCACTATTATCCCATCTCATGAAAAGTGTTAACTATTCAACACAACTTATATAATATATGTCTGCATGTATGGGAATGTGTATGCCATGACAAATGTTATAGGTTTACTGGGCCGCTTTCTGGCTGAAAAGTCATGTGGTTGTGTCAATTTATCAATTATTTTGTCTTTGTTTATCTGTTTGTCCCTCTCTCTCTCTCTCTCTCTCTCTCTCTCTCTCTCTCTCTCTCCGCCCCTCCCCCTTTCTCTCTCTCCCACACTCTTTCTCGTGCTCTCATTAATTTTTTTAAAGAAATGTTAAGAACATATATAAAATATGACACCAATAAATGAAGTATACAAAAAAGATGTGACAACAGTTAGATTATTTTTTTAGATCACCATCATCATTGAGTGCCGTCTTCGCATAGATGGTTGGCTACTATGGAGCAACATTCCGCTCTGTCTCTTACTTTGATGGTGCAGGTTGTCATAGGTTGACTGGTCCATCTCTTGACATTACTCCTCCATGTTAGTCTTGGTCTGCCTCTGCCATAATTTAAAAGAAACTTAAAACACCGAGAATAGGGGTTCGACAGTCTTGTATTAATTATGTGAAATGTATGTAAGAAGTGAGCTGTTTAACATCATAAGCAACAGCAAAACTCGTATGAATAAAAGCCCTTCACTTCAGCTATACCCATTCACATTTTTGTAAGTAAGTGTAATTATATGTATTTTTAATTAGATTAAAAATATGATAGATGTATTTTTGTTAAATGAAAATACCAATAACGATGTAGGGATATGTGTCTATTTCGACTGGTAGTTGCTACAGACCATTATCATAAGTTATTAAGGTCGAAGTATTTATTAGTGACTAAGATACTTACCATGTGTGAGTATATGTTATAATATGTAACAATATGATGGCTAGCTAGGATTTCGCACAAGAGTTGTTGAAACTACTATCTGTGACTGCAGGTAAAACGGAATTAAGCTTGGCACGAATAGGAATGAATGTGGGTTGAGAGTGAAGGTGAATGGGTTTAGTTGAGAGTGATGGTGAATGAGTTTAGTTGAGAGTGATGGTGAATGGGTTTAGTTGAGAGTGATGGTGAATGAGTTTAGTTGAGAGTGATGGTGAATGAGTTTAGTTGAGAGTGATGGTGAATGAGTTTAGTTGGGAGTGATGGTGAATGAGTTTAGTTGAGAGTGATGGTGAATGAGTTTAGTTGAGAGTGATGGTGAATGAGTTTAGTTGGGAGTGATAGCGAATGGGTTTAGTTGGGAGTGATGTTGAATTAGTTTAGTTGAGAGTGATGGTGAATGAGTTTAGTTGAGAGTGATGGCGAATGGTTTTAGTTGGGAGTGATGTTGAATGAGTTTAGTTGAGAGTGATGGTGAATGGGTTTAGTTGAGAGTGATAGTGAATGAGTTTATTTGAGAGTGATGGTGAATGGGTTTATTTGAGAGTAATGGTAAATGGGTTTATTTGAGAGTGATGGTAAATGGGTTTATTTGAGAGTGATGGTAAATGGGTTTATTTGAGAGTAATGGTAAATGGGTTTATTTGAGAGAGATGGTAAATTGGTTTATTTGAGAGTGATGGTAAATGGGTTTATTTGAGAGTGATGGTAAATGGGTTTAGCCAATAAGATATAGCCGCTGTAAACAACTTATTATCTCCTGATTAGGCGGTGGGGAGGTTGATGGGTGGAAAAATGAATTAGCACTCATCAAATGCACAGAAAATGTAATAATGTCTAATCTATTTATTATTTAATCGATCTAATGACTTACTAGCGAGCAAATTACTCAATCGTTCGTTTATCAGTCTTATTTAATGATTGATTAGGGCGCATGCTTGCTAACTAACTAAATACTTCACTGACTAATTAAATAAATAAATAAATGGCTGACAAACTAACTTAGTGATAGCGAGCTAACGTGCTAACTAAGTGAATACCACCTGCCTGACCAGCATTATTAGGAAGTTAAAGTAAAAAAGTAAAAGTAAAGTATCCCCGTCACGCCAAGTGGCGTATAGGGAAATATGGTGTTAGTGATCCTATATTTTACAGACCTTCAGCACATGATTTTTGGGGTAATGTGGTCAGTATTACGCCCGTGCTGCTTTAATTTCCCAGAAAAAAATCCGGTACCCATTTAAGGCTGGGTGAACCCGGAAGCCGTCGTTTGGATCGAACCCTACCCCTTGTCCGTGGTAGTCCAATTAGGAAGTTAAATATAAGTATAATCTTGCACGTCTAATGTTAACTAACATTGTTGCACGTTACCAAACTGAACCTATTGACAATCTTACTTTCTGAAGTCCTTTTTCTTGTTCATAAACTTTACTATCTTTTATGATTTCCCCAACAAGAAACAACACGTACAATAAAAATTATACACTCAAATACACACTTTATATATGCAATCCAACAACGTGTATTGCCTCGGAGAATTTTTGTATGAAACTGAATTCATATTATTATTATTATGGATCAACCAAATGTGTTTCTGTAGAGCCATGATTATTTTTGATCGAACGCAATCTGCTCTGATTATCCCTGGTTATCTATGTTTGGGCATATCATGTCATTCAATCGTTTTGTATTAAGTCTTCGTGAGTTAATGCTGATAGAAGACATCCGTTGCACAAAATAGGGCTGATATCAATGAAGGAATAAAAATTGAACGTCATGGATGGCACAGGTCAAGAAGAGGATAGGAACTTGTGATAAATATGGAAACGATAATCAAAAGTGAAATAATGGACCATCCCTGCAAATATACTACTTTCTTGGTCGCTGACAGACACATCACTCAGTGGATGAAACGTCATGGCCATATGGTGTCATGTAGTGGCACAACAAAGTTCCTATATTTTACGTGGATTGTGCTTATCTATTTCAGAGTGCCCAAAATCTGGCCCACTCTGTACATATTTGTCACTGTTGCCACGCCATATTCAGCCCACTTAATTGACTTCCTTCAGAATCATATTTCCTGGTGTCGTAGTAGAAAAGAATTGAACAATTTGAGAAATCATCAAGACGTCACAACAATTATTACGTGACAATAATAACAGAGCAATTTGATAGTTCAATCAATGTCTCTTTACCAATTCTCACTTATTGTCTCTTGATTAGTGGCTCTGTAGAATTGGAATTAAATCTAATCAGAAAAAAAATCAAAATAGTAGAAATCATAAAAATCCTTCTGCAATGGCTGTGCTCAGCTATCTATAGTCTATGTCTCCTGTCCTAGTCAACTAATGAAAATAGATGTTTGTGAGGATTTGGGGTAAGTGCGCTTTCCAGTTGAACTCGGTGGAAAGTTCGCGGTGTTTCTGGTTGGCAAAGTCATTCCCCGGTCATTTGACTAGAATCTTCTATATATCTCCTTATTGCTGTTCTAGATATCACACTTTCGACAAATGACAATTAACGTCAGTAAAAAGTAAAATAAAGTAAATAAAATAAAGTTTGTTCCTGCTGAAGGCCTATTGGGCCGAAACGTCGTTTAAATCTGTGTCGTCTACTAACCACGTAGTGGACTTTTACCATACCATTTTTTTCTATTTTTTTTTCAATGTTCCCTCACATTCAGCTTTACTGCAGCTTCGCATTTGCAATTCATTTGCATTTCTTTGCCTTAACCCCCTAAAATAAAGTACCCCCGTCACGTCAAGTGGCTTATAGGGAATATGGTGTTAGTGACCATAAATTTTACAGACCTTCGGCACGTGATTTTTGGGGTAATGTGATCAGTATTGCGCCCGTGCCGCTTTACTTTCCGAGAAAAAAATCTGGTACCCATTAAAGGCTGGGTGAATCGGAGGCCGTCGGTTGGGATCGAACCCTACCTCTTGCCTTTAGTCCTTAACGTCAGTGGCCTCCACAAATTAAGATGTAAATATATTGTTATTGCCTTATTTTGCAAGTGAGTTTTACCTCTAGGTGAACTCTCAACTTACCTCCTGCAAATATCTTATTCGTGGATTTAACTTTAACTATTTGGTTGCTGGCGAGCTCTTCTGTCTATCATCTGATCGCTTCTTTCTGTCTATCAGTCTATCTCTTATTCAATGTTGTTGCCCTCATTCTCTCTAGCTATCGTCATGAAAATAAGATTTCACCCTTTACTCTAGTCATTGGAGTCGTCCGTTGCTGGACACTGCGGGACTTCCTGAGGAGGGGATCTGAGCACCTATAGACATGTTCAGAGTGCAGTGATGATGACCCGCAAATAACTCAATAACTCAACTCCATTCATGGTTTCGGGATATCGTCTGAGCACATAACTCACCCAGACTTTTTATCCACACGCCATTGCCATGCTCACCGCCAGCTCCAGTAACCATCAGTTCATGATACTTTTTGTTCAAACTGTTATTATAATCTTCCTCAGACAAGCCAGAATAGTTCAATGTCTCACACTCTGGCCCACTCCCTCTCCCCATTTTTCAAGTACCCAGATCCTTGCAGTAACAGAAGCAATGACAGCACACAGACCAGGCATCCATAGTGGGGCTTCTGTGTTGAAGTTTTCTTTAATTTAGTCGAGAGATCATCCTCCTTGCTCCATAGTGCTCAGATCCCCGCCTCCGTACTTCCCCCTATATGAAGTACGCTCTCCACACAGAGCGGAAGTACTGAAGATCATTTCAACTCAGATGTACGAACTCCGTACCACAGGTGAAAACCTTATTCCCAACTCCTTAGTCGCCTCGTACGACATGTGTAGCAGATGACAGTCTATTTGTTTGGCCCTCACGGTGGTCACAGCCCGGTAGTCTCATGGGCGTTCCGTTTTTAAACTCAAAGTCAAACACCTAAAAAGAGTAACCTTGCTTTATAGACAGTTCTCTGCAAGAAATACTGAAAATAGTTTAATGGGTATACATGAATTCATTTAGCTCTCGGACTGAAGACCGCACGATGGTGGATGTCAAGTGAAGTACCCCCGTCACGCCAAGTGGCGTATAGGGAAATATGGTGTTAGTGACCTATATTTTACAGACCTTCAGCACATGATTTTTGGGGTAATGTGGTTGGTATTACGCCCGTACTGCTTTACTTTCCCAGAAAAAATCCGGTACCCATTTAAGGCTGGGTGAACCCGGAAGCCGTCGGTTGGGATCGAATCCTACCCCTCAAGGTCTGTAAAATATAGGGTCACTCTAACACCATATTTCCCTATACGCCATTTGGCGTGAAGGGGGTACTTTACTTACACTTTTTCTTATAAAGGTTGACACGTATTCTTGTTTAGATTCGTCCTTTATCTGTTCGTTTGGAATGTGTTTTTTTTTCCTGCTTATGTTTGAGATTCTGAGAAGATATTTGCTTTGAAAGGTATTCAATTTCCTATCCAAAGTCTCGGTGGATTTCATACTTTCACATCCATAAGTTAGCACTGGTATCACACAAGAGTTAAACAGTGTAAGTTTTGCTCGTCTCCTGAGAACTTTGCATCTCCAAAATTGTTGAATTTGCATGCCTTGAAATCAAATAATTTATTGTAGACATTTGAGAGGATGTTTTTTGTTATGTACTGGCGATAATGGAGACCAGAATTGTTCTTCCTAGGCTAAAATAAAGTAAATAATCTTTGAAAATCACAGTGGATCTTACTATCCAACGTACTCTAGTTTAGACAAAGAATGTCGATATAACTTAAGCCGAAGTAGACTTCAGACAGACAGTTAAACACGATGATGGTTGTATTTGGCTCTCAGTCAAATATATCCAATGGTCATTAGCAGATACCGTTAGCAATGGTAGACAGAGCATATATATATGATCATGATAAAACTGGACATTGACAAAATGTAACAATAGAAGACGACTGAATTTAAGAGAAACAGGGAAAGACAATAGCAAAAAAACAGTGTGACATAGTAACTGGACCAACAGATTGTTTGTCATCAACACTGCTGTTTCTCCTCCTCATCATAATCATCATCATGTGCCATATCGGCTGGCGCAGGTAACCATGTCCTTCCACAATTTTCTACCCTCACTGCATCATATCAATTCTCTTGTTGGCTGTTTACAACACAACAACATCAAACTATCCAGTATCCTCTCTCTTTATTAATCGTGATGTCGTTTTCCCTGTATTTTGCGAGCTATTACCAAGTATTCCAACTTTCCTCTTCTCATGATGTGCCCGCAAAATGATGATTGTTTCTTTCCATATTTAGAAGCTCACTTTTTGTGTTGCTCTATTTTAGAATGTCATCGTTTGCTTTTAGACTCTCAAAATTCTTCCGAGAAATCCCATCTCTGTTGGTCTCTCTTCGTCTTTCAATTTGTTTTTCTACTGTCCATAATTGGCATCCATGGGTCATAACTGTCACTATATAGCAACGATGAACTCTCTTTTTCACTTGACATAGGCATATTGCACAAGATGTTTTTCATTTTTGAAGTACTACTTTTGGCCTGTGCTACTTTGCTTTTTATTTTTCTAATCCCCTAGATTTGTCTGTTAAAGGTCATTGTTTCACATACAAGCTTGGGATCAAAGATTGAACCCATCTCTTATCCTAAGTAGACCTGTCGTTAACAAACTGCTCTACCACGACCCCTAACTTGAAAATGTAATATAAATATGTGAAGTGATTAAAAGTCTAGAAGATGTTATTTCGTTGGAGAAACATCAATGATTACAAACAACTACTGCCTTGCAGGAACGACAAGGAAAACGCATAGTTTGGAGAGTAAACTAAAACGAACATATGATGAAGGCGGATGTACTGGTCCGAACGGTGAAATTGCTGCGCAACGTAACTCGCTGACAGATTAAGAAGTGTTACAACCTCTAAAGTAATGATGATGATGTTAATGGCATTAATGATGATTTGCTATCTTTTATATAATGATAACGGGTTAAAAATGAAAATTAAAAATATTAACTATGATCATTCCTGTGGTAATGACGATGTTGTGAGGTGACGATAGTGTTGGTGGTGTAACAATAATGTTGAAGGTATTGATAATGTAACGATATTGTAACAGTATTGTTGAAGGTAACGATAATGTAACAATAATGTTGAAGGTAACGATAATGTACCGGTAGACTAAAATAAGATGGTAAGGATGTTAATGGTAATGTTATTGACGGTCACGTTAAGTCAATGACATTTATAAAGGTGAAAAGACATCGAAGTTAATGAAAGTGTTAATATGTATTGACGGTGATAAGATGGTGAAAGTTATTTTGATGATACTGATGATCATTATTGAATGGTGATGATAATAAAAGTCATCAAATTAGCACCGATGACGATTTTACAGTATGATGATGTTGATGACGATACGGGTTAAGAAAATAACACCAGTAATGGCAATGAAAAATTAATTGTTACATCCCTGTGTTGTTTTTTGTTTGTTTCAATATTCCACTAAAAAATACGTGAGCAGACCTTTACCAATCTCCTCAGCTTCCATACATTATTAGCTTTTCAGCGCATCGACCTGTGAAATTTGCTTATTTTTAATAGCTTGTCAAGTGCTATTCTGTCTGTGTTTTTATAATTTTGATTATTATTATTTGTGCTCCAGTCATATAATTCAATGATACGAGAATAGAAAGCCACGTATAGAATGTAGACCATGAAAAAATCCTTGTCAGAGATGTTCGTGACAATTCTTGACACATTTTAGCTACATGATTGGTCACGACATTTGACTGTCTCTGAAAAGGGTTTCCTTTTTTTACGATTATTTCTTTCAATTACGTTGTACGCAGGGACACCTGTGAGGTGTGGTTCGCGTGACGCAATTTATCGTTATAGCAATTTTACGTGTAACATTTGTGCTGAATTCGGTCTCTTCATTGATGGTTCAAGTTTAGTTGTATGTTTTTTTAAATCTTGCGATCGGCTACACATTTTTATATAATTTTTTTTTCAATTTTATCACGCTATTATGCCTAATTCTTCTCCATATTAAAATATTTTTCTCTCTTTTATCACGTTATTATATCTAATTACCCTAATTTTTAAAATATATTTTTATTTCTTTTATCATGCTATTATGTCTAATTTTTTTACAAAGAAATTACGAAGATAGTTTTCTCTTTCCTTCCGTCGCTTTGTTTACGGTTAGCTCCGCTAGCTTTGACTAAAAAGTCTCACCCACAAGGTAGTGGGGTTGTTTTACTTCGGGGTACACTCCCTTAGCCTTTTACTCTCTCGAGCATGCCTGCAAGACAGCACGTCTTGATGTCTAATTTTCCCTCATTTTAAAAGTATTTTTCTCTCTATTATAACACTATTATGTCTGGGGGGGGGGGGCCTTGGTAGCCTAGTTGGGAAAACCACCCGACTGGACTACCGACATTCGGACAAACTGTGTTCGATTCCCGCTAGGAGCAGTGTGAATTGTACTCGTGGTTGCAAAAAAAAAATACCCTCACGGTCGACCCAGCCGTTGGCAGAAATGGGTACCAGGGTATTACCCTGGGAAGGTGAGGAATGTCGCCTCGCATCTGAGTTTCGATGCTTGAGACGACAATATACATAAATCTCCGAACATTTCTGGATAGGTGGCCGAGCACATATGGGTGGAAACTCGCGTGCTAAGACGCCGGTTCTAGTCTTGTACTTTACCTTTAAATTTAAAATATTTTTCTTTTCATTATAACGCTATTATGTCTAATTTTCCTTCATTAAAAATATTTTTCTCTTCATTACAACGCTATTATGTCTAATTTTTCTTCATTAAAAAAAATATTTTTCTCTTCATTATCACTTTATTATGTTTAATTTTCCCACATGTTAAAATATTTTTTCTCTTTTTTTTTAAAATCATGCTATTATATCTCATTTTTCCCAAATTTCTTCCTTTATCCACTTCCGATTGTTTACATCACTATTCATCATTAAGTGCATGCCTGATGAATAATGTCATCCCTATCCGAAACATTTTGTCTATGTAATCATTTATCATTCTTGTAGTTGACTTCCCACCAATTTATTCTCTGCAGCTGTCTGGTCATCATCATAGAGTGCCGTCTCCGCAACGAAGGTTGGCTACCATGAAGCGCCATTCTGCTCTGTCTCTTGCTTTGATGGTGCAGGTTGTCATAAGCTGATTTGTCCATCTTTTGATGTTACTCGTCCATGTTAGTCTTGGTCTGCCTCTGCCTCTTTTACCTTTTATTTTCCCCTTCAGGATTGCTTTTAGTAGGCTGTTGTGTCTTTTAACAAGGCCCAAAAATCGAATTTGTCTTGTTTGAATTGTGTTTAGTAGTTCTCTTTTCATTTTATTTGTTTTAAGACTTCATCGTTTCTTTTCTTTTCCTTCCATCCAATTCTACCTATTTTTCTGTATATCAACATTTCAAAGGCTTCAATTCTCTGTTCTTTTTTCTTGTCTAATGTCCATGTTTCTGCACCATATAGGAATATTGAGAAGATGTAGCATTTTGCTATTCTTAGTTTTAGCCCTGGTGTTATTTGTTTTGATGTTAGTATGTTCTTCATGGCATGTCTGGTATCTTATCATTTTTGACTTTGTGTCTCTCTTAGCGTTTACTCTCGATTTCTTTTATTAATTCCAACTGTCTGTCTGTCTGTCTGTCTGTCTGTCTGTCTGTCTGTCTGTCTGTCTGTCTGTCTGTCTGTCTGTCTGTCTGTCTGTCTGTCTGTCTGTCTGTCTGTCCGTCTGTCGTCCGTCCGTCCGTCCGTCCGTCCGTCCGTCCGTCCGTCCGTCCGTCCGTCCGTCCGTCCGTCCGTCCGTCCGTCCGTCCGTCCGTCCGTCCGTCCGTCCGTCCGTCCGTCGTCCGTCCGTCCGTCCGTCCGTCCGTCCGTCCGTCCGTCCGTCCGTCCGTCCGTCCGTCCGTCCGTCCGTCCGTCCGTCCGTCCGCCCGTCCGCCCGTCCGCCCGCCCGCCCGCCCGCCCGCCCGCCCGCCCGCCCGCCCGCCCGCCCGCCCGCCCGCCCGCCCGCCCGCCCGCCCGCCCGCCGCCCGCCCGCCCGCCCGCCCGCCCGCCCGCCCCTCTCTCTCCAACTATTCATCTCTCTCTCTCTACAACAATTCATCTCTCTCTCTCTACAACAATTCATCTCTCTCTCCAACTATTCATCTCTCTCTCTCCAACTATTCATCTCTCTCTCTCTCCAACTATTCATCTCTCTCTCTCTCCAACTATTCATCTCTCTCTCTCTCCAACTATTCATCTCTCTCTCTCTACAACAATTCATCTCTCTCTCCAACTATCATCTCTCTCTCTCTCCAACTATTCATCTCTCTCTCTCTCCAACTATTCATATCTCTCTACAACAATTCATCTCTCTCTCCAACTATTCATCTCTCTCTCTCTCCAACTATTCATCTCTCTCTCTCTCCAACTATTCATCTCTCTCTCTCTCCAACTATTCATATCTCTCTACGACTATTCATCTCTCTCTCTCCAACTATTCATCTCTCTCTCTCCAACTATTCATCTCTCTCTCCAACTATTCATCTCTCTCTCCAACTGTAGCAGTTGTTAACCTATAATGTAGCAGGTTTGTTAACACAATAATGAGTGATCACACGATTTGGAAAGACTTCTCCCGGAAGCCTGCCCTGTACTTTATGCACTAGTGCGACATGGTGTACACCACACCAATGCCCACTATGTACCACTACACGTGGTGGACGTAGGCCTTTCCCTCGCCTGTGACGCTCCTTCACTGCCGATATGGACCGTAGAAAGTGTCGTAGGCAAGTTCCCCTTGCCCGCATTGACTTGACTGGTTCTCTGCTTCACTATTGGAAAGACTTGCCAAGCCTTGCCTCATATACACCTTACAAGGAAGATGCACACAGACAGCTCACTACAGTTTGAGCCATCTCCCTGCTTGACCTTTAGAACACGTCACACCGCTAATGGCGGTCTGACTCTCCCTCGACTTTCCTCTGTGGATATCTCGACAGAAGCTCGTGGAGATCTGCGTCCCTTATGAATCCTACCAGCTTCTTGGACACCAGCCGGTTGCGCTGGCCAAAACGACTTGACTGCCTGTTGATCGTTAGAAGTACTTCGCGCTGTTCAATCTATGGGTCAGGACAACCCTAATCCGTTCGTCGTCAGGACAAGACAATAAGAACACAGCTAGCATTGCCAAGCATGTTTCAACGCCATGGAAGTCAACAATTCAACGTTTATTATACACAACAATCCCTCCCCAGAAATTTACAAAAATGTCCACTGTCACTCTCATGGTGGCCTCTCATTCCGGCTTGATTCTCGCACTGACAACACATTCAATGCACAATACTATTCGCCTCCTCAACATGAGTGAGACCTTCACAATAATACAACAGTCTCTGCACTTGTTTAGTGCTAGCACTCACCATTAATTCAAACGTCTCTGTCTTGTGCTAATGAGACTACTCACAATTAATTCAACCGTCTCTGCTCTATGCTAGTGAAAACACTCACAGTTAATTCAACCGTCTCTGTTCTATGCTAGTGAGAACACTCACAATTAATTCAAAGTCTCTGTTCTATGCTAAGTAGAACACTCATAATAATTCAACATCTGTTCTATGTGAAAATGAATACTCACACTGAGTCTAAAGTCTCTGCACTGTTAGAGGCTATCAACTCCGTAGTCACTTCTCTCCATGACTATTTCTATTCTAATTCATTGAAAATTCGGTGAGAACACTCACAATTAATATACATGTCTCTGCTCTATGCTAATTAGAACACTTACAATAATTCAAACATCTGTCCTCTGTGAATAGAGTACTCACAATGATTCAAAAGTCTCTGCGCTGTTAGAAGCTACCAGCTTCGTAGTCAATTATCTGCATGACTATATCTATTCTAATTCGATGAGAATTCGGTGAGAACACTCACAATTAATATACATGTCTCTGCTCTATGCTAATTAGAACACTCACAATAATTCAAACATCTGTCCTCTGTGAATAGAGTACTCACAATGATTCAAAAGTCTCTGCGCTGTTAGAAGCTACCAGCTTCGTAGTCAATTCTCTGCATGACTATATCTATTCTACACGTCTCCAGGAATTCACAATTACATAGCTAACTACCACTTCCTAACACTGACCTGTTCTGGACAAACTCTCTGAATTCCCTCAACCCCCCGTTCACGGTAATCGGCTGTCTATACACAAGCCGCCCGCGCTGAACCCACTTCTGAATCGAATGACCAACTCTACTCTAACTACTCTGTCTTGCGCAACCTGATCCCTCAACACTAACCTCTCAACTTAATCCTTTGTTCACTCACCTCTGGCTTTTTTCCTGCCTCCCGTGATTCTTGCTTACTCACTACCTTCTCGAGCCCTTGAACACCTATCAGCCCTCCTTCCTAATTATCCCCCTTTGTTTACATTCTGCCCTTCACTCACTAATTTCCTATCGCTGCTATCTCCTGTTTCAAACTTACTATTGCTATAGCCTGTTTCCACCATACCCCCTCTATACTCTGTTTCACAACTATTTATATCTCTCTACAACAATTCATCTCTCTCTCTCCAACTATTCATATCTCTCTACGACTATTCATCTCTCTCGCCCCAACTATTCATCTCTCTCGCTCCAACTATTCATCTCTCTCGCCCCAACTATTCATCTCTCTCGCCCAACTATTCATCTCTCTCGCTCCAACATTCATCTCTCTCCAACCATTCATCACTCTCTCCAACTATTCCCTACTCTTTCCAACTATTGGTTACTCTCTCCAACTATTCATCACTCTCTACAACTATTCATCACTCTCCAACTATTCATCTCTCTATCTCTCTCTCTCCAACTATTCCACCCTCTCCAACTATTCATCACTCTCTCCAACTATTCATCACTCTCTCCAACTATTCCCCACTCTTTCCAACTATTAGTCACTCTCTCCAACTATTCATCACTCTCTCCAACTATTCATCACTCTCTCCAACTATTCATCACTCTCTCCAACTATTCATCACTCTCTCCAACTATTCATCTCTCACTCCAACTATGCACCACTCTCCAACTATTCATCTCTCTCTCCAACTATTCATCACTCTCTCCAACTATTTATCTTTCTCTCCAACTATTCATCACTCTCTCCAACCATTCATCTCTCTATCTCTCTCTCCAACTATTCATCTCTCTCTCCAACTATTCATCACTCTCTCCAACTATTATCTTTCTCTCCAACTATTCATCACTATCTCCAACTATTCATCACTCTCTCCAACTATTCATCTCTCTATCTCTCTCTCCAACTATTCATCACTATCTCCAACTATTCATCATTCACTCCAACTATTCATCACTCTCTCCAACTATTCATCTCTCTATCTCTCTCTCCAACTATTCATCACTCTCTCCAACTATTCATCTCTCTATCTCTCTCTCCAATATTCATCACTCTCTCCAACTATTCATCATTCTCTCCAACTATTCATCACTCTCTCCAACTATTCATCTCTCTATCTCTCTCTCCAACTATTCATCACTCTCTCCAACTATTCATCACTCTATCTCTCTCTCCAACTATTCATCTCTCTATCTCTCTCTCCAACTATTCATCACTCTATCTCTCTCGAACTATTCATCTCTCTATCTCTCTCTCCAACTATTCCCATTCTCTCCAACTATTCATCACTCTCTTCAACTATTCATCACTCTCTCCAACTATTCCCCACTCTTTCCAACTATTAGTCACTCTCTCCAACTATTCATCACTCTCTCCAACTATTCATCACTCTCTCCAACTATTCATCACTCTCTCCAACTATTCATCTCTCTCCAATTCATCACTCTCTCCAACTATTCATCACTCTCTCCAACTATTCATCACTCTCTCCAACTATTCATCACTCTCTCCAACTATTCATCACTCTCTCCAACTATTCATCTCTCTCTCCAACTATTCATCTCTCTCTCCACTATCATCTCTCTCTCCAACTATTCATCTCTCTCTCCAACTATTTATCTTTCTCTCCAACCATTCATCTCTATATCTCTCTCTCCAACTATTCATCTCTCTCTCCAACTATTCATCACTCTCTCCAACTATTTATCTTTCTCTCCAACTATTCATCACTATCTCCAACTATTCATCACTCTCTCCAACTATTCATCTCTCATCTCTCTCTCCAACTATTCATCACTATCTCCAACTATTCATCATTCTCTCCAACTATTCATCACTCTCTCCAACTATTCATCTCTCTATCTCTCTCTCCAACTATTCATCACTCTCTCCAACTATTCATCTTAGAATAGAAATCTCTCTCTCCAACTATTCATCATTCTCTCCAACTATTCATCATCTCTCCAACTATTCATCATTCTCTCCAACTATTCATCTTAGAATAGAAATCTCTCTCTCAACTATTCATCACTCTCTCCAACTATTCATCTCTCTACTCTCTCCAAATATTCATCACTCTCTCCAACTATTCATCATTCTCTCCAACTATTCATCACTCTCTCCAACTATTCATCTCTCTATCTCTCTCTCCAACTATTCATCACTCTCTCCAACTATTCATCTTAGAATAGAAATCTCTCTCCAACTATTCATCATTCTCTCCAACTATTCATCATTCTCTCCAACTATTCATCATTCTCTCCAACTATTCATCTTAGAATAGAAATCTCTCTCTCCAACTATTCATCTCTCTCCAACTATTCATCATTCTCCAACTATTCATCATTCTCTCCAACTATTCATCATTCTCTCCAACTATTCATCTTAGAATAAATCTCTCTCTCCAACTATTCATCACTCTCTCCAACTATTCATCTTAGACTAGAAATCTCTCTCTCCAACTATTCTCACTCTCTCCAACTATCATCATTCTCTCCAACTATTCATCACTCTCTCCAACTATTCATCTTAGAATAGAAATCTCTCTCTCCAACTATTCATCATTCTCTCCAACTATTCATCACTCTCTCCAACTATTCATCTCTCTATCTCTCTCTCCAACTATTCATCACTCTCTCCAACTATTCATCTCTCTATCTCTCTCTCCAACTATTCATCTCTCTATCTCTCTCTCCAACTATTCATCACTCTATCTCTCTCTCCAACTATTCATCACTCATCTCTCTCTCTAACTATTCATCTCTCTATCTCTCTCTTCAACTATTCATCTCTCTATCTCTCTCTCCAACTATTCATCTCTCTATCTCTCTCTCTCCAACTATTCATCACTATCTCTCCATCTATTCATCTCTCTCCAACTATTCATCTCTCTCTCCAACTATTCATCTCTCTCCAACTATTCATCACTCTCTCCAACTATTCATCTCTCTATCTCTCTCTCCAACTATTCATCTCTCTCCAACTATTCATCACTCTCTCCAACTATTCATCACTCTCTCCAACTATTCATCTCTGTATCTCTCTCCAACTATTCATCACTCTCTCCAACTATTCATCACTCTTTCCAACTATTCATCACTCTCTCCAACTATTCATCACTCTCTCCAACTATTCATCACTCTTTCCAACTATTCATCACTCTCTCCAACTATTCATCACTCTCTCCAACTATTCATCTCTCCCTCTTTCTCTCTGTCCAAAAACGATGTTTCTTTCATCACGATGCTGCCAATAAGTTTCCTTCTCTCCTTAAACATTTCTAGAACATCCTCAGTTTCTATTATGAATTGTCAGTCTATTCTCAGCGTCCTAATGTAAAAACAACTACAAAAAAGACATTAATGCGATCTCCATTTATTCTCATGCCTGTTACCGATTGTCCAGGAACTCTTCCATATATTTGAAATGATATTATGTAGCACTAAAGAGCTCTTGTATCACTTTCATTAATAAATAGATAATATGTAATTTCGTAATTTTCTTTCTACGACTCAATATCTGCCTGAGCAGTTTACCGCCCATGTGTATCTACCACCTGTGGTTATTATCATTTCCAGGTACTTGAATTCATTGACCTGTGATACTACTGTCCCATTTATTTTAATGCTACTTTTCACATATATTTTTTGATGCCGCCATTACTTCTCTGTGATTCCCACTTTCAGAAGAGTCTGCCGACTACAACAAGCCCAAGCATATGGGCACTTTAATGTGTTTCTGTGCTAGACATGGTTCATTTCTTAGTGTTTTTTAGTGAAGCCATGCCTCATATCTTGTTGTGTTTCTGTCCTAGCCATGGCTCATATCTTAGCTTGTGTGTGCTGGCCATGGCTCATATCTTGTTGTGTGTATTGTTAGTCATATCTCATATCTTGGTGTGTCCGTGTTAATTATGTCTCATATCTTTATGTGTGTCTGTGTTTAGTCATATCTCATATCTTAGTGTGTACCATTGTTAGTCATATGTCATATCTTTGTGTGTGCATGTCTGGGTTAGTGATATCTCATATCCTTGTGTGTGCATGGCTATGTTAGTCTCATCTCATATCTTTGTGTGTGCATATCTATGTTAGTCATATCTCTTATCTTTGTGTGCATGTCTATGTTAGGCATGTGTCATATCTTTGTGTGTGCATGTCTATGTCAGTTATATCTCATATCTTTATGTGCATGTTTATGATTGTCATGTGTCATATATCTTGATGTGTGTCAGTGTTAGTTATGCCTCGTATCGCTGTGTGCATGTCTGTGTTAGTCACATCTCACATCTTTGTGTGTGCATGTCTGTGTTAGTCACATCTCATATCTTTGTGTGTGCATGTCTGTGTTAGTCACATCTCACATCTTTGTGTGTGCATGTCTGTGTTAGTCACATCTCACATCTTTGTGCGTGCGTGTCTGTGTTTGTCACATCTCACATCTTTGTGCGTGCATGTCTGTGTTAGTCACATCTCATATCTTTGTGTGTGCATGTCTGTGTTAGTCATATCTCATATCTTTGTGTGTGCATGTCTGTGTTAGTCACATCTCACATCTTTGTGCGTGCGTGTCTGTGTTAGTCACATCTCACATCTTTGTGTGTGCATGTCTGTGTTAGTCACCTCTAGTGACTCGGGCAGATGGTGCTCGTAAACCTGGGAGGGCCAACCATCTAAGGCAGTGGTGGCCAACTTGAGGTTGCCCGAGGGCCGGATTAAAGCCAAGGCCAAGACCCGCGGGCCACACTTAAGAATATCGTCAAAAATGACAGTAGGGACCTATGCGATATAGTAATATATAAATAATGCTTGCACTTTGACTACATATTTGATTTGTAACAATCCATTAATTATTCATTTTAAAATTACCTTTAATGTCTCAGTGCGACGATTGTGACTTGTCACAGCTTTCCACCAGAGATTTGAAGTCCACTTCCATTTTTGACGTGGCGATTCGGAGAGTATGGGACAATGTCGAATCGGTCATTCTGTTCCTGGTCTTAGATTTAATTAACTTTATGGAAGAGAATGTTGTCTCGCAGAGATATGTGCTGCCGAATATAGAGCACATCTTTAGTGCCCATTTTCTCAGACACGGGTAACGTTCATTTGGTAGCAATTTCCAGAAGTCAGCTCCTAATGCCTTTACAGTACTGAGGAAGGGGTCACACTGAAGGTCACACAACTCTAGTTGAAGATCTGATGGCTGGCACTCCACTGTGCACTTAATTGGGTTATTAAAAAGTTCCGTTTGCGGACGAAACATTTCAAAATCTTGAAATCGTCGATCAAAATTAACAAATCAAATGTTCAATGTCAGCTGCGTACTTACTGAAGTTTGCACTTTCTATCTCTGACAACAACTGCTTACAACTTGAAAAATGGAACAGATCATTTTTTTTGCAAAGATAGTCTAAATAGATTCAGCTTCTTTTTAAAACCATCAACATATCCCATCAATTGAAAAATGGTTTGCTTTTCCCCTTGTAGCTGCAAATTCAATATGTTCAAATGTTGTGTGATGTCTGTGAGATATGCCAGATTATGAAGGAAATTAATGTCTTTGAGTGCATGTTGAAGATCAATGGAGCATGGTAAGTTCTCTCGCAGGAAGTCATAAATGTCATTCTTCAGTTCAAAAAATATTATTAAACATTTCCCTCGACTAAGCCATCTTACTTCTGTATAAAGCAGGAGATCACCGTAGCTAGAATCTACTTCCTCTAAAAATGATAAAAACTTCCTGTGATTTAAAGACTGGTGTCCTCCTCTTATCAAATTTGCTA
This sequence comes from Megaustenia siamemsis, assembly GCA_032433765.1. NCBI lineage: Eukaryota > Metazoa > Mollusca > Gastropoda > Stylommatophora > Ariophantidae > Megaustenia > Megaustenia siamemsis. The sequence continues at coordinate 58,847,085 of JAVIAB010000047.1, read as the reverse complement.
TTTTCACAACAGTAGCCATGGTGTCTTTTAGATTTATGGACTTTGCACAAAGGGCCTCTTGATGAATTATGCAATGCAATGTAGGTACGTTAATTTTGTTTTGCTTTAGAAGTCCAACAAAACCAGTATTTGAACCAATAAAAGCTTTGCAACCATCAGTACACACTGCAGACAACTTTCCAAAACCACCTACTTCATCTACGGCACTATGAACTGCAGAAAATATGTCTGTCCCTCTACAAGTGTCATGCAAAGAGCAAACTTTCAACAATTCTTCAATAACAGTAAAATCCTCCTGGATAACTTTAACAAAAATAAGAAGCTGGCAAGTGTCAGTGATGTCAGTACTTTCATCAATCGCGAGCGAAAAATATGAGCAGTTTTCAATACAAGATTTTAAACTTTGAGACAGTTGCAGACTGATGTCTTCTGTTCTTCTGGCTACAGTTTATTTTGAAAGAGGCACAGATTCAAATTCTTTGGCTATTTTTTCTTGACCGAATGCCTTTGCCATTTGAATCGCACATTTCTTCACAAAATTTCCGTCAGTAAAGGGTTTTTTAGATTTTGCAAGCTCATAGGTAACTGTATATGATGCAATGATCGATGACTCTTTAATTTTATTGCCCTTTGTATACATACTTTGCTGTTGATTCAACTTTGTCTTCAGCTGTTCAACCAAAAGCTTCCTAGCTTCAATGCTATGTTTCTCATACATGTTTTGATGATGTGTGGCATAGTGCCGTTTTAAATTATATTCCTTCAAAACGGCTAACACTTGAACGCAAATTAAGCACTGAGGTTTACTATCCTTATTGAAGATGAACAAATAATCTAATTCCCATTCAGGTTTAAATATGCGATTTTCACAATCAACTTTTCTACGTTTTAACATGATTTAATACAAAATCTCACATCAAAGTTAAAAGTCACAGAATGTTGGTCCACTATCGAAAATAAGTCCAGATTTGACAGTTATACACAGACTTGTGTTTGACAATGAAATCAAAAGATTGTGACCAAATAAACACGTTGCAGTCATTTTATGGACAAGACAAGACGATGGGATCAAAGGGAATGAAGGCGAACAGTGAAACATTTTGAATGTAACTTCAAAGACAGAATTAGAGCTACGAAGTCCCCTCACCCCTGTCCCTCCCAACCTCATTAACCCCTTACCGCGAAATGAAAGAGCCACCACAAGTCCAGACGACAAATGTTGAGCCAAAGATCTGACGCTATCACCGCACTGACAATAAAGCAACTTTGCGGTACCAACTCGAAGCAAAGACTTTGAATATTGTCGGCACCATTAGTTGTGCAGTGTGTGTGTGTGTGTGTGTGTGTGTGTGTGTGTGTGTGTGTGTTATTTGAAATTATGTTGCCAATCTAGCTGTTGCGAGAAATTGACAGAGATTTTCAAATTGTGTATTCTTGAACGATAGAAGAGTTAACTCCGACACGGATTAAAACCAGGAGAAATCTGCTATTAGGGGTAAAAAATGAAGTAAGTCCATGGAGCTTCGCGGGCCAAGAAAACTAGGCTGGCGGCCGAATCCGGCCCGCGGGCCGCCATTTGGCCACCCCTGATCTAAGGTCAGAATCCCCCTACAGAAAAGACAATCTGCTGCCTTGCAGGAAGATTGGGGACAATCAAAGGCTAGGGAAAGCAAACCCGAATAAAATGCTGGCTGAAATCGGATGCACTGGGGCCACTGGCGCAGAACACAGTGCGTTTTAACTGACGTTCAATTAGAGTGGATCTGGCGAACTCTACTTGTGATGTTCTGTCTGTGGGGGCGATCAACACACTTAGCCTGACAGCTGACTTCATGTAAGAGTCTGGAATCCTTACTCTGATTGAGTCCTGATCGCAGAAAGAGAGAGAGAGAGACATTCTTTGTCATTAAGGTGTGTGTAAATTTTCACGTTTTCGCGTTTGTCTATCTTATTCGTTTAATTAATTTATTTCCACCTTTATTCATGATCATTAGTCTTTATATACTAAACGGGGGACTGCTGGGCTCGAGACAGAGAGGTTGTGGGTTCAAATCCCGGCTGCACCAGTTGGGATTTTTATTTATGATTTCTCTCTGCGGCAACTACCCCTGGTCTCAGCAACGAGGCCTGGCTTGATAAACGTCAATTACTCATCGACGGAAAAAATATGAATATCTCCGAGGACGGAGTTATATGCCTTTGCGGCGAGGGAACCCTGTGCACACGGCTGTCAGGGACAAACGTATTAACACGCATAATTCAGTTCCTAGACTCTAGGGACGTCGTCAGAGGTAAAAGCTGGCGTATACTAAACAAAATTATTTTAAAATACGTTAAAACGTTAATGCATTCAATTTAATGTGAGTACTTAGATCTTTATCTTCTTACATACGTACTTACAACAATATATATTTATGCAATTATATACATAAGGTACAAAAGTAAAGAGTCCCCGTCACGCCAAGTGGCGTATAGGGAATATGGTGCTAGTGACAATAATTTTTACAGACCTTCGGCACATGATTTTTTGGTAATGTGGTCGGTAATACGCACGTACCGCTTTACTTTCACGCAGTACATATACTAAAATTGGAACGATACAGAGAAGATGGCCCCTGCGCAAGGATGACACGCAAATTCGTGAAGCGTTCCATATTTTTTGGGGGGTCCTCGGTAGCCTAGTTGGGAAAACCACCCGATTAGACTATCGACGTTCGGACAACCCGTGTTCGATTCCCGCTGGGAGCAGTGTGATTTCTACTCGTGGTTGGAAAAAGAAAAAAAAAACCCTCACGGTCAACCGAGTCGTTGGCAGAAATGGGTACCAGGGTATTACACTGGGAAGGTGAGGAATGTCGCCTCGCATCTCAGTTTGGATGCTTGAGGCGACACTATCCAGAAATCTCCGAACATTTATGGATAGGTGGCCGAGCACATATGGGTGGAAACTCGCGTGCTAAGACGCCAGTTCAAGTCTCGTACTTTACCTTTATCTTTCCCAGAAAAAATCCGGTACCCATTTAAGGCTGGGTGAACCCGGAAACCGTCGGTTGGGATCGAACCCTACCTCTTGTCCTTTGTAGTCCAGTTCACTAACCACTGAGCTAACGCGGCTCCCAATCATATATTATATATATATATATATATATATATATATATATATATATATATATGTATATATATATATGTATATATATGTATGTATATATATATTTATATATATATATATATATATATATATATATATATATGATAATATAACACACACATATTTTTGAAAATTAAAACAGCCTAAGCGCAGTATTTGACAACTTGACATATGGAATCCAGAATTAGATAGAACATGTGAACGCAATCATAAATTCCTTTGTTACATCTGGAACTGTGTTTGTCCCAGGCTGTCTTCGTAAAACTGGGGGGAAATAAAACGGAGAGGTTCAGAGCTAGACACAGGCTCATATTTGTTTGTTTCTTTGTACTCGTTTTGGAAAATTAATTATTATGCAATATAGGTATGGTATCTGGTAAACATCATTTGTCTACATGTGGGTTGAGGTCTAAGTGCGACTGCTAGGCCAACCAGTTTCTGTTTCTCATAAGGTGAAGTCGAGGTAGAGTAGCTTATGTTGCAGAGATTTTAAAATTAGCACCATGGTTAAACTGTGGTGCGGGAGATAGTGTTTCGAGATATAGGGGTTGATGTATTTAAAATATAAGGTTTGATTTATTCGTGATGTAAAAGTTGATAAAATAGAGAAATAGAGTTTGATAAATTCGAGATATAAGGGTTCATGGATTCAAGGATAAAGGTTTGATGAATTAAAAATATAAGGGTTGATGTATTCGTGATGTAAAAGTTGATGAATTAGAGATATAATGGTTCATGGATTCAATGATATAATGATTTATGGATTCAATGATAAAGGGCTGATGAATTCAAGATATAAGCGTTGATGAATCCGAGATATAAGGGTTGATGAAATCAAGTTATAAGGGTTCATGGATTCAAGGATATGAAGGTTGATGAATTCAAGATATAAGGATTGACGTATTCGAGATAGAAAAGTAGTTCATGGATTCATGGATATAAGGGTTGATATATTCAAGATATAAGGGTTCATGGATTCAAGGATATGAAAGTTGATGGACACAAGGACATAAGGATTGTGGAATTAGATACTTAAGGGTTGATGAATTCGAGATATAAGGGTTCATGGATTCAAGGATATAGGGTTTAATGGATTCGAGGATATAGGGGTTGATGGATTCAAGGATATAAGGGTAGTAGTATAGTATGTCGTTTACATGCAACAAAAGTGCCTTTGAAGGCACCTAAATCCTTATATAAATAGTCTACACGCAGATCGAGGCACATTTTTGGTGCCGTTTTTCCTTATATGAGAGTCTACCGTTTTTTCTTATATGAGAGTCTACCCGCCCATTTTTGTTCCGGCGACCTCTCGTGGCGGTGGCGGTGACCTCCCGGTGACCTCTCGTGGCGGTGGTGGTGACCTCCCGCGGCGGTGGTGAAGGGGTGGTGAAGGGGTGGTGGTATCATAAATCTATTATATTCTTTGTAGTTTAAATGGTGCCGTAACTTTCATAAATCTATTCTTTCCTTATACTCTCAGGCAATAAAAAACACTGACAAGTTTATTTATTTATTGTTTTATTCGTATATATTGAACAATAGATAATACATGGTTTAGACAAAAATGTATTCTTTAACTAATGTACATTATACACATATTTAATACATAGAAAACAAAGTAGTTTATTTACAATCAGTAATACATGATAGTGTTAAATGGCTAAAGGGGAGGTGGTCACGTTGTCAGAATGGAAGTTTATTTATTTATTGTTTTATTCGTATATATCCCACAATAGATAATACAGGGGTAGACAATAATGTAGTCTTTAACTATTGTACATTATAGACAAGTATAATACATAAGAAACAAAGTAGTTTATTTACAAGAAGTAATACATGATACTGTTAAATTGCTAAAGGGGCGGTGGTCACGTTGTTCAGAATGGACCTGTCACTTGATGGGGTGAGGTAGTACGTTGGAAGTTGTAGTAGTAGGTTAGAAGTTGGCGTGTAATAGAAGTAGTAGGTAGTCGGATGTGGAAGTTGTAGTTGTAGAGGTAGCTGGTTGTGGAGGTAGTTGATAGTAGAAGTTGTAGTAGTGAAAGCTGTAGTAGAGCAGGGGACGACGTTCAAATTAACAGACGACGACTTTTATTCGATTGACTCAACAAGCAAAGACCAAAACGTTACTCCCAAACCCACGAAAGCTTAGACTTTGGAGTTCTATATCTTTAGCACTTCAATGAATAACAGACAACAGTAATGGTGAACCTTACAGATAAGAAAACTTAGTTCCAAACCCCAAAATTTCGTCTCATAACTAAAAAGTTGAACTCAAAACATTAAAAAAAATCTAGGTCCAAAGTCAAAAATAGTTAGACACGGTAGGACAAAAGGGCATATTCTTTCCAACCAATACTCCCTATTCTTCTACACATCTGCATCTCGAAGCCTTCGAATTTGTATTCAATGTTTGGCTACTGACTATATTTTGCGCCGATTGCTCAGAGTCGATTCTATATTCAACCACTGAACTCTCTGTCGATGTAGTAGACACGTATGTCATGTCATTGTAACAGTCATGTCAATGTAACAGTCATGTCAATGTAATGGTCATCTCGTTGTAACAGACACGTATGTCATGTCGTTGTAACAGACACGTATGTCATGTCGTTTTATCAGAGACGTATGGTATGTCGTTGTAATAGCCATGTCGTTGTATCAGTCATGTCGATGTAGTAGACACGTATGTCATGTCAATGTAACAGTCATGTCAATGTAACAGTCATTTCGTTGTAATAGTCATCTCGTTGTAACAGTCACGTATGTCATGTCGTTTTATCAGAGACGTATGGTATGTCGTGATGGACGAATGTAGGTTGTCGACTGTGCCATGATGGATCATGTAGGTTGTCGACGGTGCCATGATGGATCATGTAGGTTGTCGACGGTGCCATGATGGATGAATGTAGGTTGTCGACTGTGTCGGGATGGATCATGTAGGTTGTCGACTGTGCCATGATGGATCATGTAGGTTGTCGACTGTGTCGAGATGGATGAATGTAGGTTGTCGACTGTGTCGAGATGGATGAATGTAGGTTGTCTAGTGTCTCATGATGGTTGTATGTAGATTGTCGACTGTGTCGAGATGGATGAATGTAGGTTGTCGACTGTGCCATGATGGATGAATGTAGGTTGTCGACTGTGCCATGATGGATCATGTAGGTTGTCGACTGTGTCGAGATGGACGAATGTAGGTTGTCGACTGTGCCATGATGGATCATGTAGGTTGTCGACTGTGCCATGATGGATCATGTAGGTTGTCGACTGTGTCGAGATGGATGAATGTAGGTTGTCTAGTGTCTCATGATGGTTGTATGTAGGTTTTCTAGTGTGTCGGGATGGCTGAATGTAGGTTCTGTCTAGTGTGTCGTGATGAGTGTATGTAGATTGTCTAGTGTGCCATGATGGTTGTATGTAATTGTCGAGTATGCTCCAACAAATCACCGCGCCATTTAAACTTCTTTGAACATAATGGACACGGATGTTCACCAGAAGAAACCTCATTATGAGAAACCATCTGGAGAAAATCCAATAACCCTTTCCTCAACCATATTTAACATACCTAGTTTAACTTCATCAAACATCAAGCTCAACAATACTTAGCATACCTACTTTAAACACCTCGATAAAATTGAATAACCTTTCATCGATAAGCCTTAACGTACTTTAAGAGAAAACAATCCAACTTACTGTGTAAAATAGAATCTCAATCCGTTAGAATGAATAGTAACTTTCCTTGAAGCAACCAAACTTATAACACGAAAGCCCTGAAGGGTCTAGTTTAAATATATCCTGGTAACAAATGAATACATTATCCAATCAGCGAGTGACTATGCCAACATCGACTGATATCTGGATTAACCAACCAGAGAAGAGTATTAGCATGGGAGGCGGAGCAAAGAAATGACTGACATCTGTATTATAACCATTCAGAAAAGAGCATTACTATGAACGGCAGAGTGATTAACCAATTATAGAAGAGCGTAACTTTGAAAACGGTTCCAGTTCCATCTTAAGGTAAATGAATTGGTCGGGTTCTCATCGAGGATCGTGGGCGTTTCTGGTCCATAGAATGTGTTTGGATAAATTTAGGAAGGAGTTTATGTTCCTGGGGGTTGATATTATTCATACATATGATAAGACGTGTAAGAAACATTCCAAGTTTTATAAAGCTATGGCTAACCTAGTATATACCTTATCGGAGAGAAATGAGCTGTTATTTACTGGAATAATTCAGAGAGTCGGTGGTCATGATATCTACGCCACGTTTGTAACCATCGTTATCGAAATACTTTCAGATCGAATTCGCAATTTCGGTCGTCTTGTTGTTCTATATACCCTCGCCTATCGATTAGTTAAGAATCATGTTAAAGACATGTTCGACTCTGAATCCGACATTTGTACTTTAGAAACGGACTTTGGTACTTGGACCGGTGGTACCATCGGAAGAGAATTTGGAGAGTGGTTACTAAAAGAAGGTAGTTTGGAAAATTTTCTAGACCTCTCTAACGAAGAAGCTACAACACTGTGGACTCTACTTCGCAACAGCCTTTGGTCTTTAAGAGCTTTACCTATAAATGTTTATCTGTGAGTTTATATATTTTTCCCTAATAAAAGTTTGGTAACCCCACAGCATTTGTTACTGCCTTACAATATTGCTTACCAGGTCACGACACCCTCTCACACTGATGATGAGGGTTGTCCTGTAGTAGGCCTGTGATTGTAATAAGAATGGTTTGCTCCAGCTTTGAAATCTGAAATTTTCACAAAAAGAGATGGTGTTACTCAGTTCCCCTATAATGGGGATGTTGAGTTACTAAAAATAGATTTTGATCTCTGATGCAATACCTGATTAGTTACTAAAAATAGAATGTGACCTATGATCCAATAACAGAATACTCATTGCACTGGTGACCAATTGAGACTGATGGAAAAGTGAATTCCCAGTCATAGAAAAGTATGTTGTCACGATAGGTGTGTCAATAACAAGGAACAAAAAATCATTAAAGACATCCTAATTAAGTTGTGAAATTTTGGTGGTTGAGAGATAAATCTGAAGATAAGCACATCAAACTATAAGAACAAGGAAACAATCGTATATTACACACTCTTAGAGCCAGTGTTAAGGTAACACGTATTTAGTTAAAATAGAAGGTTATAAATTGAGTAGAGGTAAACTTATACCTTATGGCTCATCTACTTTTTCGAATAAACTCATTAAAATTAAAATAAGTCAAATAAAAACAAACAAATATGATCTTTATATAATGTTTATTTTCACAATAAAACTAGACAACACATGTTACACGTTCAAATATTTATAATTGAAGAACGATGCTTTAAATAGTGCAAATATGAATACAAATCATCTGAAAAAGTACACATATAACAACATAGTCATGTGTTTAATGCTTAAATTACAAGTTTACGTGGTCTCCCCCATGGTTTTTTAAATACACAAGGATCGCAAAATTTAACACAATTTTGTTTATTGTTCTTAATAGCATAAGATCCATCAGTTATATTAGTGATCGAACGGGGATCAATTCGTTTGTGAGCTGTGTCTGTGAGAACAGTCGAAAGGTTACTCTGTTGATACTGGAAGTCGTCATAAACAGGAGGAGCAGCGAACGACCACTCACCCTCATTGGCTGTTTGTTCTCGGGCATAGTCTGAGCGAAATGTAGATGTTCCATCAGTAATTGGTTGTACACCGTCACACTCTGCTGAGAGAATTGTAGACGCCTGAAAGTCGTCATAAACGGGAGGAGCAGCGATCGACCACTCACCCTCATTGGTCGTTTGTTCTCTGTCATAGTCTGAGCGAAATGTAGATGCTCCATCAGTGGTTGCTTGTATACTGTCACACTCAGCTGAGAGAATCGTAGACGCATCATCTGTGGCTACTCGTAGTCTGTCACACTCTGAGAGAATCGTAGACTTCAGACCCACTAAAGTCTCAAATTCAGGCTGTGTTAGTGTTATACCGTAACGTGTTGGGAATTTCAACCCCGTTTTGCCATCGTATTTTCTAAGATGAATTAAAGTCTTTGCTCGATATCTCGAAACTGAGACAGCCTTCAAACCATTCTTCTGTAGAGGCTTTACATACTCGCCATTACGAGCGGCATAGAAAAAAGCACCATCACAGTCAACATTAACAGCGGAATCACACATATCCATTCTAACGGACTCCATTCTACAAAGCACACGACTTGGTAGCAGGGATCTGACTTTCTGTATGTAGCAGCACTGAGAACGGCTGCCCTTTATACCCTGTAACAAGGGGGCGTGGTCAGTCTATTTATAGTAACCAATGGAATACGTTCTATTTATAGTAACTGATGCAATACGTCATTGGACGTGATGAGACATGTTCAGAGAGCGGCCATCTTTGATGAGTCATGGGAAGTTTGTTCCACGAAGCCGATGTATCCATGGAGTCATCAAAACAAATGATGATCCAGAGGGCGGGGCCTACACTGACAAGTTGGAGACAAACTCGAGTATAGCATGTTATGCTCATTAGAGGGAAGTGTTCTTGCGAACACAGGATTGGGCTTGGCAAGTAAAATATCAACTAAACTTTAGTTTCTATTACTTCTGAAATACTTTTTTAGAAGCTTGGCTCTGTGATCAATAGCTAGGATGGGGAAATAATTTTGCCACATTCTTGTATACGGTTTATGAAGCGCTCCTTGTCTATAGAAAACTGCTGCCAAGAATAATTGGGTTCGTCATTTTCATCATCGTGGATTGTTAAAACAATCGTTTCTTCACAAAAATGAACCTAGAAGAAACGAGACAATTTAGGTTTAAAAGCCAGCAAAAACTTCTAAATGAAAAACACTTTATAATAAAATATCTCTACACAACTCTGTAGCTGATGTCATTTCTCTTTGTTTCCCTCTGTCTTTTCACCCCTCACGTTTTCAAGTTGGTACAAGTTATTACAGCGGTTCTCATTACAAGTCACAACATCCAAGTATTGGATATCTCTTTCGCTTCTCACCTAGTAACCTATTGTCCATGAGTCTCTTGGGTAATTTAAACCTGCTTCTACGTAAAATTTACTCTACTCCACCTCCAGAGGATAACACTTCAAAAGATTTACCAGTATTAATATTATTCCACTTGTCTTTTTCTTTGAAGTTGCAGTTACTTCTTTATGGTATCAAGGATGAGTCCTTTATTTTTTTCGGTTTCCTTTACTATAACGTCAATCATTACTAGCAACTAGTTTCACAATTTTCATTACATGTGGAAATTTACTATTTATCATCATCAATAAAGATAATGTCTCTACTAGTTGTGTAATAACCCAGTAATAAAGATAATGAAGGCGAAACAGAATATCAAAATCAAAAGGTAAACTCGACTCCAAAGCAATTACTTACCTTGGTAGCTCTATCGTTTAGTGTATCACTTTGCTGGCTGCAAGCGTATTGTTCGTTCCACGTTGCGTTAATTTGTTCAAAATAAATATCATGTTCAAAGATTTGTATATCTCTATTACCAGTCGAGGAGTGGTTGTTAATTATTTCAGTTGGAATCTCCAGTCTTCCAGCTCCCTGATTTTGAGAGCCGGTGATGTAGGTGTCAGAGGTTTCACTAGAGTTTAAAAACCTTTCACGTATATTTGTCTTTTTGAAAATTGAGTCTAAAGTTAAACCATTATTAAAATTACCACTAGGCCATATTGTCGTGGTTTGCGTGCTCATTGACACATCACTATCTTCATCACTGTCTTCCTCTTCTGAACTTGAGTTTATTCGAAGAAGTAGATGAGCCATAAGGTATAAGTTTACCTCTACTCAATTTATAACCTTCTATTTTAACTAAATACGTGTTACCTTAACACTGGCTCTAAGAGTGTGTAATATACGATTGTTTCCTTGTTCTTATAGTTTGATGTGCTTATCTTCAGATTTATCTCTCAACCACCAAAATTTCACAACTTAATTAGGATGTCTTTAATGATTTTTTGTTCCTTGTTATTGACACACCTATCGTGACAACATACTTTTCTATGACTGGGAATTCACTTTTCCATCAGTCTCAATTGGTCACCAGTGCAATGCGTATTCTGTTATTGGATCATAGGTCACATTCTATTTTTAGTAACTAATCAGGTATTGCATCAGAGATCAAAATCTATTTTTAGTAACTCAACATCCCCATTATAGGGGAACTGAGTAACACCATCTCTTTTTGTGAAAATTTCAGATTTCAAAGCTGGAGCAAACCATTCTTATTACAATCACAGGCCTACTACAGGACAACCCTCATCATCAGTGTGAGAGGGTGTCGTGACCTGGTAAACAATATTGTAAGGCAGTAACAAATACTGTGGGGTTACCAAACTTTTATTAGGGAAAAATATATAAACTCACAGATAAACATTTATAGGTAAAGCTCTTAAAGACCAAAGGCTGTTGCGAAGTAGAGTCCACAGTGTTGTAGCTTCTTCGTTAGAGAGGTCTAGAAAATTTTCCAAACTACCTTCTTTTAGTAACCACTCTCCAAATTCTCTTCCGATGATACCACCGGTCCAAGTACCAAAGTCCGTTTCTAAAGTACAAATGTCGGAATCAGAGTCGAACATGTCTTTAACATGATTCTTAACTAATCGATAGGCGAGGGTATATAGAACAACAAGACGACCGAAATTGCGAATTCGATCTGAAAGTATTTCGATAACGATGGTTACAAACGTGGCGTAGATATCATGACCACCGACTCTCTGAATTATTCCAGTAAATAACAGCTCATTTCTCTCCGATAAGGTATATACTAGGTTAGCCATAGCTTTATAAAACTTGGAATGTTTCTTACACGTCTTATCATATGTATGAATAATATCAACCCCCAGGAACATAAACTCCTTCCTAAATTTATCCAAACACATTCTATGGACCAGAAACGCCCACGATCCTCGATGAGAACCCGACCAATTCATTTACCTTAAGATGGAACTGGAACCGTTTTCAAAGTTACGCTCTTCTATAATTGGTTAATCACTCTGCCGTTCATAGTAATGCTCTTTTCTGAATGGTTATAATACAGATGTCAGTCATTTCTTTGCTCCGCCTCCCATGCTAATACTCTTCTCTGGTTGGTTAATCCAGATATCAGTCGATGTTGGCATAGTCACTCGCTGATTGGATAATGTATTCATTTGTTACCAGGATATATTTAAACTAGACCCTTCAGGGCTTTCGTGTTATAAGTTTGGTTGCTTCAAGGAAAGTTACTATTCATTCTAACGGATTGAGATTCTATTTTACACAGTAAGTTGGATTGTTTTCTCTTAAAGTACGTTAAGGCTTATCGATGAAAGGTTATTCAATTTTATCGAGGTGTTTAAAGTAGGTATGCTAAGTATTGTTGAGCTTGATGTTTGATGAAGTTAAACTAGGTATGTTAAATATGGTTGAGGAAAGGGTTATTGGATTTTCTCCAGATGGTTTCTCATAATGAGGTTTCTTCTGGTGAACATCCGTGTCCATTATGTTCAAAGAAGTTTAAATGGCGCGGTGATTTGTTGGAGCATACTCGACAATTACATACAACCATCATGGCACACTAGACAATCTACATACACTCATCACGACACACTAGACAGAACCTACATTCAGCCATCCCGACACACTAGAAAACCTACATACAACCATCATGAGACACTAGACAACCTACATTCATCCATCTCGACACAGTCGACAACCTACATGATCCATCATGGCACAGTCGACAACCTACATGATCCATCATGGCACAGTCGACAACCTACATTCGTCCATCTCGACACAGTCGACAACCTACATGATCCATCATGGCACAGTCGACAACCTACATTCATCCATCATGGCACAGTCGACAACCTACATTCATCCATCTCGACACAGTCGACAATCTACATACAACCATCATGAGACACTAGACAACCTACATTCATCCATCTCGACACAGTCGACAACCTACATTCATCCATCTCGACACAGTCGACAACCTACATGATCCATCATGGCACAGTCGACAACCTACATGATCCATCCCGACACAGTCGACAACCTACATTCATCCATCATGGCACCGTCGACAACCTACATGATCCATCATGGCACCGTCGACAACCTACATGATCCATCATGGCACAGTCGACAACCTACATTCGTCCATCACGACATACCATACGTCTCTGATAAAACGACATGACATACGTGACTGTTACAACGAGATGACTATTACAACGAAATGACTGTTACATTGACATGACTGTTACATTGACATGACATACGTGTCTACTACATCGACATGACTGATACAACGACATGGCTATTACAACGACATACCATACGTCTCTGATAAAACGACATGACATACGTGTCTGTTACAACGACATGACATACGTGTCTGTTACAACGAGATGACCATTACATTGACATGACTGTTACATTGACATGACTGTTACAATGACATGACATACGTGTCTACTACATCGACAGAGAGTTCAGTGGTTGAATATAGAATCGACTCTGAGCAATCGGCGCAAAATATAGTCAGTAGCCAAACATTGAATACAAATTCGAAGGCTTCGAGATGCAGATGTGTAGAAGAATAGGGAGTATTGGTTGGAAAGAATATGCCCTTTTGTCCTACCGTGTCTAACTATTTTTGACTTTGGACCTAGATTTTTTTAATGTTTTGAGTTCAACTTTTTTAGTTATGAGACGAAATTTTGGGGTTTGGAACTAAGTTTTCATATCTGTAAGGTTCACCATTACTGTTGTCTGTTATTCATTGAAGTGCTAAAGATATAGAACTCCAAAGTCTAAGCTTTCGTGGGTTTGGGAGTAACGTTTTGGTCTTTGCTTGTTGAGTCAATCGAATAAAAGTCGTCGTCTGTTAATTTGAACGTCGTCCCCTGCTCTACTACAACTTTCACTACTACAACTTCTACTATCAACTACCTCCACAACCAGCTACCTCTACAACTACAACTTCCACATCCGACTACCTACTACTTCTATTACACGCCAACTTCTAACCTACTACTACAACTTCCAACGTACTACCTCACCCCATCAAGTGACAGGTCCATTCTGAACAACGTGACCACCGCCCCTTTAGCAATTTAACAGTATCATGTATTACTTCTTGTAAATAAACTACTTTGTTTCTTATGTATTATACTTGTCTATAATGTACAATAGTTAAAGACTACATTATTGTCTACCCCTGTATTATCTATTGTGGGATATATACGAATAAAACAATAAATAAATAAACTTCCATTCTGACAACGTGACCACCTCCCCTTTAGCCATTTAACACTATCATGTATTACTGATTGTAAATAAACTACTTTGTTTTCTATGTATTAAATATGTGTATAATGTACATTAGTTAAAGAATACATTTTTGTCTAAACCATGTATTATCTATTGTTCAATATATACGAATAAAACAATAAATAAATAAACTTGTCAGTGTTAATTTCCCCTAAACATCTCACATTAAAACAACCACCCAGTAAAATTCCCCTGATAAATGACACTCCTGATGAACACTTACCGGCTACGGAGATTTCACCACGGGAGGCGGATTCTTTGATGTAAACGCGGTCCGTCTACCGGGAACTCTTTGATCGCGCTTAACGTTAAACGCGGCCCCCTCGCTGCGCGTCTTCGCTGCGCGTCTACCGAGCTCTTTGATCTTGCGGCCCCTTGCTGCGCGTCTTCGCTGCTGCGCGTCTACCGGTAACTCTTTGATCTCGCTTAACGTTAAATGCCGTGTAGTTACTAAGTTCGGTAATGCGCCTTCGTGTAGCATGTGTAACAGCCTAAGCTGTTACCTTTAATTCTAAAGGAAGTTTTTAAAACAATAAATAAACTTGTCACTGTTTTTTATTGCCTGAGAGTATAAAGAAAGAATAGATTTATGAAAGTTACGGCACCATTGAAAGTACAAAGAATATAATAGATTTATGAAAGTTACGGCACCATTTAAACTACAAAGAATATAATAGATTTATGATACCACCACCCCTTCACCACCCCTTCACCACCGCCGCGGGAGGTCACCACCACCGCCACGAGAGGTCACCGGGAGGTCACCACCACCGCCACGAGAGGTCACCGGAACAAAAATGGGCGGGTAGACTCTCATATAAGGAAAAAACGGTAGACTCTCATATAAGGAAAAACGGCACCAAAAAATGTGCCTCGATCTGCGTGTAGACTATTTATATAAGGATTTAGGTGCCTTCAAAGGAACTTTTGTTGCATGTAAAAGACATACTATACTACTAAGGGTTCATGGATTCAAAGATATAAGGGTTTATGAATTCAAGATATAAGAAATGATGAATTCGATATATAAGGGTTGATGTCTTCGTGATGTAAAGGTTGATAAATTAGAGAAATAAGGGTTAGTGAAATTATATATATATATATATATATATATATATATATATATATATATATATATATATATATATATAATATAATGTAATGTAATATAATAATATAATATAATATAATACAATACAATACAATACAATACAATACAATACAATACAATAAATAATATAATATTATAATATATTGTTTGATGAAGTCGAGTCATAAGTACTGATGAATTCGAAATATAAGGGTTGATGAATTCGAGATGTGAAGTTTCCATATGATTTTGTTTCTTTTGTTTTTACCTTAAATTAGAACCATCATTACTATTCTTTATACTATTCTTTATACTATTCTTCTCTCGTGTCATAGGAGAAACGTTCCACCAGGGATATGTTAAAACAACTGGATGATAAGAATCAGTTTTCTATTACATGACTTTAAGGTGTATATCAACAACTTTCTTTATGATCTTTAGGGTTCACTTAGTGAACTGGACTACAAAGGACAAGAGGTTGGGTTCGATCCCAACCGATGGCTTCCGGTTCACCCAGCCTTTAATGGATACCAGATTTTTTCTGTGAAAGTAAAACGGCACGGGTGCAATACCCGACCACATTATCCCAAAAATCATGTGCTGAAGATCTGTGAAATGTATGGTCACTAACACCATATTCCCTATACGCCACTTGGCTTGACGGGGGGTACTTTAAATTTTTTTTTTAACTTTAGGGTTCACGAATGTTCCTATTTACCTAAACAAAGGTAAAAAGCAAATTGCAATAGCTTATCATAAGGTGGATAATGATTTAACGTCACACTAAAGCGCTGAAAAAATGTCAATCGATTTAGTGCTTTCCTTAGCTGTTTTTATCTCCTACGTATACTTCTGGTCAATATGGCGGATAGGTGGCAGGAACCATTGAGGTTCTCTCTGAAAAGTGTTCCTTGTTGCAGTTTCCTCATATTCCAAGACCAGCTTTGCTGCCGGAGCTACTCTGTTAACACCGTGAACCGTGTTTTTCGTCCGGATCGTGTTTCAATATTCCGATTGCTTACGATGAATGATGATATCGTATGACGTAGGACAGTTCAGCTGCGTTCACTTTCGGTGGCCTTATGTCTTTTGGCGTGTGCTGTAGCTGCTATGATGGAGACTGCTGCTGTCTTTCTTTGTTTGGATCCTTCATTGAGATGAGATTTAATTCGGATGACTCAACTGGCACGGGCGGTTGAGCAATTATGGATTTTAATTCGTTTGCAGTGATACCGGAGCCTTTGACTAACGACTAACCTTACTACGTTATGATAATAAGGTTATCATCTCCTTTTGCGACTGAGCAGATCTAATTATATATTATCTACTGGGGCTGAAATCTGCGCAGCGTTATCATCGTTATCATCATGATCGTTCAGGCCAAATACGGAGAGTATGTGAAGGAAAAGTTATTCTTCATCTTGAGAATGTACTGCTAGATCCTATATTTGTTTAGATATTACTTCACATACAGTTCTTTATGTTTTACACATATATGGCTATATTTATTTCACATACATCCACTGCTACACATATATGGCTATATTTATTTTACATACATTCACTGCCACACATATATGGCTATATTTATTTTACATACATTCACTGCCACACATATATGGCTATATTTATTTTCACACATTCACTGCCACACATATATGGCTATATTTATTTTCACACATTCACTGCCACACATATATGGCTATATTTATTTTCATACATTCACTGCTACACATATATGGCTATATTTATTTTACATACATCCACTGCTACACATATATGGCTATATTTATTTCACATACATCCACTGCTACACATATATGGCTATATTTATTTTACATACATTCACTGCCACACATATATGGCTATATTTATTTCACCTACATCCACTGCTACACATATATGGCTATATTTATTTTACATACATTCACTGCTACACATATATGGCTAAATTTATTTTACATACATTCACTGCTACATATATATGGCTATATTTAATTAACCTCATTATGTTTGTTTTCTCCAATGAAGCCGATTAAATCTACCAATGATAAAGGTTAACAAATGAAAAAAAAAAATTAGAGTAGAAAAGATAAAAGGTAAAAGTGAAGGTCTCATCCATGCCTTGATAGACGATTGGTGCTAGTGGACTGTGTTTTTTCAAGTTAGTGGCTGATGTGATCCGTGTCAGCCAGGTCGACCTTACTTCTTAGAAAAATATATAGTACCCATTTTTAGAAGCTGGGTGAGCTCTGGAGCCTTATCCGTCGTAAATAAAATGTTCGCCACTTCTGGCAATTGAATCCGTACTGAACTATTTATGAAAAGAGTGATAGAGAAGATACCAGACAGTGTAAGAGAATGATTCTAGTAATCAACACCTTACAGAATCAATCAGTCTGCATACGCTTCGAGAATTGATGGAACAGGTAATGGAGCCGATATGGGGATGCTTCGACTGCAATGAAATAATATTGATTCCATGAATAGAATATAATAAAATAGAATAGATTGGCAGTTAGTCAGTATAGAAATGATAACAAAAAAGTGTAGAAATATTAAGGAGTGGAGTGTTATAACCACCTACATAGTCAGCCACGGCACTTGATTGTGATGATGATGACGCAGTGGTTCATCTACTCCAATAAAATCAATACTTTCATGTTGTCACTTTCACGTACGTAGCCTTTCTTATCTTCTGTCTGGCTCGTTTCTATTTTACTCAACTTTTATTTCTGCTTATTTTCTTCCCTCACGTTATTGACTGGAGACATTTCTGCAATCTCCTCAGCTCTGTCAGGAATTGCTGAGTTCTGTTTCAGGCTATTTAAATATAAACTTGTATTGACCTCTTTCGTCCGAGTGTCAATATGTCCGTACATCTTTTTGTGGTTATGTCAGTGTGCTGATCTGTCTCACTTTGTCAGCTTATTTACTGAGGTAAGAATTTAAATGAGGTTGAAGAAAATAAGGAAGTAGATGATGATGAATCTAAAAATAAAGAAGTAGATGATGAGGACGATGACATTAAAGAAGTAGATAAAGATAATTATGAAAATAAAGAGGTAGATGATGACCATAATTATGAAATTAGAGAAGTAAAAGATGATGATTATATAAATAAAGAAGCAGATGACAATGATTATAAAAATAAAGAAGTAGATGATGGTGACGATTATGGCATTAAAGGAGTAGATAAAGATAATTATGAAAATAAAGAGGTAGATGATGACAATATTTATGAAATTAGAAAAGTAAAAGATGATGATTATATAAATAAAGAAGCAGATGAAGATTATTATAAAAGGAGACGTAAATGTTGAAGAAAATGTATTACATTAAGAAGTCTATCTTGCAATAAATAAATGTAGAAGAAAATGTTTTACATTAAGGAGTCTATCTTGCAATAAGTAAATGTAGATGAAAATGTATTACATTAAGGAGTCTATCTTGCAATAAGTAAATGTAGATGAAAATGTATTACATTAAGGAGTCTATCTTGCAATAAGTAAATGTAGATGAAAATGTATTACATTAAGGAGTCTATCTTGCAATAAGTAAATGTAGATGAAAATGTATTACATTAAGGAGTCTATCTTGCAATAAATAAATGTAGAAGAAAATGTATTACATTAAGGAGTCTATCTTGCAATAAGTAAATGTAGATGAAAATGTATTACATTAAGGAGTCTATCTTGCAATAAGTAAATGTAGATGAAAATGCATTACATTAAGGAGTCTATCTTGCAATAAGTAAATGTAGATGAAAATGTATTACATTAAGGAGTCTATCTTGCGATAAGTAAATGTTGGCTGAAAAACATTTCTAGGATATTTTTCTGCCTTAGAATTTGTGATGTCATTGTTTTCTTTTAGGAAAGGAGAATAATTCCTCCACGTTTGATGAATCCAACTAATTTTAAAAACCGCCCTCACTTTTCAAGCTTACTTCAACCCTCGTCTTCAGCTCGGCCTTCAAAAGAGTGATGTTCTAGCATTGTTAAGTTACACATAAGACTTTTCAAATCACAGTGGCGTACTTGCTCTAATATATTTACTGAGACAAACTGTTAACATTGCATTTGTTTGACTCTTTCCTCAGACAGGCGAAGATAATAACACAGCTTGAGGGTTTCAAATCGTAAATACGTTCATTGTGGCGATTACAGTAAATAAATAGTGCAGAAAGTGCCCAGTGTTTACCTTGTCTGTAAGGATATCAAAAGACATAGCGGATGGATATGTTAACATTACTATTCAATTTCGTTTTATTGGTAAGTTTTTCGTGTCATTTACACTTCTCGTGAACTATTGCAATAGTTTATAATTCAAATTATCTCCATTCTGTAACTACACAAGAATTATAGCTTCCACCAGATATATAATTCGTTTACTGTAATTTTCTTTTACAGTTTATCAAAGGGTTGTATTTAGTGTTTCAATATTAGACCGTAAGGTATATGCAGTTAGGAGATTATTAACTAGATTAATAAAGAACATCTTTCAAACATAAGATTGTTCGTGAAAGTATATCTCGTTAATAGTTTATTTAACATGTGACTAGTTATAAATTTTGCTTACAACTTATTTTTCGAAACAGATTGACACCACAACTTATCATCATTTCAAATCTTCCATTCTATTTATAGAATAACACCACTTCTTATATCCCTTTTTACATGACAAATTCACTAATTATTTTCTTTTTTGCGAATAATCAAACTATTTATTCCTCTTTTAAGTATCTTTATTTTCATTTTTAAAAATTAAATAAGTCATTTATTTATTGTCCTTTAACATAAGAAGATCTCAAATTCTACTTTTATCAAATACAATTTTTACGTTTCCCTTTTATAAATCTACATATTCTCTTCATATTTAGGACTTTCAAAGACATAGCTAATCCACAATAACTTACCCACTTCAAATCAGTTATAAGAGATGTAGGCACTGCCTCTATCATGTAGCGGAGGACGGTGAGTTTGAGGAGGCCAGACATGAGACCGAGCTATTAGGTTGACCTTTCACCTGCAACATAAACATTGCTGTAATTTGTGCCATGAAATATAGTTCCTTCAATTATTGCCATAAATTAGCATAATTATACTTACATCAAAATACTTAGTTTTTTTTTTACATTATAAGTAATGTGTATATAACATTATAAGTAATGGGTATATAACATTATAAGTAATGGGTATAAAATATGGTTTTGCTGTTGATTAGAATCTCTTACATTTTTGTTCAGGTTCTTTTAAATATAAAGACACAACTCTGTGATTCTTACAGGAAGGAATTTATAAAAAAATATAAATGGCATAAAAGTCATAATTAGCATCCACTATCTTCTTCCTTTCAACTCACCATGCAGCATAGGTCTTCAACAAACACTTTCTAAGCCGATCTATTTCTTGTCATTCTTTTAAGATCATTTCATGTCTTCCCCATCATCTTCATCTTTGCGTCCACCTGTCTTCTCCAATAATATTTTGGTCTTCCACTTTGTGTCTTCCACAGGGGAGTCCAGAAAATGGCCTGTTGTGTTATACTTACATTTGGCTTCCACAGTGTATGTGCTATCTATCGCTATCGTCTTCGTTGTATCTCTATCCACTAGTATTTGACGGGCACTTTTCCATAATTCTACGTTAGTGATTTTGTCCTGTCATTTCTATCCTTTTATTCTGCGCAAGTTTATAAATAACAGTTCACTGACTGACAAAAGTGTACAACCGACAGATCAATCACTGACAGGAGTGTACAACCGACAGAGGTCAATCACTGACAGAAGTGTACAACCGACAGAGATCACTCACTGACAAAAGCGTACAACCGACAGATCATTCGCTGACAGAAGTGTACAACCGACAGATCATTCACTGACAGAAGCGTACAACCGACAGAGATCACTCACTGACAGAAGTGTACAATCGAAATAGATCAATCATTGACAGAGGTGTACAGCCGACAGATAAATCACTGACAGAAGTGTACAACCGACAGAGATCATTCACTGACAGAAGTGTACAACCATCAGAGATCAATTACTGACAAAAGTGTACAATCGACAGAGATCAATCACTGACAGAAGTGTGCAAACGACAGAGATCAATCACAGACAGAAGTGTACAACCGACATAGATCAATCACTGACAGAAGTGTGCAAACGACAGAGATCGATAACTGACAGAAGTGTATAAATAACGGAGATTACTCTATGACATAAGTGTATAAACGACCTACGTGCACGCACTTACATGAGTTGTCATAAACGGCCAACGTTCATTCACTGCAGACATGTCAAGACGTTCATGTACGCATCGGCTGAAATGTACATTTATTTCCAAATGTGTCCACGTTAATAGATCGAAAAATAATATCATCCGATATGTTTACCCATGTCGAATGTTGTCTTATAGAAGATTCCTAATTAAAATTGTTGACAGAAAGTATAACGTTAATAACAACTGTTTAAAGTCTATTAACGCATATTAATAGAGAGTGCACCCAAAACCAACTATGTAGCTCAATATAGTACACTGTGGTGCATCTGTGTTCTGCCTTTTACATTATAATTAACTCAAGACTCTTCACCACCATAAATGAAAATCTCTCACTATAAGTTCCTTGTAAAAGATGATGTTGTTATTGTTGCGTTCGCCAGCTTTCACCTCTGACGAAGTCCCTAGAAACTAGGAACTAAATTTTGCGTGTTAATCCATTTTTCCCTGGCAGCCATGTGCATAGGGGTCCCTCGCTGCACAGGCAGATAACTCCGACTTCTGATGTTTTTTTCCGTCGATGAGTAACTGACGTTTCAAGCCGGGCCTCGCTTCTGAGACCAGGGGTGGTTGCCGCAGAGAGAAATCATAAATAAAAATCCCAACCAGTGTAGCCGGGATTTGAACTCTCAACCTCTCTGTCTCGAGGCCGGCGTCTTGCCTCGAGACCAACCAGTCCCCCATGGACTTGGAATATGAGGAAACTGCAACAAGGAACACTTTTCATGCATAGCCTTCAGTGGTTCCTGCCGCCTATCCACCATATTGACCGGAAGTTCACGTCCTCCTGAAAATGATGATCGTCATATTTTTTAAAAATGTATAGCACTTGATGATGTTAGACCAGATGAATCCACAGTCTGTCTCTTCTTGTCATTTTATACATTTATTGTTATCTTCACTATATGGTGAGAAATATGAAGATAGATATCTCCGGTTACCGATGTCCCCGTACGTCCTAAATGGTAACAGAGGGGGCCTTGGTAGCCTAGTTGGGAAAACCACCCGGCTGTGCCACCGACGTTCGGACAACCCGTGTTCGGTTCCCACTGAAAGCAGTGTTAATTGTACTCGTGGTTAGAAAAAAATACCCAAGCAGCCGACCCAGCCGCTGGCAGAAATAGGTAACAGGGTAGTACTCGGGGAAGGTGAGGAATGCCGCCTCGCATCGTGAGTTTTCTATGCTTGAAGCGACACTATCCAGAAGTCTCCGAACACTTCTGAACAGGCGGCCGAGCACATGTGGGTGAAAACTGGCGTGCTAAGACGCCGATTGAAGTTCCATACTTTACCTTTACAGTAACAGAAAATGAATAAATGGTAGCTCTAGCGTGGTGGTTAACGTGCTCATCTAACAACTAGAAAGTGCACGGTTTGAACAAAGTTTGGACAGATCCTGTTTTTCAGTAACACCCCTTACCTCGAGTTAGATATGACTGAATACCTAGCCCTGTTGAAGATAGAGCATCAAAATTACTCGAGTGTTCAAGCAGAGCACTTAAAGGGCGCTTCTCAGTTATAAGCCGTTTCCATCGACTAGGTCAAATTACAAAACAAGAAATGTACAAATGTTATCATCGTTAACAATAATCGTCTACCAACTCAATGTCTATCAACTAATTGTCAATCAACTCAATGTCTACCAAATCAATGTCTATCAACTAATTGTCAATCAACTCAATGTCTATCAACTAATTGTCAATCAACTCAATGTCTACCAACTCAATGTCTATCAACTAATTGTCAATCAACTCAATGTCTACCAACTCAATGTCTACCAACTCAATGTATATCAACTAATTGTCTATCAACTAATTGTCTACCAACTCAATGTCTACATACTCAATGTCTACCAACTCAATGTCCACCAACTAAATTTCTATTAATTCAATGTCTACCAACTCAATGTCCACCAACTAAATTTCTATTAATTCAATGTCTACCAACTCAATGTCTACCTACTCAATGTCTACCAACTCAATGTCTACCAACTCAATGTCTATCAACTAATTGTCTACCTACTCAATGTCTACCAACTCAATGTCTACCAACTCAATGTCTACCAACTCAATGTCTACCTACTCAATGTCTACCAACTCAATGTCTACGTACTCAATGTCTAACAACTCAATGTTTACCTACTCAATGTCCACCAACTAAATTTCTATCAACTCAATGTCTACCAACTCAATGTCTACCAACTCAATGTCTACCAACTATATATGGCCATTTTCATCTTGTCAGACGGTCTAGTGGAGACTATTGTGTATTTTTTTGAGGGTTTGTTATTGTCGAACAGCATCTCTCGTGGCTAAATCTACCAATGTTTGACAAACACACGCGGTCACAGAATGAACAAGCCAGGCCCACTGATCCACAGGGTTTCCCATCCTTTTTCATGAGTCATTTCTATTCTAGTGTTTTGCCTTAGCACAGTCTCAAATGATGTTATACTGTACCTTATACATGATCTCCATGATGTGCGATTACTTGCCGTATGTTCCCAGTCTACCAACTCAAAGTCTATCAACTAATTGTCTTCCAACTCAATGTCTACCAACTCAATGTCTACCAACTCAATGTCTACCAACTCAGTGTTTATCAACTCAATGTCTACCACCTCAATGTCTACCACCTCAATGTCTACCAACTCAATGTCTACCACCTCAATGTCTACCAACTCAATGTCCACCAACTCAATGTCTACCACCTCAATGTCTATCAACTAATTGTCTACCAACTCAATGTCTACCAACTCAATGTCTACCAACTCAATGTCTACCACCTCAATGTCTACCAACTCAATGTCCACCAACTCAATGTCTACCAACTCAATGTCCACCAACTCAATGTCTACCACCTCAATGTCTACCAACTCAATGTCTACCAACTCAATGTCTACCACCTCAATGTCTACCACCTCAATGTCTACCACCTCAATGTCTACCAACTCAATGTCTATCAACTCAATGTCTACCAACTCAAGGTCTACCAACTCAATGTCTACCAACTCAATGTCTACCACCTCAATGTCTACCAACTCAATGTCTACTAACTCAATGTCTATCAACTAATTCTTAGTTTTGCCTTAGCACAGTCTCAAATGATGTTATACTGTACCTTATACATGGTCTCCATGATGTGCAATTACTTGCCGTATGTTCCCAGTCTACCAACTCAAAGTCTATCAACTAATTGTCTACCAACTCAATGTCTACCAACTCAATGTCTACCAACTCAATGTCTACCAACTCAATGTCTACCAACTCAGTGTCTACCAACTCAAGGTCTACCAACTCAATGTCTATCAACTAATTGTTTATCAACTCAATGTCTACCAACTCAATGTCTGCCAACTAAATGTCTACCAACTCAATGTCTACCAACTCAATGTCTACCAACTCAGTGTCTACCAACTCAAGGTCTACCAACTCAATGTCTATCAACTAATTGTTTATCAACTCAATGTCTACCAACTCAATGTCTGCCAACTCAAGGCCTACCAACTCAATGTCTACCAACTCAATGTCTATCAACTAATTGTTTATCAACTCAAGGTCTACCAACTCAATGTCTACCAACTCAAGGTCTACCAACT
Source organism: Megaustenia siamemsis (assembly GCA_032433765.1). NCBI lineage: Eukaryota > Metazoa > Mollusca > Gastropoda > Stylommatophora > Ariophantidae > Megaustenia > Megaustenia siamemsis. The sequence goes on along the minus strand of JAVIAB010000047.1, from coordinate 58,821,611 downwards.
CAATGTCTATCAACTAATTGTCTACCAACTCAATGTCTACCAACTCAAGGTCTACCAACTCAATGTCTATCAACTCAATGTCTACCAACTCAATGTCTACCAACTCAAGGTCTAACACCTCAATGTCTACCAACTCAATGTCTACTAACTCAATGTCTATCAACTAATTCTTAGTTTTGCCTTAGGACAGTCTCAAATGATGTTATACTGTACCTTATACATGATCTCCATGATGTACGATTACTTGCCATATGTTCCCAGTATATCAACTCAATGTCTATTAACTATTGTTATTGTTATTGTTATATAACTATTAACTAATTGTTTATCAACTAATTGTCTGTCAACTCATTGTCTACTAACACATTGTCTACTAACTCAATGTCTATCAACTAATTGTCTATCAACTCAATGTATACTAACTCAATGTCTATCAACTAATTGGCTATCAACTCAATGTCTACCAACTGAATGTCTACTTACTCAATGTCTACCAACTCATTGTCTATCAACTAATTGTCTACCAACTCAATGTCTACCAACTCAATGTCTACTAACTCATTGTCTACTAACTCAGTGTCTACCAACTCAATGTCTACCAAATCAATGTCTATCAAATAATTGTCTATCAACTCAATGTCTACCAACTCAATGTCTACCAACTCAATGTCTATCAACTAATTTTCTATCAACTCATTGTCTACCAACTCAATGTCTACTAACTCATTGTCTACTAACTCAGTGTCTACCAACTCAATGTCTATCAACTCAATGTCTACCAACTCAATGTCTATCAACTCAATGTCTACCAACTCAATGTCTATCAACTAATTGTCTATCAACTCAATGTCTACCAACTCAATGTCTATCAACTCAATGTCTACCAACCCAATGTCTACCAACTCAATGTCTACCAACTCAATGTCTACCAACTCAATGTCTACCAACTCAATGTCTACCAACTCAATGTCCACCAACTCAATGTCTATCAACTCAATGTCTATCAACTCAATGTCTTCTATTAATGTTGACTGAATGTTTGGCAACAAATGTCTTAAACACTACGTTGAACTAATGTGTATATTTATGGGCGCGTACAAGCTGAGAATATACTATTTTATTATCTAATTAACTATCTTTCACTAGTCATTTATTCTTCCTCCTTTCATTAAGTTATGCAAATCAGTCGGTGATTTGTTCATCTATTTAATTACTTACATACTTCCTTTCTACCTACTAATCAGCTTATTGTCTGTCTCTCAGACCGTATGTATGTCTGTAGTGCTGTATAATGTGCCTCTTTCTGTCTCCCTTTATATGTATGTCTATCTCAGTTTACCTGTTTCTGTTTTAGATATTTCATTATTAGTTAGCTATGTATTACTAATTTTATTTACTTAAATATTGCTTCTGTTGAAGGCCTATTGAGTCGCAACGTCTTTCGATTTTTTTGTTGTCCATCACGTACGTAAATTGTCACCATACAATTTTTTTCTCTTTTTTTTTTTTGTCCTGTCTCCTTTACTATCAGCTTTACCGCCGCTTCGTATTGTTATGCATTTCTATGCCTTGACCGCCTTATCTGTCTTTGTCTGTGTCGGTTCTACATACCTACCTAGTTATTTTTGACATCCTCTCTTTTCTTTGTCATTCTAAATATTTCAAAATATTATTTGTGTCGTCTCAACTGTTTTTTTTTTTTTTTGCAATGTAACTTCATAAATCAAATGTTTTTGACCTTCAGATTAAACATTTTATATTTTATGGAACTACAATGACACGCTCGTATAAATAGGCAATTAGACAGACTCTAACATAAATATAAAGACTGACTAATATTTTTGGACAGAACGAGGGACTGAAACATTGACTCTAAAGTAAGAAATGGTGTCTCATAAAAGCTAATTAGAGCCCAATGTAGTTCGGATGTGTCCGTTGGGAGCTCGAAATTAACTACTTCTGTTTTCTTTATGATTTTTTTCTGAGTTCTTCGATTTGTTTAAACTTAGACTAATATGCTCTTAAAGCTTCATCTTAAGAACCGACAAAGATCTGGTTTCAAAAAAACAGTACGCCATTTTACTTTACGTATTTATTTTAAGTTTTATCTTCACACATTTACATGAACTGGAACACTTGTAACGACATCATCATCAAGTACCGAGCCTGCTGGCGTAAGTGATCATGTCTCTCCAGAACTTTCGATCTAGACAGTTATTTATCATTTCTGTTGTTGACCTTCTGCTAAGCCATTCTTTTAAGCTGTCTGGTATTTTTTCTCTTTGCTTCCCTCTATCTCTTCGTCCCTCAATTTTTCCAGTTGTCACAATATATTCCAGTTGTTCTCTTCTCATTACATGCCCAACAAATGATGATTGTTTCTTCCTAATATTGGAAATTGGTTTTAACGACATAAATGTTTTTTTTTTCAAATTGTCAACTAATGAGAGGGTTCTTTATTGTAGGCGGATTTCATACACGAGTACGTAGTTCCTTACATATATAGCTGAGACATATTGAGATAAATCTCTCAGATCTTCTGTTAGTTGGTTTGTTTCTCAATTTGAGATCTATATTTAAATCTCCCGTCTGTTTATATGTCGTCCAGTTCAATTGTCGATCGACCAGTATGTCCATATGTTAGTTACCCATCTGTTTGTATGTCATCCAGTTCAACTGTCGATCAACCAGTATGTCCATATGTTAGTCATCCCATCGCTATTGCCGACAAAACATCGAAAAGCTGTGAAGCTTTACTTGTGTAGCTGTTTGTTATCTATTTTAACACATTTCGCGCACATAATCATCTCATCTTCAGCATTATCGAGTGCCTTCACTGCAACGAAGGTTGGCTACCATGGAGCGCTATTCTGCTCTGTCTCTTGCTTTGATGGTGCAGGTTGTCATAGGCTGATTTGTCTTTCTTTTGATGTTACTCGTCCACGTTAATCTTGGTCTGCCTCTGCCTCTTTTACCTTGTATTTTCCCCTCCAGGATTACTTTTAGTAGGCTGTTGTGTCTTTTAACATGGCCCATCGCATTTGTTTGAATTGTGTTTAGTAGTTCTCTTTTAATTTTTAGTTGATTTAAGACTTCGTCGTTTGTTTTCTTTTCCTTCCATCCAATTCTACCTATTCTTCTATATATTCACATTTCAAAGGCTTCAATTCTCTGTTCTGTTTTCTTGTCTAATGGCCATGTTTCTGCCCCAAATAGGAATATTGAGAAGATTAACATTTTGCTATTCTTAGTTTTAGCCCTGGTGTTTTTTGTTTTGATGTTAGTATGTCCTTCATAACATTAAAATTACTTTTTGCCATTCCTATTCTTTTGTTTATTTCAGTTGTACATTTTCCATCACTGGTTATAGTATGTCCAAGGTAGTTGTAGTTCTGAACTGTCTCCAGGTCTATTCCTTCAATTGTGAAATCCATTTTTGGGTTTTGAGTATTTCATTTGTTTATGATCCTAGTTTTAATCTTTTTGATATTCATATCTAGTTCATATTTTTTGCTTATCGTGTTTATTACATTAAGTAATTGTTGTAGATCTTCAGGATTTTCTGCAAGCAGTACAGTATCATCAGCATATCTTAGGTTATTGATTATCTTTCCATTAATTTGTAGGCCTGGCATCTCTATGATGTTTTTAAAGATTTGCTCAGTGTATAGATTGAACAAGCTTATAATCATCTAGTGTGTTAAATTCTTCCAATGTCGTCACTGATAACAAGCGCTCGCCATACTCACCTCCCATACGTCCCATTCCGAATGAATGTCGTAAGAGATTCGATGCATCCTAAAATTGCCTCTCTTATTCATCATCATGTGCCACACCGGTTGCGTAGGCGGTCATGTCCTTCCACAATCTTCTATACACAGTGCATCGTATCAATTCTATTGTTGACTGTTTTCCATGCCATGACACCAAGTTATCCAGTATTTTCTCTTTTCCGTCCGCTATCTCTCTTTCCTTTTATTTTGCCTGTTGTAACCAAGTCAGAGGTAAAAAGCAGAATAGCTCAGGCCAAAATAGCATTTCAGAAAATGAAAAATATCTTATGCAACAAATCTATGTCAATAAAAGTGAGAAAGAGAGTTCATTGGTGCTATATAGAACCAATTCTGACCTATGGAAGCGAATCATGGACAGTGGACAAACAAATGAAAAGACGATTAGAGGCCACAGAGATGGGATTTCTCAGAAGAATGTTGAAAGTTCCCTGGACAGATAAAAAGACCAATGAGGAAGTTCTCAAAGAGGTCAACACAAAAAGGGAGCTCTTAAAAAACATCAGAAAGAAGCAATGAACATTTTTCGGGCACATCATGAGAAGAAGAAAATTGGAATACTTGGTTACAACTGGCAAAATAAAAGAAAAGAGAGATCGTGGACGACAAAGAGAGAAAATACTGGATAGCTTGGTGTCATGGCATGGAAAACATTCAACAACAGAACTGATACGATGCACTGTAGATAGAAGATTGTGGAGGGACATGATCGCCTACGCCAACCGGCAGGGTACATGATGATGATGATGTAACCAAGTATTCCAACTTTCCTATTCTCATGATGTGCCAAAAATAATGTTCATTGTTTCATTCTGATGTTATATAAAGAATTGTTTGTCTTGTTCTTTGAGCATTTCCTTCTTGGTCTTTGTAGCTGTCCATGGAACTTTAAATACTCTTGTTAAAAATCGCATTTCAAATACCTGTAATAGTCTTTTCATTTGTTTATTTACTCTCCATGACTCGCTTCCATAGGTCAGAACAGCTCTATGCACCACCGACTCTCCCCCCCCCCCATTTCTATTGAGACAGATTTATTGCACAAGAGGTACACATTTTTCATAAATGCTATTTGCATGCTACCCCTTATTTTCGTGGTGCTCCCCCATCTGATGTTATTACCGTGCCCAATCATTTCACTTGTTTCAGGTTTCTCCTGTTTATTTTTATGCTGCATTATGGTGATGATTGTTTCTTCGATACAACCACCTACTCCGCTCCTCTCTATTCTGACCGAGACCTCTCCCGCTGCTTTCCTTCACTAATATGTCCATCTTGTCCCGTAGCCAACTTTCTGTGTCTCCTATTAAGACTGCGTCATCTGCATATCGCAAATTGCCCACATGGCGACCGCTGACTCTAATTCCTTTTATATCTACTATTGATCTCATACTATTTTCGCTTTAATGTAAAAACAAATCCGGCGACAGAACAGAGCCTTTTCTGACTCCTTGTTTTATATATCATCTCTTATTAGTGTTCATCTTAGTGTCTTTCGATATTATTTTCTTTTTTCTTTCTCTTTTTGCTTCCTATCGTGTTTACATTGTCATTCTCTGGTTATTTCCTCTCGTCTCATTGTCGACACATGTCCACCTTATCTTCATTAATATCAATGCAACTCTTTCTTTTCATAGTTTATTTAATTGCTAGTCTTGAATTGTTACTCTTGTGTTAATAGTATTTTCCGTAGACACTAGTTTTCAGTCATCTTGCTTACTCATATAAAGAAATGTGTACATTTTAAGATGTTCATATTTGTTTTGGTAATTTAAATTTCGAAAGAAACAGCTCTGACCTTTCCAGGAATCAAGAAAGTAAAATGTAAATTACCACCGTCACCCCAAGTTGCGTGTAGGGAATATGGTATTTGTGACCATAAATTTTATAGACCTTCGGCGCATGATTTTTGGGGTAATGTGGTCGGTAATCCGGCCGTGCCGTTTTACTTTCCCAGAAAAAAAATCCGGTACCCATTAAAGGCTGGGTGAACCGGAAGCTGTCGTATGGGATCGGACCCTACCTCTTGTCCTTTGTAGTCCAGTTCACTAACCACTGAGCTGTTGCGGCTCCCTTCCAGGTATCAAACCTGGGTTCAATGATTACAAAACAAGTCTAACTCTATCGACCATTCGTACTCCTTATACAAGTAGCTCAACTGTAGGAAATAATGCGTGTATTATAATTTACAGGCTATTGGAAAGTTAGAGAGATCTCTGACGACAAGGCGAGACGATTCTAGACAACTTGGTGTAGCGGCACGATAAACAGTCAAACAGAATTTATACGATGATTCATCAATTAATACATATTTTAGATTTTTAAAATTAGTTTTTAACTATTGTACACATTTTTTTTCTTTGTGTTGCTTTAAGATAAAGGTGCTATTTATCACTATTTATTGAGCTGATGTTATCAATTTCTCTATGCCACTAATTCAAGTGGATAAAAGGACTGTATCATCGGTGTATAGTATTTCTGGTACTGCATGAAATCAAACCGCAAGAATTTGAAATTGCTCTTTATTATTTGCCCCTTTAATGTTTCTTAATGTATTTCTTGTACATACGTGAATCAATAAGATGCAAATCTAACTCTTTGTTCTATACCAACTTAGCCTGACATGTCCAAGAATACATCAGACTATCACATTCGAATAAATTTAACGAAACTGCGAAATAAGGTAAATTATAAGTATGAGAAAAACTGTGAAGTTAGACAAAAATAAATATAAGAAAGCTTTGTAGTTAGACAAATATAAATATGAGTTTTTAAGTTAGACAAGCATAAATATGAGAAAACGCTGAAGTTAAACGAAGCTAAATGCAAGACAACTTCGAAGTTCATGATCATCATCATCAGGTCGCATGTCTTTTGCAGAATGTTGCATTCACCCCAACCTGTCCAAAAGATTCTCTGTCTCCAGCCATCTCCCATTTCTTCCGTTGTCATTTTCAAGGTCTCTTTAATGTCTTGAAAGAACTTCTGCTTGGTCTGCCCTGGTGCGTCGCCCACGAACCGTGCCTTCCATTATTGTTCTTCCCAGCCCGCAGTGTCTTTTTACGTGGCTATAGTATTCTAACTTCTTTCTCTACTTCGAAGTTAAGTAAACATAAATATGAGAAAACGTCGAAGTTAGGTAACATAAATATGAGAAAACGTCGAAGTTAGGTAACATAAATATGAGAAAACTTCGAAGTTAGGTAAACATAGATATGAGAAAACTTCGAATTAAGGTAAACATAAATATGAGAAAACTTCGAAGTTAGGTAAACATAAATATGAGAAAACTTCGAAGTTATGTAAACATAAATATGAGAAAACTTCGAGGTAAGGTAAACATAGATATGAGAAAACTTCGAAGTTAGGTAACATAAATATGAGAAAACTTCGAAGTTAGGGAACATAAATATGAGAAAACTTCGAGGTAAGGTATACATAGATATGAGAAAACTTCGAAGTTAGGTAAACATAAATATGAGAAAACTTCGAGGTAAGGTAAACATAGATATGAGAAAACTCCAATTTTAAACAAATTTAACTATACAGAAAGTTCTAAGTTAGGCATAAATAAGAGGAAACATTGTAGTTTGATAATGTAAATAAGGGAAAAAAAACTTGAAAGTGAGATAAAGCAGCGTTTAGAGATCCTGTTTTATATATAGTACATGCCACAACAGGAGAGATAATAGATAATCCAGAAATTCATGCTAAATCTTATGGAGACTCGTTTCATCATTCTACACACAGTTCTTATTGATTTGTCTATCTAAATCTAATGCTTGGTTTCTTACAATGACATAAAGTCGATAACACGGAAATGAACAAGATTGAACACTAATTGAGCTTGCCAGTTCAACTGAAAACAGAATATTGTGACGTAAAGTTAAACAAGAAATGCTGATAGAGAGAGAGAGTCGGAAATAATTATAGATAGAGCTGTTATTGAAAGAAATTTACCAACTCCAGCTTTTCATTCTTTTTTATCGATCGCTGTAGTCACCTTTATTTTATACTTTGTTATTTTATTGTTTGTTTTGTTTATGAAAGCAATATAAAGGTTGTTATTCCTTCTCATAGTGAATGGTGGGTCAAATATTATTTAGGTAGACTTCTGAAGTCATACAACAACTAAAAATGAAAAGAGAACTACTAAACACAATTCAAACAAGATAAATGCGATTTTTGGGCCATGTTAAAAGACATAATAGCCTACTAAAAGTAATCTTGGAGGGGAAAAATACAAGGTAAAAGAGGAGAGGCAGACCAAGACAAACATGGACGAGAAACATCAAAAGTTGGACAAATCAGCCTATGACAAACTGCACCATCAAAGCAAGAGACAGCAGAATAGCGCTCCATGGTAGCCAACCATCGTTGCGGAGATGACACTCGATGATGATGATGATGATGATGATGATGATGATGATGATGATGATGATGATGATGAGACACATGAAGAGGAACATTAGAACAACAAAACGAATTATTTCGGAACTTTGCATTGTGATTCCATCAGATAGAATTCTGGAAGCCGCGGTTGCTCAAGTATTAGTGACCTGGACAACTAAGGGCGAGTTCCATCCTGGTCGACGGCTTGCATTTATACCCCCGTCTGAAAATGTGTAGCTTATTTTTCTGGAGAGAGAAAGACGTTACTGGTAGAAAGCCTCCGAAATTGCCTCAAAAACGAATGCCTCGATGGTCTACAGATGATATTGCCCCCAACCATATCCCTTTTACACCACTATTTGGCGTGACGGGACTCCTTTCTTTTCTTTTTTCTTTGTTCTCTCTCTCTCTCTCTCTCTCTCTCTCTCTCTCTCTCTCTCTCTCTCTCTCTCTTTCGTTTTTTTTCCTCTCTCACTTTTTCATTCTTTATTCTTTTCTTCTTTCGTTCTTTTTTCCCTTCCTTCCTTCCTTCTATTATAATTAGTGTTCTATTTGTTGTTTACACATCAAATATTTACAAATAAATAAGTAATCGTAGTCACCCCTTTTCAAAAGACAATGGCTTGCTTAGCCAAGAGAGATTCTCCACAATTTATGAACAGCTTGTGGTGGCTGAACAGTGCGTGTTTTAAGATGACGGTCAGGGTAACGGCCAGGGTGACGGTCAGAGTGACGGCCAGGGTGACGGTCTGGTTGACGACCAGTGTGACGGTCAGGGTGACGGTCTGGTTGACGACCAGTGTGACGGTCAGGGTGACGTCCAGGGTTACGGTCAAAGTGACGGCCAGGGTGACGGTCTGGTTGACGACCAGTGTGACGGTCAGGGTGACGGCCTGGGTGACGTCCAGGGTTACGGTCAAAGTGACGGCCAGGGTGACGGTCTGGTTGACGACCAGTGTGACGGTCAGGGTGACGGCCAGGGTGACGTCCAGGGTTACGGTCAAAGTGACGGCCAGGGTGACGGTCTGGTTGACGACCAGTGTGACGGTCAGGGCGACGGCCAGGGTGACGTCCAGGGTTACGGTCAAAGTGACGGCCAGGGTGACGGTCTGGTTGACGACCAGTGTGACGGTCAGGGTGACGGCCTGGGTGACGTCCAGGGTTACGGTCAAAGTGACGGCCAGGGTGACGGCCAGAGTGATGGTCAAAGTCACGGTCAGGGTGACGGTCATAGTGTCGCACGCTGTTAGAGAGAGCCCAGATGTGCTCCACTTATTCTATATACTTGTAATGTTAACATTCAGTGTGTCATGTTTGATGTTATTCCTTTTCTCTTTCCTTCGTGTCCAATTTGATAGCAACCTGCCATTTGTCACAGTTTTCTTAAATTGATTCTGTGCGTCACTATAGAGGCCTGGGATAGAGCATGACTTTTCGAGGTTGGGTATTTTACAATAAAAACATACATACTCACACAGACATACGTAATTGACAGCGACAGGCAGAAACCTGAATAAAGTGAATGTGTTTTAAGGTCAATATGAAATGTTATAGACACATTTGAACGTGGATTCTAAACTTTAACTCCAACAGCTGTCATTATTCATACAGCCAAGTTTCAAAATAACAACTTGATGGCAAATAAAAAAAAACACAAGACTTTCGTCTTGTCAAACAGCTTTAAATGTCAAACAACCCTCTCACTTATGACGTAGCAGGGAATTCTGACATCAGATGATACAAATTCTTGGGAGAAAACAATATCAATAGAAAGTACTGAATTAAAAAATGATGACTTAAGAACAATCGTTGGAACCACACTTTACATCACATACTTGGGAATAGGGGACTGTTTGGTCTCGAGGCAAGACACCGGTCTCTAGACAGAGAGGTTGTGAGTTCAAATTCCGGCTGGACCAAGTGGGATTTTTATTTAAGATTTCTCTCTTCGGCAACCACCCCTGGTCTCAGCAGCGAGGCCCAGTGTGAAACATTCAATTACTCATCGACGGAAAAATACCTGCGAAGTCGGAGTTATCTGCCAGTACGGCGAAGGACCCCTGTGCACACTGCTACCAGGGAAAAACGAATTAACACGCAAAATTCAGCTCCTTGTATATAGGGACTTCGGCAGAGGTGAAAGCTGGCGAACGAAGAAAAAAAAATGCGTGTAGATATGTAGTAACTGCAAGGTTGGAATTGTCGCTGTATGTGGTATTTAATGTTGCAATTTAGTGTCCAATGTGCAACCTGTCGACAAAGCTAAGCTTTTGAAGTTGTGGTGTATTCATAGCCCACGAATTAGAAATGACAAAACATTTGGACGGGACATAATACAAGCACACTGAAGTAACAGGGAATAATTAAAACTATACGGTAATTGTTGGTCAGGTCAGGTAATTTTACCTGCTACTGTATGCAGTAAACAATACAGCCTGTGACTGCCCTGCTGCCTTGCAGGTATAATCGGGAGAGTAAAAGGCTAAGGGAGGGTACCCCGAAGTAAAACAACCCCACTGCCTTGTGGGTGAGATTTTTTAGTCAAAGGCTAACGATGCCAACCGTAAACAAACCTACGGAAGGCAACAGAAAACTACCGTCATAATTTCTTTGTACAATCATGAATCGCCACAACAATAGAAATAACGACAACAACGTTAAGGGGGATTCCAATGGAAAACCCTAGTTCGGTAGGGGACATCATGTGCTACAGGTGATACCCGATCGTCATCAAGCTACTGTAAGCAAAATAAAGATAAAACAAACTCTCAAGATAGGTGTTTTGAATGTGAGAACACTCATGCAGAAGGGTAAACTAGAAAACATCATACAAGAAATGAAAAGAATGGGGTTACAATTACTGGGACTTTGCAAAATGAGATACACCGGATCAGGGGAGAATCATGGACAACAGACAAGAAAGTCACTGGAGTCTGTAGAAATGTGGTTTTACAAAAGAATGTTGAGAGTACCATGGACAGCTAAGAATAGTAATGAAAGATGTTCTGAAAGAGGTCAAAGCAAAACGAGAGCTAATTTCCAATATTAGGAAGAAGCAATAATAATTTTGTGTAATGAGAAGAGAACAACTGGAATATATTGTAACAACTGGAAAAATTGATGGACGAAGATAGAGAGGGAAGCAAAGAGACAAAATACTAGACAGCTTAAGAGAATGGCTTGGCAGAAGGTCAACAACAGAAATGATAAATAACTGTCGAGAACGAAAGTTGTGATGAGACATGATCACCTACGCCAGCAGGTCCGGTACTTGATGATGATGATGATTAACTATTAACTGTTGTATGATGGACGGATGTATTGAGCTTAACCACCTATATATTGAAATCGTCCCCTTATATAATCTTAGTCATATGTAGCAGAGCACATTAGTATCACTGCAAGAATTCGAGTGAGATCAATTTCGTTCAATAAATTAACATTAAAGGGACTGCAAGATGGTATCATGACCTAATTTATTAAACAAAGAAAATATCTCCTCAAAAAATAGAAAATGAATTAACTCTAGCACTGTGGTAATAAGTTCATAAAGATTTCAATCACACTGCCGACCCTAGTTGGTTAATCATTCTATTGTTAACTTGTTCAAATGTATGATATCAGATGGTCTAGACGAGTCAACACTTGCACTTTAACGGGGTTGACCTGTGCGCATGAGTTATCATGGCCCTCAGTCAGTTATTCTGTATATTGTTATAGCTGAATTTAAAAAAAAACGATAACACAAATAATAGGATTGTGTACAGATTGTGTACAATAGTTACACATTTTAAAGATGGTTAATTGTAAATTTCGCAGATTTATATTAACAATTAAATTTATGTTACAATTTATGTTACAATTTATGTTACAATTTATTAATATTCCCATTTTTTACTTTTTAATTTCGTTTTTCAACTTTGACCTAAAAGCTGGAATGACAAATTGTGTAAATCTTTCAATTTTATTCTTTTTGTTTCCCTGTTTCCTCGTCAATTCTTCCTATTATACAGAATGTGATATTCTCTAACACAAACACACAAACTAATGTAAATAGAAAACGAGAAGTTCTTCAGTTAAATTCCCAGTTCTTTTCTTTGAACAGTTAGCGAATCCCTGGGAGGGAAGGTATTCTCTGAAGGACCTCAAATTTTATTTTGGAACACGAAAACACGAAACACGTACGGTCCTTGACCTTTTTCAAAAGATACGCGTAACTGACACTTCGTCTGAGACAGAATGACATCCAGGAAAAAGGAACTAGCCCGCGCTCTTACAGTAGATGGGCCAGGAGAAGTGGGCATACCACACTCCATCCTCCAATAAAATTAATGGTAAACGATACTTGTCACAATTATTCTTTACTGAAATTAAATCTTAATATATATATATTATTTTTGGTTGTATTTTATTGTATTGGAACAATTAAACAAATGTATTTTAATGGATAGGAAAGAAGGAAGGTATTAAGAAAGAAAGTAAGAAAGAAAGTCACGCCTTGAGTATAGCGTAATTGGCATATGTGATTAGTGCCAATATTTTTATTATCAGCAAATCTTATTTTTTAGATTTTGCTGTTGTCTACCCTAGGCTGTATTATCTAAAAAAATATATATAATCTTCGGTACCCATTTAATGCTCAATGAGACAAGAGGCCTATTTCTCGACAAATTTAAACATCATTTAGTCCTCAGTACACCATTTATTAAATATAAAGATGTGAATAAATTTTTCCTGTAAAGAAAAGAAAACACTCGTATTTTGTGTATTTCAAACAAACTAACGTATGCTTCATTGGTTATGGCTATGGAAGGCCTCGGTATCATTGCAAACGAATTAAAATCCTTAATAGCCCGTGCCAGTGGAATCTTCCGAATTAAATCTCATCTCATTAAAGGATCTAAACAAAGAAAGACAGTTGCAGTTCCCATCATAGCAACTACAGCACATGCCAAAAGGCATAAGGGTAATGGCCACCGAAAGTAAACGCAGCTGAACTGTCCTACGTCATACGATATCATCATTCATCGTAAGCAATCGGAATATTGAAGGACCATCCAGATGAAAAACACATCTCACGGTGTGAACAGAGCATTAATAAACTCAGTAGCTCCGGCAGCAAAGCCGGTCTTGGAATATGAGGAAACTGCAAAAAGGAACACTTTTCAGACAGAGCCTCAATTGTTCCTCCTGCCTCTCCGCCATATTGACCGGAAGTCCTCGCATGCTTCATTGACGACTTCAAACCTCTTGATAGCATGCATAATAAAACAAACTAATAAAACGCCTGAAAGATGTACATCTAGCTAGACAAGGGGTAGCCAAATGGCGGCCCGCGGGTCAGATCCGGCCCTCCAGTCTATTTTTATTTTTCTTTGATGCGCCCACAGAAACTCTTTTATTGAATATTTACCCCAAAAAATTTTTTTTTAATAAAAAAAAGGCAAAGTCCCAGTCGGTTTAAAAAAAAAAATTAGTGATTCCGAAAATAATCAAAGACTTTGTTTATAGTTGACTCTGCAAAGTTGCTTTTCTCTCAGTGTCACGTGATAGCATTATTATTTATTAGTAAATAGCCTTGGCTATAATCAGGCCCTCAGTAAAACTTAAGCAGGCCACCACTGAGCTACATGATGCAGGCATATGAATTATATGTATTTGTAATTTATAATGGGAACAAATAGCAAAGGTAAAAAACAAGCAAGGGTATATAAACATGTATATAATAGGATGGTAAAAAGTATATAATAGGATGGTAAAATGTATATAATAGGATGGTTTTATTTTAGAGCCAGGATTGATGTTCCTATCTTTCCTTATAGGTTTTAGCTTTGCAAGGGCTGCTGTAGTTAACAATATTCTTGCCAATAATTCAAGCAGTGAGAGCCTTCATCGCTGACACCTGTTCTAGTTTACATGACTACACCCACGCCTGCGTACTAAGTGATTCGATGAGCGTGATAAGAAAAATTGAGGCGGTCTCTGTACGCAGGCAATAGGTAGAGTCATTGCAGAAGTAAAAAATACGTAGGGTCACATTTGTCTACGCCCCTGGACATGCGGGAGGAAGTGAAAGAGAGTACATGTTGGCTAGCTGTGCTGTCGTTGAAGACGGTCAAACAATGGATCGGACGGACATGATCAATGCCCTCCGAGATGTGAGAAGGGCACGTGACTTCGACAACCATGAGTCCACGTCACTCCTTCGGATGAAAGAGATGGGAGTTAAGATGGGCACAGCCAGAAACGAGAAACTTAGTGGGCGTGTAAGAAGACTTATCAACCAACACAGAACTGGAGTCATCAGTCGCTGGACACTGCGTGAGACACTGAGGTGGCGATCTGAGCACCTATGGACATGTTCGGAGTGCAATAATGATGACTCGCAAATAACTTAATAACATTTTTTGGCCTTTGAGTATCATAAAAAATAACATCTGGCGGAAACACTTTTTTGTGTCAGAATAAGAAACTATCAGGACTTTCTATAACTTACTAAACAGTTAAATTATTCTATAATTAAGGCTATCAACTACCAATGGGAATGAGCGACAGAACAGTTGTTAGTAGGGTTGCCAGATACACCGTTTTTTTACGGATTTCTCCGTTTTTTTCACGTAATTCGATGACTCCGTTTTATCTTTGCCCGGAGTCGCTAAAACACCGTATTTTAACGCTCACGTAAATATTTTTTTTAATATCGATTAAATAATATATAAATTCGTAGTAAATAATATTAATTAAACCATTCGGCGGTTTGTTTTGTATAATTGTTTCTGGATCATACTTTTAAGTGCACAAATTGTAGTTCCGCGCTAAAATATTGAAGCGATTTAATTTCCGTCCTAGCCCACGACAAGAATCAATTTATTTCCGATCGTCGATGTGTAAACACAGTTTCACCGCTCCATCCAATTCAATCCTCGCATCTACATATTATTAGTAAGTTGATTTTAAAGTTTGTTAACATTATTTTATAATGAGTGATATGGATTTAAAGAAGTCTCCTCCAAAGAAGAAATTAAAATTACAACTACAATACAATCAAAGTTACCGTAAAGTGTGGGAAGAATCGTTTTCATGGGTTAAACCAGGACCTAACGAACATCGAGCTTTCTGTGTGTAATGCAGAAAAGATTTTAGTATTTCTCATGGTGGACAAAGTGACTTAAAACAACATTCAGAATCTAAAACGCATAAACTAAAAGAAAAATCTGATGATGTTAGTGTAAACAAACTTTCACATTATTTTGTAAATGTAAACAATACATCAAAACACGATAATGTTGTCGCGAGTGAACTGGCTTTCGTTTATCATGCAGTCAAACATAATCAAAGTTATTCTAGCTTGGACTGTGGAAATAAGATTGTGACACACATTTTTAAAGATTCTGTGACTGCTTCAAAAGTAACATGTGGGCGCACTAAAGCTGAAATGCTTGTCAAGAATGTTTTAGCACCCAGAAGTGTCAATGATTTTTTAGATATTTTAAAGTGTTCGGAACAAGGTGTGAGATTTTTTTCATTGGCAACAGATGCCTCGAATAAGGGAAACAGGAATATGTTTCCAGTTTGCCTTCGCTACTTTGACTCAGTGAAAGGAGTGCAGAATAAACTTCTGGATTTTATTGAAAATGCTGATGAAACTGCTTGTGGAGTTAGTCAGCTAGTGCTGCAGAGTTTAGAAAGACATAATCTTGATATAAATCACATTTCATCATATAGTGCAGACAATGCAAGTGTCAATTTTGGAATTAGACATTCTGTATTTCAATTACTTTTGAAAAAGAATGAAAATATATTGAAGGCCAATTGTACAAATCACATACTTCATAATGCAATCAAGTATGCTACAGACAAATTGGATATTGATGTAGAGAGCATAGTCCTCAAAATTTACAATCATTTCTCAGTTTCAGCAAAAAGAAGAGAGGAACTGAAATCATTTTTTAATTTTGTGGAATTAGAATGGTCTGAAATATTGAGACATGTTCCAACGAGGTGGCTGTCTTTGACTCCAGCTGTAAATAGGCTTCTCCTAAATTGGGGTGCAATCAAAAGTTAATTCCAGAGTATTGATGACTGCCCAAAATTATTGAAATCTGTTTTTCTTATTGATGACCCTGAGCAAGCCATTTTGCCAGAGATTTATTTTCACTTTGTAAACAATGTTGGAAACTTGTTGGATGCTGTTAACAAAACACTAGAAAGTTGTGAATTGAGTGTCTTGGGGACATTCAAACAAATGTACATTTTGAACGAAAAGCTTAAACAGAGAATAAAAGACAGTTTTTATGGCAGCAATGCAAATGAACTTATTAATGATTTGTCTGTAACACTGCAAAAAAAAAATATCAAGTGATTTTAACCAATTTTACAATGATATGCTTCAGTATCTTGACAAAAGGTTTGATGTGACTGCCAATAATCCATATTCATCATTGGCAGCTTTTGCTTTGGATAAAGAAATTCATTTTGAAGATTTGGAAACTGCAGTGTGTATTCTGAAATTGAAAGATCACATATGTGTTGATGCCATGTATGAAGAGTTCTGTGACTTTCAGAGTGTTCTATGTGAAAGTATTAACAAAGATAACAGTGATATCACAAACTGGTTACATTTTTTTTCTGTTGTGCCAGAACGTAAAATGCTAAACATTTCAAAGATTGTTGGATTTTTATTTAGCATACCAGGATCAAATGCCTTTGTTGAGAGGATATTCTCCTTAATGAAAAACAAATGGAATGACACAAGAAATAGGTGTAGCCAAGAACTGATTGAAGCAGAGCTCAGAGTCATGGTTAATTTTGACAATTCATGTGCTGATTTTTTTAAATTTGTCAAAACTGATGCAAGATTATTGAAAGCTGGCAAATCCTCAAGCAAATACAATTAAAATATCGCTAGAAACACTAGATGAGAGTTTTTTTTAATTTAAATAAGAAAATTGTGTTTGCAGAATATGAGCATTGTTTTATTTCTAGTTTCTGTATATAATTTTTTATAAATTTGTTTGAATATAAAGGCGAATTCATTGTCACTACCGGTAACAATGTACAAAATCATTTGTTCGTAAATATGTAATTAAAATTGAAGAAAAAAAAATTCAGCGTAAAAGTACTCCTTTTTTTTTTTTTAATCTGGCAACCCTAGTTGTTAGTGATTTATCCAAGGCATGAGATTGAGTTCCATGGCATCAAGAACAATCAAGTGAACCAAGGATTCGGTTCCCAGAAACAGCGGATTGTTTTCGGACCGATGAGGCTACGAGGTTCACCCAGCCTCCTAAAATGGGTACTTGATATTTTTTTGTGAAGTAAAGGCGGCCTGGCGTGATACCGATTATGTTACCAAAAACACATGCCGTGGTCATAGAAAAATATGATCACTAACACCATATTTATGCACCAACAGCAGACAGTCTAGAGGAAACAATTGATACATTTTACAACGAGTTAAATGAGACACTTCATAAATGCAAACCACATAAAAACACCATAGTTCTAGAGGATTTTAACGCAAAAGTAGGAAATGAAAGAGTTGAGGAAGTTGTGGAGAGGCATGATCACCTACGCCAGCAAGCCCGGTACTGATGATGATGAACACCATATTCCCCAAACGCATAGAAAGGCGTGCTGGGAACCTTTACTCTAGTTTGTCTTATTCTCTATCAGTTCTGAGTCGTGAGAAATTTACGCTCTTTATTTTTCAGTTACCAGGAGATTCTATGTAATCTGTATCCTAGTCAAACACTCCATTAAAAAACGAACAATCTATTATTGAAGAATTATTTTAGAACATTCTAGAGTCAAACACTATATCGTAAAAATACAAGTCTTTTATAAAATTATTATTACCATGACGTTCTATAGTCAGATCAAACACTTTATTATCAAAAACATTTATTATATTAAAGCATCCAATTACATGAGATCCTATTATCACACAATCCACATTATACGTGCAGGGTGCACAAAGGATTTGAGAAATGGATTGTTGCAAAAAAAAACAAAAAAAAACATTGTTTTAAAAATTTGCTAGCAAAATTGATTGAGACTATCTGAGAGGATAATAATGAGAAGAATGAATGTCATTTGTGGAAACAATTTAGTGATAGCTAGCAAAAAATGTGGGTATTTTGTGTGCGATGTTAGAGTAAAAAGGAGGAAATACGAAGTGGGATATTTAAAATAGAAAGACAAAAATGAGACCACGGGCAAAGAAGGAACGTTGAGGAATGTAATAGAGCGGATGGAAGAGATCATACGTTCATGTTGACTTCGGCGAATGCTGATAGGGTGAGGAGGTTGTGCCAATATGGATCTTGACCAGATAATCCTTTGTTAGGGTCGAGAGTTGCGGTCCCTAGGGGCGCAATCATGGCACGAGATTGAAGCCAGGGAATAATGTTAATTTTATTTGCAGAGTTGAGGAAATATTCAATGGCGAGCATTCACTTTTTTGGGGGGAGACATTAGATAAAGAGACATCGATTGACACATTGATAGAAACACAATTAGGTAAGTGATGCATTTAGACGTTCAAATTTATATGCATGTGTATGAACGTGTATTTATGTGCATAATTCAAATTGGCTGTATTGGTATGTAGGATAAGACAGAAATTGATATTAAAAAATGTAATTACGCAGTGATGTTAACAAGACCTCTATAGGCGACTGTATATTTGTATACTAGAGACTATAGCTCGTTTCAAATCATGTGCCCAACTTTAAAACGCTATTAATAACCGTTTGTTAAAAACTGTTGAAATTTTCCAAATGTTATTAGAATGCAAAAGACCCTTTAAATGTATATTTAACAAATATCTTGCAGCTGCAGTTTTCTTAAAGCGGCGAATTTATTTGATGTTTGTCAAGATTGTAAATTGTGAACCCCTAAATAATAGAAATTACCGTAGTTGCTGGTCTATGATTAATTTTCACTAGGTAAAGGCGTAAAACCAATATATGCCTGCTTCATAGACTACACCAAAGCTTTTGATAGAGTACACCACAAACAACTTATAGAATGCCTAAAAGAGATACATCTAGATGACATGGATATACGACTAATATGCAATCTATAATGGGAGCAAACAGCAATAATAAAATATAACAAAGAGTTCTCTACACCCATTGATATAAAAAGAGGAGTAAGACAAGGATGCATCTTATCACCAAGCTTGTTCAATCTATACACTGAGCAAATCTTTAAAAACATCATAGAGATGCCAGGCCTACAAATTAATGGAAAGATAATCAATAACCTAAGATATGCTGACGATACTGTACTACTAGCAGAAAATCCTAAAGACCTACAACAATTACTTAATGAAATAAACACGACAAGCAAAAAATATGGACTAGATATGAATATCAAAAAGACTAAAACTATGATCATAAACAAAGAAAATACTCAAAACCCACAAGTGGATATCAAAATTGAAGGAATAGACCTTGAGACAGTTCAGAACTATAACTACCTTGGACATACTATAACCAGTGATGGAAAATGTACAACTGAAATAAACAAAAGAATAGGAATGGCAAAAAGTAATTTTAATGTCATGAAGGACATACTAACATCAAAACAAATAACACCAGAGCTAAAACTAAGAATAGCAAAATGTTACATCTTCTCAATATTCCTATATGGTGCTGAAACATGGACATTAGACAAGAAAACAGAACAGAGAATTGAAGCCTTTGAAATGTGGATATATAGAAGAATAGGTAGAATTGGATGGAAGGAAAAGAAAACAAATGACAAAGTCTTAAAACAACTAAAAATGAAAAGAGAACTTCTGAACACAATTAGAACAAGACAAATGCGATTCTTAGGTCATGTTAAAAGACACAACAGCCTACTGAAAGTGATTCTGGAGGGGAAAATACAAGGTAAAAGAGGCAGAGGCAGACCAAGATTAACATGGACGAGTAACATCAAAAGATGGACAAATCAACCGATGACAACCTGCACCATCAAAGCAAGAGATAGAGCAAAATGGCGCTCCATGGTAGCCAACCTTCGTTGCGGAGACGGCACTCAATGATAATGATGAAAGGCGTGGCCGTAATGGCGAAAAAACCTAATAAGACAAAACACCAGGAGAATTATTGTCTTCTCAGTTCGAGGACGGACGATAATATCAAGGTATACCTGTATGTCCAATTTTCATAGTTGTGTGGTCCTGATAAGGACCGTTTGTTGAACTAATTTAAGGTAATATAGGGGCCAACATTGTGGGGGCTATATACTTTCATTCTGAATCAGACGAGTCTAAAAGATTAATAACTGTTTGGGGTTGAACATTCCACAAACCATCATTTTTCCAATATTCCTCTTCCTGTTTTAAGACGTGGTCTTCACATTTAGCCCAATAATCTTTGTCTATATTTAATAAAGCGAGATAAGCAAGAGTCTTTACATGGTTTTAAGTACATGTTATTAAATTGTATGTGCTCCTTTGTGAGCCATATCTTAATAGCATCTTTTGTACTGGATGACTGGAGAGAAGGTTATATGATCAAACTACCAAAGAAAGGAAGTTTACAGGAGTGCACTAATTATAGGGGAATTATGCTACTATCAGTGCCAGGAAAAATATTAGGCAGAATCATTCTGGAGAGACTAAAAGAGGCTATAGAGAAACACTTGAGAGATGAACAAGCAGGTTTTAGGAAGAACAGATCATGTGCTGATCAAATAACTACTTTACGTATAATAGTTGAACAAAGTTTAGAACTAAAATCCCCACTTTATATTGGATTCATAGATTACAAAAAGGCATTTGATAGTTTAGACACAAGAATGCTTTGGAAGTTGCTGAGTCATTATGGAATCCCCATAAAGTTTATTAACCTGATAAAAACAATGTATGAAGGAACAAAATGTAGTGTGGTGCATGAAGGACAGCTTACAGAAGCATTTGAAATAAGAACAGGAGTAAGGCAAGGATGCCTTCTGTCTCCATTTCTCTTTCTACTGGCCATAGATTGGATTATGAAAATAACTCAAAACAACAGAAATGGGATCCAGTGGTCACTGACCAAACAACTTGATGATTTAGACTTTGCTGATGACATAGCTCTCCTATCACACAGCCACCAACAGATGCAAGATAAAATGAGTATATTAGATGAGAGATCACAACAGCTAGGACTAAAGATTAATAGAGATAAGACCAACATTATGAGAATTAATGCAGTTGGCAATAACCAAATAAAACTAGGAGAAATACCTCTACTAGACGTACAATCTTATATATATCTGGGCAGTAATATAGATAAAGAGGGAGGAACAGAAAACGATACCAAAATAAGGATATCAAAAGCAAGAGGAGCTTTCATTGCACTGGGAAACATATGGAAATCCAAAGAAATTAGGCTAAATACAAAAATACAAATTTTCAACTCCAATGTTAAGTCGGTTCTATTATATGGCTGTGAAACATGGAGAATAACAAAATTGACAATCACGAAGGTACAGACTTTCATTAATGGATGCTTGCGCAGAATAAAGGGATGGAAATGGCAGGACAAAGTCACTAACGTGGAATTATGGAAATGTACCGGTCAAATACCAGTGGATAAAGAAATACAGCGAAGACGATGGCGATGGATAGGACACACACTACGGAAACCAACTGAGAGTATTACACAACAGGCCCTTTTTTGGAATCCCCAGGGGAAAAGACAAAGAGGAAGACCAAGGAATTCTTGGAGAAGACAGATTGAAGCAGAGATGAAGATGATGGGGAAGACATGGAATGATCTTAAAAGAATTGCAAAAAACAGAACGACTTGGAAAGTGTTTGTTGAAGACCTATGCTCCACTGGGAGCTAAAAGGTAGAAGAAGGTGGCAGCCTCAAACTTATATGACCGTGCTCTTGGATAATCTTATCTATTTGAAAAATCTTTGTCCTTTGTTTTTGCTTTACTAGAGATAGTAATTCAGGTTTTAAGTACATGTTATTAAATTGTATGTGCTACTTTGTGAGCCATATCTTAATAGCATCTTTTGTACTGGATGACGTCGGGACTTTATCTTCAAGTGCAACAATGTTGTGGTACGCTGCATTGTCCATTATTAGGCAAGATGGTCGATCTAGTGATGGGAGAACAGAATTTTCAATCCAATGTCTAAATATGTGACCATTCACCTCAGAGTGATAATCCCGATTGTCTATGGATTTTGAAAGAAAAATGAGCTCTGCATTCTGTATTAGTCCATGTTGTCGACTACCTGCATGCGCAATTATCAAGCGCTGTCCTTTGCTGCTAGGTATTAATCTCTTAATCTTTCCATCTGATGACTGCCATTCCCTTTGGTTAGTGTGGTGAGCATTGATCCATGTTTCATCCAAGTACACAATATCATAACCTTGCTTGCGCACCTCTTTTACTTCACGTAAGTACTTGCTTCTCATGACTACTATATGTGGCTTCTCACAGATTATGTTTCGTCCATTGGAATACTTTCTGAATGTAAAGCCTGCAGCTCTCACATTCCTCCATAATGTAGACTTTGATATTTCAATACTGTTGTTCTTTTTCATCGATACTTTTAATTTTCTTATTGTAACAGTTTCATTCATACCCAACATTTTGCGAATTTCACTTCTAATAAGTTCACTGTCGAAATTATCCAACATTTTTGCTCTTCCTTGTGATTTTGTATATTTTGATCATTGACGGTCACGTGCTTGAATCCAGCGATTAAATGACCGTTTAGATAAATCCAAAATGTGTCTTGTCCTATTCTCAGGGTTTTCTAAAGAATGAAATAATCTTCCTCGTTTAGCCTCTTTGCAAAAATAGTCATACATTTTTATTGCGATGTTTTGTAAACTGCAGAATTTCATTTTAAGACTCATGATAAATGTTATCGTTCCACGTCTACACCTATGAATGAACGGAAATGGAACACAAAATTTCTCAAGTGTCTAATTGTGTCAAAAAAAAAAACCACGGCGAAAGCGTGCAAACACGTCAATTGTACCGTGTATGGATTTTTACTCGCTATTTTTAACTTAAAATGCTGTAAACATTAAGTTTTGACTACATCAATGGGTCGTTATAAATTTATATAAATCAAATAAGCAACAATAATAACCAATTGATTTTTTTAATGAAATTAATTCCCTGTTGGGTTCTAATCATTATATTTTTACATGCAAATTTTGAATAACTTACAACAAGCGGTTAAAAAGCTATCGATTTTAAAAGTTGGGCACGAGTTATGAAACAAGCTATAGACGTACTGCTATATTTTTCAGATAATTTTCAGCCAGAAATAATCATCATCATGTGCCATACCGGTTGGCGTAGGCGATCATGTCCCTCCACAATCTTCAATCTACAGTGCATCGTATCAGTTCTGTTGTTGACTGTTTTCCATGTCATGACACCAAGCTATCCAGTATTTTCTCTCTTTGTCGCCCGCGATCTCTCTTTCCTTCTATTTTGCCAGTTGTAACCAAGTATTACAACTTTTCTCTTCTCATGATGTGCCCGAAAAATGTTGATTGCTTCTTTCTGATGTTTTTTTAAGAGCTCCCTTTTTGTGTTGGCCTCTTTGAGAACTTCCTCATTGTTCTTTTTAGCTGTCCAGGGAACTTTCAACATTCGTCTGAGAAATCCCATCTCTGTGGCCTCTAACAGTCTTTTCATTTGTTTGTCTACTGTCCATGATTCGCTTCCATAGGTCATAATTGGTTCTATACAGCACCGATGAACTCTTTTTCTCATTTTTATTGACATAGATTTGTTGCATAAGATATTTTTCATTTTCTGAAATGCTATTTTGGCCTGAGTTCTTTCCAATAAACTTTAACGATTTTAGCGGTCTCGAGCACATTTTATAAAAAAAAAATTACAACTCAGGTTGCCCGCTCGTGATGATAAGGGAAAATGAACAAAAGAGACAACAACGATATGGCTAAAGCTTTACGTAATAAATGGACTACACAAATTAAAACGACGTTTCGGCTCAAAATGCCTTCAGTTGGAATAAGGCCTATTGAACCAAATACACACACACACACACACACACACATATATATATATATATATATATATATATATATATATATATATATATATATATATATATTACCTACATTTCTTTCATGTAATTTCTGTATATTTCACCTTTTTCTTCTCTTTCAATTTTTTTTTCAGTTCTTTCTTTTTTTTTTGCTTATTTTTCTTATTATTGTTGTTATACTTTTTATATTTTAAAAATTGTATCTTTCATCTTTTTACTTTCTTTAATATTTCTCCTTCTCTTGCATTCTACTCCATATTTCCTATTATATGTACTAACGTTCTCGCTCCCTCCCATTCTCTTCTTTTTTCCTCCCCTTTTTCCTTTTCTTCTTTCATTTTTTCCTTCAATTTATTTTTATTTCTTTTTTTTTTTAATTCCAATCCTTCTGTATTTGCTCTTTATTCTTCTTTAAATATGCCTTTTCTTCTTCTTTCATTTATTCGATTTCCCTTTCTCCATCTTCTCCTTCTCTTTCTCGATCTTATTTTAATCTCTTTTTCTTCTTGTCAAACACTTATTTTTCTTAATATTTGCTTCTTTCTTTTAAGACTTCTCTTCTTTGCACGTCTTCTCTTTTATTCTCTTTTTTCCCCTACCATTTCTTTCTATTTTCTCCATTTTTCCACTTTCTTCTCTACATTTTTCTTCAAATATTCTCTTTCTTGTCTTTATTTCATACCTTATATATTATTTGTTTTATTCTTCTTTCACTCGTTTTCTAATTTTTTTAAAATTTCTTCTTCTCTTTCTGTTTCCTGCATTTACTTTTTTCCATCATTTTCTTTTATACTTTTCTTTTACTTTCTTCTCTATCTGGTTTTTTTCATTCACATTTCTTTATCTTTGCTCGAAATGAAAAGGTTGTTCCCCGCGTTGACCACCATTTTACATCAAGTTAGCAGCAATTTATACGATCTTCAACGACATTTGCTGCTTAGTCTCATTTTTTTGGGTCCGGATTTGCCTTCCCTCGTTGCTCTCTAATCATTTAGTCGTACTAGATTTCTTATTTCAGAGACAACCACGAAGATGTGGAGTAGGGTTCTGGTCAGCTGTGGCTCTTTGTTGCTGACGCTAGCAAAAAGATGTGGATAAATAATTCCTATCTGTTCAAGGACTAAACATGTAAACCCCTTATTGTTATTCCTTTATTTAACTACTCTAATAGGACGTGTCATGTACTCATCTATTATTAGAATCTGTAGACATGAGTAATTCATGTGGGTATGTTACAGTAACACAAAATACATTTGGAATTGGAAGTGGATAAGTGAAGTGAACATTTCACTTCTCAGAAATGAGTATACAGAATCTCACCCATTAACGTCTTGGTTAGGTCCGGTAATAATACGCCTTAAATTGAAACAAGAGAGAAATGTCTGCGGCCAGGTATCACCTCTTGATGGGATGGTGTGACATATAATAGCTTTGCTGTTTGTGTTGAGTCATTGTTAATATTGTTATTTAGTGGCTGTTAACTGTTGTAGTGCTAAAAGTTATACAAGGAAGGATTCAGAATAAAATCAATACTGAATTAGATGAGCAGCAATTTGGATTTAGGAAAAATAGTGGAACAATAGAAGCCATATTCTGCATGAGAACATTAATCGAAAAGTGCACAGAAGTGAACAAACCAATATAAGCCTGCTTCATAGACTACACCAAAGCTTTTTGTAGAGTACACCACAAACAACTTATAGAATGCCTAAAAGAGATACATCTAGATACCAGGGACATACGACTGATATGTAATCTATACTGGTAGCAAACAGCAATATTAAAATATAACAAGGAGAACTCTACACTCAATGATATAAAAAGAGGAGTAAGACAGGGATGCATCCTATCACCAAGCTTGTTCAATCTATACACTGAGCAAATCTTTAAAAACATCACAGAGATTCCAGGCCTACAAATTAATGGAAAGATAATCAATAACCTAAGATATGCTGACGATACTGTACTACTAGCAGAAAATCATAAAGATCTACAACAATTACTTAATGAAATAAACATGACAAGCAAAAAATATGGACTGGATATGATTATCAAAAAGACTAATTCTATGATCATAAACAAAGAAAATTCTCAAAACCCACAATTTAATATCAAAATTTAAGAAATAGACATGGAGACTGTTGAGAACTACAACTATCTTGGACATATTATAACCAGTGATGGAAAATGTAAAACTGAAATAAACAAAAGAATAGGAATGGCAAAAAGTAATTTCAATGCCATGAAGAACATACTAACATCGAAACAAATAACACCAGGGCTAAAACTAAGAATAGCAAAATGTTAATCCTCTCAATATTCCTATATGGTGCAGAAACATTGACATTAGCCAAGAAAACAGAACAGAGAATTGAAGCATTTGAAATGTGGATTTATAGAAGAATAGGTAGAAAACAAACAACGAAGTCTTAAAACAACTAAAAATGAAAAGAGAACTACTAAAAACAATTCAAATAAGACAAATGCTATTTTGGGGCCATGTTAAAAGACACAACAGTCTACTAAAAGTAATCCTGGAGGGGAAAATACAAGGTAAAAGAGGCAGACCAAGACTAACATGGACGAGTAACATCAAAAGATGGACAAATCACCTTATGACAACCTGCACCATCAAAGCAAGAGACAGAGCAGAATGGCGCCCCATGGTAGCCAACCATCGTTGCGGGGACGGTACGTGATGATGATGATGATGATGATGATGATGAGTGGCTGTAGTTAAGTAAAAAAGTAAAGTACCCCCGTCACGCCAAGTGGCGTATAGGGATGATGGTGTTAGTGACCATACATTTTACAGACCTTCGGCACATGATTTTTGGGGTAATGTGGTCGGTATTACGCCCGTGCCGCTTTACTTTCCCAGAAAAAAAATCCGGTACCTATTAAAGGCTGGGTGAACAGGAAGCCGTCGGGTGGGATCGAACCCTACCTCTCGTCCTTACTAATTGTAGTCCAGTTCACTAACCACTGAGCTATCGCGGCTCCCTTTTAGTGGCTGTGCTTTGAAAATAGAAAAGGAAATCCTATATCATTCGACGTGCTTCCATTACTGTTGTCTGTGTGTAGTATTCTTGCTGCCAAATGCGTCCTTTGTTATTGCCCTGTAGTCTTCTGAACTTTATCTGTGAGGCTCTTGTTAGTTAAAATTGCCGTGAGTAAATAAATTGATGGGTCGAAGGGTGTCACCTCACAGGCCGCATGATCCATATAAACAAGAAATGATGTTTAAAGAAGGTCATTACATCACCGTACAATAACAGACAAATACGATACCGCTTGTGGTAGCCATATGTATGGTTATGTAACCACGCGTTTGTGCACATCTGTTCGGTATACACACCCATAGTTGCATATATAGACATATTTATGTGTTCGCTTGGGTACATAATACAATTGTCCACGTAGATAAACTTATTGCTGAATCAACTCATGTCAACGTTTCCAGTAATAGTAGAATCTGGAATCTTGTACCTACCTCCACATATTTTAGAATCTTTCCCGTGTAATATATTTCACACAAATCAAATTCATTCCAGTCGGTGCCTGATCAAGCACTGGACAACAGGAAAGTGACTTATTTCCTTTATTTGAGTATGTAAGATATTATAGCCATGTAGTTAGATTTTATGTGTATATCCTTATATATTTTTCTGATCTTGTTTATTATTCCAACTGAAGGCCAACATGACCGAAACGTTGTACTACATTTATTTAGTTTCTCACCTACGTAAAGCTGTTACCGTACCACTTTTCTTTTCTTTTTTTCTTCTTTTAAATTGTCAATATTACCATCAGCGTTGGAGCCGCGATAGCTCAGTAGTTAGTGAACTGGACTACAAAGGACAAGGTGTAGGGTTCGATCCCAACCGACGGCTTCCGGGTTCACCCAGCCTTAAATGGGTGCCGGATTTTTTTCTTGGAAAGTAAAGCAGCACGGGCGTAATACCGACCACATTACCCCAAAAATCATGTGCCGAAGGTCTGTAAAATATAGGATCACTAACACCATATTTCCCTATACGCCACTTGGCGTGACGGGGGTACTTTACTTTTTACCATCAGCGTTACAGCAGCTTCGCATTTCTATGCGTCTTGATAACTTTATACCTGTGGGGTTTCACTTAGGCAGCGCGGACTTTAATCAGTTAGGCTCCGAATGTCTTGATGACGAATATTTTATGCTAATCTATATATATGTATATATTTTCTTAGCTAATAATAAACATAGCAGCATGAAATTTTGCACACTTTAAATATGGCATGTGTCGATTGTGTGCACCATAAGGCACTGCAATAGGCCAAATAATACGATTGCACTAAACCGTTGAAACGGAGGATGTTATCAACTTGCGTTAAAAGCAACGAATTGTGATAGAATTTCTTGTTTTACAGAAGGAAACTGTTGTGAACATTCACAAGCGCCTATGTGATGTGTATGGAAGTTTTGCAGTGGACAGGAACGTAGTAAGTCGCTAGATTCAGAAAATAAAAGAACAAGAAAGCAGAGATGCGGAGCCTCTTCATCGGCCGAGCTGAGGACGGCCTGCCACAGCCACAAATGCAGAGATTTCGAAATGCCCTGAGATCATTATTCTTGATGATTGGCGCATCACTACTCAACGATTGGTCTTAAAGTTGCCAGGCAGCATTGGTAGTGCAAATACAATTATTTAAAAAAAAAACTCTCGGATTCTATAAGGTTTGGGCAAGATGGGTTCCACAAAATCTCACAAATGAACACGGAAAGGAAAGCAATGGTTTCCAAGATGGTGGATCTACTTCACGTTCTTTCCATCGCTTCAGGAAGTGCATTTGAGGTATGATTAATTTCGGCTCTCCATTGCACTTTTCTGCGTTAAAGTCAAAATGATGTTCTACTTAACACATCTGCGCCGAGAAGCGGAGTTGTATGCACGGCAAAATTCCTTTTTGACAAATCAAGTGTTGTGAATGCGAACTTCCACCGGCTAGAGTTGATCTGCGCTTTACGTCACATTGAGTGCTGTTCATGACCGTTGTTAGAATTACTTGACGCAAGTTATTTACATGTTACAACTCATTAATGTGAACTGCTTCGTCAAGTCAACCGCAGTTTTATCTCTTTATGGAATTTGCACCGTGTTTCGTTCGTTGTAGGCTTCATTCACTGGAGTAATCAGGAATATATAAGCGCTGCCATTGTTGTGTGTGCTACGTCATCATAATGGCTCTCGTATATCCCAAGACCGGCCACACGCTAATCTTACGGTCTGTTTGATGTGCGACGGGAATAATCTGACGACTAACTGTGTTTTATATGTTCGGATTTGGAGTCAAAAATTATGTCTTAACACCATCAAGCGCTATACATTTTTAAAAATATGACGATCATCATTTTCAGGTGGACGTGAACTTCCGGTCAATATGGTGGATAGACGGCAGGAACCATTGAAGGCTATGTATAAAAGTGTTCCTTGTTGCAGTTTCCTCACATTCCAAGTCCGGCTTGCGTGAGCTACTGAGATAGGTGCTCTATGCACACCGTGAGCTGTGTATTTCATTCGTTTTGATCATGTTTCGATATTCCAATTGTTTACGATGGATGATGATATCGTATGACAGGGAACAATTGGCTGTGTTCACTTTCTGTGCGGTTTCGCCTTATGTCTTTTGGCGTGTGCTGAAACTGCTATGAGGGGGCTACAGTAATATTTCTTTGTTTAGGAGATGAGATAGTAATTCCGATGATTCCACTGCGGGCGGTTGAGCAATTATGGATTTTTAATTCGTTTGCAGTGATACTGGGGCCTTCCATAACCAAAGAACCAAAAGAAAGCAATTTTTTCTGAGCCGATGGAGCGTTTCAATGTTGATGGAGATAACTTTTTGGCTAAGACTATTACAGGTGACAAAACCTGGGTGCATCATTTTGAACCTGAGACAAAAAAGACAGTAAATGGAGTGGTATCATCCGCACTCACCACGTAGAAAGAAATTCAAGACATTTCCATCAGCTTGAAAGGTCATGGTCACTGTCTTTTGGGACATTGAATGTGTGATTCTTGTGGATGTTTTGCCAAGAGGAGAGACTGTTAATTCACAAGCTTACATTAAGACACTGAAAAAAAACTCAAAGTTATCGCAGAGTTCAACCGCACATGAATCGTGCAGACCCGCTTCTCTTTCACGACAATGCGCGCCCTCACACAAGTCTAGCAACACGGGAAGCAATCGTCACATTGGGTTGGACTGTAATCCCCCATCCACCAAACAGCCTTGATTTGGCACCCTCTGATCTCCATCTCTTAGGTCCACTTAAAGGTATCCTCCGTGGAACAAGGTTTAAAGATCATGAGTGATTCATGCAGCGAAGAAATGGCCACACGATCAAGACAAAGACCGGTACATGAGAGGAATATATGCTCTTCTTGGAAGATAGCGTAAAAAGCTGTACAAGTGGATGAATATTATGTTGAATGATACAGATGTTTACATGATATATCCATATAAATAGTGTGTAAAAATGTCATACATTTGAATTAGAAGTTTGAGAAAAACGATATGCAGCATTATTTCCTGAATGCACGAATTATATATATATATATATATATATATATATATATATATATATATATATATATATATATATATATTTATATATATATATATATATATATATATATATATATATATATATATATATATATATATATTTATATATATATATTTATATATATATATATATATATATATATATATATATATATATATATATATATATATATATATATAGATATAGATACTTTTTCGTCTTGTCAGACGGTCTAGTGGAGGCTATTGTGTATTTTTGTTGAGGTTTTGTTTTTGTCGAACAGCTTCTCTTGTGGCTAATTCTACCAATGTTTGGCAAACACACACGGCCACAAAATAAACAAGTCAGAATTACTGGTCCACAGGGTTTTCCATCCTTTTTCATGAGTCTTTACTCTTCTAAGTTTGCCTTAGCACACTCTCAATTGATGTTATACCGTTTCTTATACATGCTCTCCATGTTGCGCGATCACTTGCCAGATGTTCCCAGTCATTTTCACATATGGAGAAGTAATTCAGAGATGAATTACAGACATCTTTATATCGTAGTTTAGGTCTGCCGATTTGTCATTTTTTTGTATATTATTTCACCATATAGTATTTGCTTGGGGATGCGTCTTTCTTCCATTCGTTGGACATGCCCCAGCCATCTTAGTCTTCGACATCTGAGCATCGACATAATTGTTGGGGTCTTAGCACGTTGCAGGACAGTTAAATTTGTTATTTTATCCTGCCATTTGATGTGCATTATTCTGCTGAGACATCGCATGTGGAAGACATTTAGTCTTTTTTCGTGATTTGAGTATGTTGTCCAGGTTTCAGATCCATTTATATATAAAGGGCATTCTTTGTTTTAAAGACGACGCATAATAATACATTAATCAGGAAGTTGCATGGAACGAATTCAATCATTCATGGAAAAAACAACCTAAAATGATATCAAGAATCGGTTAATCTGACCGTCTGCAGTAGCACTGTTCAGAAACTGTTCAGGATGAGATCATTGTGTTTCATCATAATCTCCATTTGTCTACTTCCAGCTCAGAAAGTGAATCTTTAAGAGACGCTAATAATTGAGGGAATGGTGAATGAGAATACAGGAAAATAGTGTGAGTGTGGTCATGGTCTCTATTACAAGTGACATACTTAATTATACAGATATTTCGTTGTGATAAGAATATGACAAGATAATGAATTATTGAATGACGCAGCGAGCCAAGTCAGCTGTGTGGGCGACAATTTCAAAAGACGCACCACCGAAAAGAGAGTACCAGAGTCATTTCCAGCTCTAATTCACTCGAATAAATCGAGAGAGAAAACACATAAAAAAAAGTGTCAAGAAAATCCGATAAAAGCTGTGTTAGTGATGACACCCTCTGAAAAAGCCTGCTAGTATGGCCGCCGTCTTTCTGGAAGTCATTGATGTATACAACTAATGAGTTCTTCCATTTAACATAAATCCTCGGTATTTAGGGCCTTGCCAGCGAGTTTAGAAAGCTAAATTTGATGAGACACATAGCAAAGTTCTTACTTAACGTTATACAAGGAAGAATCAAAAATAAAAGTAATAACGGGTCAGATAAGTGAAAAATGACTTGTATTCAGGGAAAAAAAGTGGGGCAAAAGGTACTATCTTAGCATGAGCAAACACACAAGTATATGAGTCATGTTATACAGATTACTTCAAATCTTTTAATGAAGTAGAGAATAGACAAGTTATATCATGTCTAAAAGTTATACTTATTGATGATGCAGACATACAAGTGTAAGACTGTGGCAGTGTCAATATATAACAGAGAAAAGTCTGCACCTTTTGATAAAAAGAGAGAGATAAGGCAAGACGGCGATTTTTCTTCATGCTTGTTAAATGTATGTACTGCAAAGACATTTCAAAAAGATAACGGTAATACCAGATTTAATCCACGAATTGAAATGCCAGATCGAAAGATCAAACGAAATGTAATTACCACGAATGACATGGCGATGACACTGTACTGCTGGCAGAAAGTCCAGAAGAATCGCAACATCTAATTTAAGAAGAATATAAAACGATAGGACAACAGACAAGAAAATCACTAGAGGCTGTAGAAATGTAGTTTTACAGAAGAATGTTGGGAATACCATGGACAGCTAAGAAGAGTATTGTAAACGTTCTGAAAGAGGCCAAAGCAAAAAGAGAGCTAATATCCAAAATTATTTAAAAAAACAACCATCATTGGACGTGTTTCAAACTTGTAAGCTCCGCACAAAAACTAGCATTATACAACTTTCTTAATCCGTTCGCTATGCTCTCCTTTTACAAAAGTTCATACACATATTTTCTGTTTGACTTTATCACTTAAATGTTGTAAATTGCTGCTATATGTTCTGATGTGATGATTCTTTTTATGATACGCACTGATTTTCATTTCGTCTTTTTTTCGACAGTGTTTATCTTTATATATTCATCATTTAGCACGGGAGATTAGTCTATGGATTAATCTTTAAGATGAGATCATCATAAGTTCCCTGTTAATCTGATTATGTTTGTAATTTCATTTTTTTCTTCTTTACCATCTCAATTATGTGTATGTTATAAGCGTTAAACAAAATATCTGAAGCCACACTTCACACTAGGCTCCAATGTAAGACCAAAGACAGTAATAAGATCGTCTCATTTTCCTCTACGTAAAACTGCAAAGAAAATATAGGACAAGAAAAGAACAAATGTTAATGTTTTATTTTTTCTTGTTCTTTCCTCATAAATGTAATGATCCTGAAGATGTAATTTTTGCATCAAACCTGTTGAGGGGAGGGTCACCCTCATATTATTTATTCATTCAAGGATTGACGATCCTCTAATTGTTCAATCAGGCGATCCGACATTTTCAAATGTATCATTAGCGTTAACAAACCTTGTTTTGAAGATTCCTGCATTACATTTTCAATTCAGCTGCATTATTTCTCGGCTTGATTCTATCTATCTATCTATCTATCTATCTATCTATCTATCTATCTATCTATCTATCTATCTATCTATCTATCTATCTATCTATCTATCTATCTATCTATCTATCTATCTATCTATCTATCTCTCTCTCTCTCTCTATCTATCTCTCTCTCTCTCTCTCTCTCTCCGTCCGTCCGTCCGTCCGTCCGTCAATCCGCTCGTCCGTCCGTCCATCCATATATTCTTTTCTTCTTTTGTGCGTGTGTACATATATACTGTGTTCGACCTTCTTTTATTCTCTCTACCTGTCATTGTTTTATTCTCTCTAATTGTCATTGTTTTATTCTCTCTACCTGTCATTGTTTTATTCTCTATACCTCTCATTGTTTTATTCTCTATACCTCTCATTGTTTTATTCTCTCTACCTGTCATTGTTTTATTCTCTCTACCTGTCATTGTATTATTCTCTCTACCTCTCATTGTTTTATTCTCTCTACCTGTCATTGTATTATTCTCTCTACCTGTCATTGTTTTATTCTCTCTACCTGTCATTCTTTTATTCTCTCTACCTGTCATTGTTTTATTCTCTCTACCTGTCATTGTTTTATTCTCTCTACCTGTCATTGTTTTATTCTCTCTACCTCTCATTGTTTTATTCTCTCTACCTCTCATTCTTTTATTCTCTCTACCTGTGATTCTTTTATTCTCTCTACCTGTCATTGTTTTATTCTCTCTACCTGTCATTGTTTTATTCTCTCTACCTGTCATTGTTTTATTCTCTCTACCTGTCATTGTTTTATTCTCTCTACCTGTGATTCTTTTATTCTCTCTACCTGTCATTGTTTTATTCTCTCTACCTGTCATTGTTTTATTCTCTCTACCTGTGATTCTTTTATTCTCTCTACCTGTCATTGTTTTATTCTCTCTACCTGTCATTGTTTTATTCTCTCTACCTCTCATTGTTTTATTCTCTCTACCTCTCATTGTTTTATTCTCTCTACTTGTCATTGTTTTATTCTCTCTACCTCTCATTGTTTTATTCTCTCTACCTATCATTGTTTTATTCTCTCTACCTCTCATTGTTTTATTCTCTCTACCTCTCATTGTTTTATTCTCTCATTTTTTTATTCTCTCTGCCTGTCATTGTTTTATTCTCTCTACCTCTCATTGTTTTATTCTCTCTACCTCTCATTGTTTTATTCTCTCTGCCTGTCATTTTTTTATTCTCTCTGCCTGTCATTGTTTTGTTCTCTCTACCTCTCATTGTTTTATTCTCTCATTTTTTTATTCTCTCTACCTCTCATTGTTTTATTCTCTCTACCTCTCATTGTTTTATTCTCTCATTTTTTTATTCTCTCTGCCTGTCATTGTTTTATTCTCTCTACCTCTCATTGTTTTATTCTCTCATTTTTTTATTCTCTCTACCTCTCATTGTTTTATTCTCTCTACCTCTCATTGTTTTTTTTTTGTCTTTGTCTTTTTTCCCCCGTTTAGAGTATGTCGAACCATTACGAAATTGTTCCCTGTGTCTACTTTTCTCGGTATATTTATGACACAATCTATTATTCTATCTCTTCCAAAGTACACTATACTCTATCTGTGTTTCTTATTCCCTGTTTAGTTTTTCTTTATTTCTGTCTTTCTTTCTCTGTTCTCTTCTTTTTTCTTTGTTCCTATGACGATAGCCTCTTAATCGCCCGGTCCTAAAGCTCGTAGTCTTAGATAACTGTTTCTGACACAAACTGTTAGCTTTGAGTCTGTGAAGGCTCTCAACGCCAGCGCTGTGTGGCAACTTGGCCTTACTTTTTTGAATGACTTCGTTTAATTTATGTCTTCATCATCATCATGTGCCATACCGGTTGGCGTAGGTGATCATGTCTCTCCACAATCTTCTATCTACAGTACATCGTATCTGTTCTGTTGTTGACTGTTTTCCATGGCATGACACCAAGCTATCCAATATTTTCTCTCTTTGTCGCCCGCGATCTCTCTTTCCTTTTATTTTGCCAGTTGTAACCAAGTATTCAATTTTCCTCTTTTATTTATGTCTTAGGTATCTCTAAAACACTGATCAATTATAAATATATATGTCATCATGATGTGCCATACCGGTTGGCGTAGGTGATCATGTCCCTCCACAATCTTCTGTCTACAGTGCATCGTACCAGTTTTGTTGACTGTTTTCCATGCCATGACACCAAGCTATCTAGTATTTTCTCTCTTTGTCGTCTGCGGTCTCTCTTTCCTTTTATTTTGTCAGTTGTAACCAAGTATTCCAACTTTCCTCTTCTCATGATATACCCAAAAAAATGTTGATTGTTTCTTTCTGATGTGTTTTAGGAGTTCCCTTTTTGTGTTGGCCTCTTTGAGAACTTCTTCATCGCTTTTCTTTTTAGCTGTCCAGGGAACTTTCAACATTCTTCTGATAAATCCAATCTCTATGGCCTCTAATCGTCTTTTAATTTGTTTGTCTACTGTCCATGATTCGTTTCCATAGGTAAATATTGGTTCTATATAGCACCGATGAACTCTCTTTCTCACTTCTATTGACATAGATTTGTTGTATAAGATATTTTTCATTTTCTGAAATGCTATTTTGGCCTGAGCTTTCCTGTTGTTTTTTTCTGTATGAGATATATATATATATATATATATATATATATATATATATATATATATATATATATGTATATATGTATATATATATATATAGACTGTAACTGTACATATGCCAACTGAGGTTTGAATCAAAATGAGGATTTATTGTTAAATAATTTTGTTGTTCGCCCTCACTGATGACTAAATGTATACCTATCTGTCATATGCCCTTGAAAGGTTGTTAAGTGGACGTCTTTGCGTTGTGTTGTGATTAGCAGAATAATTGTGATATTTGCCTCTTTCAGGACCTGTTCATCCGACTTCAGAATGGCATTTATGAGTACCTAGTTGCCTTCCCTCTCCATGCCTACTCGCTTGACCAGATTAGACTGATTAGAGTGTTTCTTGAAGCACCGCGCAGAGCTGTAGTAGGGTATGGATAATTTTGGCTCCACTGATCCTGAAGCAATCCATCAACTATAAGTCGCTGACAACTTTCAGCTCTGTTTGCTATCAGGCAACTCTGCTTCCAATGTTTATTAAGATTTTTGTTTCACTTTACTGCTTATTGTTCTTTTATCTGTTTGCTTTGTTTACTTTAACTACCGTCGAAAGCACGTTGATTTACTCAACGTAAAACTAAAGGGATGCATTGGTAATTTCTTATTGTGACTGGCAACTCACTGCACGTTTAGAAAACTGCACTAGCGAGCACATTTGTCACGTTCTACTGTTTGGTTTCCTTCATTGGATAAAGAGGGTCCCATAATATTTAATCTCGTGAGATAGTAAATGTTAAATTTCATAGCAAAATACCCCAATATTTGTTCGTGAGTGTAAGTAAGTGAAGAGCTCTGTCATGCCAAGTGGCGTAAAGGGAATATGGTGTTAGTGATCATCATTTTTACAGACCTTCAGCACATGATTTTTGGGGTAATGCGGTCGGTATTACGCCAGTGCCGCTTTACTTTCCCAGAAAAAAAGTTCAGTACCCATTTACGCGCGGGGTAAGTAATCTTGGAAGGGATAGTACAAGGTAATAGAGGCAAAGGCAGACCAAGACTAATATGGACGAGTAACATCAAAAGATGGACAGATCAGCCAATGAAAACCTGCACCATCTAAGCAAGATACACAGCAGAATGGCGCTTTATGGTACCCAACCGTCGATGCGGAGACGGCACTCAATGAATGAATGAATTAAAAACCCGAAAGCAGATCGAACCCTACCTCTTGTCCTTTGTAGTCCAGTTCACTAACCACTGAGCTGTCGCGGCTCCCTGTTCATGAATGTGGCAGTGCTTTAACTAGTGAGTCAGATACCATTTTTTATGAAATTGGGTCGTCAGGGATCGAATTTGTGTTCATTTTATCGCCAATTCAACGCACTTGATAACCCTATTGATTTCGCTGGGTTTGTATTATGGTCAGGCCAGCACATTTGATAACCCTATTGATGTTCATCGGGTTTGCATTATGGCCAGGCCAGCACATTTGATAACCCTATTGATGTTCATCGGGTTTGCATTATGGCCAGGCCAGCACATTTGATAACCCTATTGATGTTCATCGGGTTTGCATTATGGCCAGGCCAGCACATTTGACAACCCTATTGATGTTCACATTATGGCCAGACCAGCATATTTGATAACCCTATTGATGTTCATCGGTTTGCATTATGGCCAGGCCAGCACATTTGATAACCCTATTGATGTTCATCGGTTTGCATTATGGCCAGGCCAGCACATTTAATAACCCTATTGATGTTCACTGGGCCTGTTTGACCAATAATGGTAAGTCTGTTGCATCAGCTCAGTCTGTTTTACCTTATGTTAGTCTATTTTCTATTGCACCAGCTGAGTCTGGTCAGTTTCTGTCTAAAAACCTGCTCTTGACCTCAATTGCAAACTATATCCTCTTCTTTCGTTCCTCATTTTCTTTTCAGTGTCAACTGAGAGATAACAGCAACAAGTTGATCCTGATGAACTCTTCTGCTGTAATGTTTCCAAATGTTTCCTGTTTTCGGTCCCTCAATTTTTCTTGTAACTTTCTGCCGGTTCTTTCTGTAACATTTCATGGTGTGTGGATAGTTTTCTACTATTTTTGTCTTAAATACTGATACGAAACATTTTTATTGCAATCAGAAGGGGAAAGAAGAAATCAAATGTAATTTAAAATTATTATGGAAATTATATCCGACCCTCGTTGATTATAAATTGCACCCTAACGGTGTTTTTTTTTTTAGATGGAATCAATATTTTTAAAGTGATCAACAATTGGACAATTTTCTACCGGTCACGTTATTATTTTAGAGACACGTTTCTGTCGCTGGAAGATAGTACACATATTTATCACTAGTCCTTCCACAATAACAGCGATCAAAATCGTCACTACAAAAACACCACCGTCAATATAGTTGCTATGATTTCCCTCTACCATGCGCCAAAAGCGGCACTGAAGCACGTGCCTGTAGGCGACCTGATAGTTATTTCCGTCGAGCTGATTATTTCTGCCAATCATGTTATCTCCCCTGTCAAGCAAACAAATTCTTTCAATTACCCGTCGATAACCGATACCTTTGTTTACCCTGTGATGAGTTATCGCACATTAATTTGCTGCTAACTTTCTTATTTGTTTCTACAAATTATGTTTTAGTAACTTCTACTTTCGTTCCCCATTTGCCTTCCAGGGTAGATGGGAGATATAATTTGCGGTGTTTTGATCTTCTGTTGGCCTCTGTTGCTGTCATATTTCTTAGTGTTTCTAATATTCCATAAATCCATCATTTTCGTGTTCGACACATCAGTCTGCTATTCTCTTAATTTTTATTAAAGGCTCGTGTTGTGTTGTGCTTTGACCTTTTTGTCATATCAAGTGGCCAGACCATTTTATCTTTTGTTTCTTTATGTTTTCTATGGCAGGAATTATTCCTAGCTTTTTTTATCAGTTCTTAATTTCCAAACTTATCTCTCAGGCTGTTTCCTGTCATTTGTCTAACCGATTTAGTTCTGGTAGTGGTTATTTTACTTATTGTTCTTGAGTCTAGTGTTCGGGACGTCCATTTGTAGCACAACGTTGGGATGGAGACTGTGTTGTAGAGTGCCTGTTATGTCGCTAATGTTATTTTCTTATTGAACAGCACCGGTGATATATTTCTGATGATATGATACATTTGATTACAACATGAGTCTAACTCTGTGGCTTATGAGTCGTCGTTTGTTACTAGACTTCCTAATTATTTTTTAGTAACAGTAAGGAGACAAATGCTGTTATAAAAATGTAATGTAACAAAATTAAACAGAAAAAAAACATATATAAGATTTTATATATTTACCGGTATCCTTGGTTCAAAAATTGTGTCGGATTATCAGGATTGTCAGACTACTGACGTTGATAACATCATATTAATTCATTGATTTATCGCAGTCCTACTAATCATGTATGTCTTCAAGTTTATGGATTGATGGAATCTTTAGTTAAACAATTATTAAATGGGAATAATAAATTATGAGTTCTGTATCTCCAGAATTTATTTAATTCATATTGATTAATAATACTTATCATCATCAAGTACCATGCCTGCTAGCGTAGGTGATCATGTCTCTACAACTTCCGATCTCGACAGTTAGTTATCATTTCAGTTGTTGGCCTTCTATCCAGCTATTGTTGTTTTCCTCTATTTTTTCGACCCTCAATTTAACCAGTTGTCACAATATATTCCAGCTGTTCCCTTCTCATTACATGGCCAAAAAATGAAGATTGCTTCTTTTTAATTTTGGAAATTAACTCTCTTTTCGCTTTAACCTCTTTCAGAGCGTTTTCATTAATCTTCATAGCTGTCCATGGTATACTCAACATTCTTCTTTAAACCACATTTCTATAGCCATAAGTTATTTTCTGGATGCTGACCTAGTGGCCATGATTCACATCTATATGTTAAGACTGACTCTACATAAAATTTAAGGACTCTTGTTCTTGTTTGTATTGTCAAATATGGACTGCACAGTATCTATCTTACTAATTTATTTTTTTTGGAAAGTTGCTTTATACAGCTTTGTTGTACATCTACCATCTGAGGTTAACATTGTTCCCAGATATTTAAATACATTTACCAGTTTTTATTTTGTTCAACTTGACTTTATTGTGCCTTGCGGTGATGTCTGTTTTGAATATAAAAGTATATTAAATAACCAATACACATGATTTGATCTACTAATAATTATTCTCAGCAACTCTAGAGTCATCGGACAGTTATCATCTCTGGTGTCCAACAAGGAAATAACTCTAGAGACAAAACGAGAACTCTACAACACAATTTTCATCCCAACATTGTGCTACCAATGCCAGATCTAGACTATAGACTCGCGAGCAATAAGAACAGTAACCACCACCGAGATGGAATGTGTCACACGAACGACATGAAACAGTCAGAGAGATAGGAAGTGAAATGAAGAACTGAGAAAAAAAGCTAGGAACAATTCCCGCCATAGAATACATCAAGAAACAACAGATAAAATGGTCTGACCACGTGATGAGGTCGACATACCAAACCACAGCGCAATAAACCTTTTATAAATGTTACGAGAACACCAGACTCAAGAGTCGATCACGAAAAGTAGGCATTGATATAATATTAAACACACTGTGGGAAATACAACAGTAAGAGAGGCCAACAGAAGAGCAAAATATCTCAAATCTAGAATTTTAAATTAACAAGTCGTAGAAAGCAAATCCATGCAGTTGAAAATCCAAACCTTCCCTAGCAACTATTTTATAATTCGATGAGAATAAATGTACTCACAAATCGGCTGTGTACTATATCTAAGTATATAGATATGGTTAATCATTACTGTTTGGAAATACACTACGATAATTCCAGCGTTGTGATGATCAAGTGATTTTGTTGGACAAGTCAAAGTGCTCAAATCAAAACTGATAAAATATTAAAACTTACGTATACAACATAGTAAATATTGTTCCGGCCGTAATGTCACACAAAGAAATAAATAACGCAAACACGTTCATTCAAATCCTTAAAATGTACTGACACCGAATATTAATCATTTGTGTGAAAACGTAGAAAAAAAAAGAGAAAAAGTCCACTATAATTTTTCAATGGAGGTTTGGAAGCAAGGATATTCTATTGTAACAGAAAAGCGAATGAGATATAGAGAGAAAGAGAGAGAGGTAAACTGATAAACGGTAGAAAAAGCCATGTTTCAAACATCCGATCTTCCGCACTTTAGTTAATAGTTCACGTGTTTGAGAAATAAAAGACTTGGCCAGAAAGATTACCGGGTGACCAATTTTCCTAATATGTTTGTAACACGAACTGGGAACATCGTAGTCGGTTACTACAGTCATCGATTCTTGCATCTCCAC
Source organism: Megaustenia siamemsis (assembly GCA_032433765.1). Taxonomy (NCBI): domain Eukaryota; kingdom Metazoa; phylum Mollusca; class Gastropoda; order Stylommatophora; family Ariophantidae; genus Megaustenia; species Megaustenia siamemsis. The sequence continues at coordinate 58,779,880 of JAVIAB010000047.1, read as the reverse complement.
TTCACAGGCCCCATGGTAATCTCCATCTTATTGAATCTGGTTGTTTCTCGATTTTGTTCTCTTTTTACGCAAGTTCTTGTGTACGAACTATATCTTCAAGCCAACTATGTGCTGTTTTGCCGACAATTTGAGATTTGTTTGTGGTATTTTTTTTTTTTTTTTCATTTTAGTTGCTGTTTCAGTGAAGGTAATCTTCGATTTTGTGGTGCTTGAGAAAGAAAGAAAAAAAGAAGGGCAGAAAAAAAGAAAGAAAGAGTGAGAGAGAAAGAGGGAGAGAGGAGAGGGGGAAATGAAAATAGAAAGAGAGAGAGAAAGAAAGAGAGAAAAAAGATTGAGAGAGAAAGAAAGAGAAACAGAGAAAAGCATCTTATATATTGTGTTGAGTGTTTTCGTGTGCTTTTATTGCAAGTTTTGTTTCTGACAGAATGAGCTGTGATCACTAAATCGTGATTCTAAATGAGAAAAAGAGAGATTGAGAGAGAGAGAGAGAGAGATTGAGAGAGAGAGAGAGAGAGAGAGAGAGAGAGAGAGAGAGACTTTTCTTAACTTATCCCTTCTTATCCCTCTTTTATACTAACATCAGATTTCAACTGCCGTTATCGGTCCATCTTTCTACGGTTTTCAAATCTTCCTGACCATGCTTATATAATCCGTTCCGTCTTCACAGACATCTCTAAACAAGCAGATGTTGGTCAATAATTGTTGTTGTCCAGAAGCTTCTTTCATGCCTGCTGTTGGAATGAGCGGTCCGGCAGCACAAAGAACAAAACAATTTTATATCTATGGGTCTCACCTCTCACCATCTACGCGTTTCTTTCTAACTTTGACTTCGTTTTATTTTTAAATGCTGTCATGCCCCACTTTATATATTTATCTATATATAAATATCATACAATATTTTTGTTATTATTTCTATTCCAAAATCACCCATGGCTTCAATCTCATCTTAAGTTGTATTATCTGGTCCAGGAGCTTTTCCTGCTTTTATATTGCGCAAGGCGTCTTCCACATCACTGGAGTCTGTAGAAATGTGGTTTTACAGAAGAATGTTGAGAATACCATGGACAGCTAAGAAGAGTAATGAAAACGTTCTGAAAGAGGTCAAAGCAAAAAGTGAGCTAATTTCTAATATTAGGAAGAAACAATCATTATTTTTTGGTCATGTAATGAGAAGAGAGCAACTTGAATATATTGTAACAACTGGGAAAATTGAGGGACGAAGAGATAGAGGGAAGCAAAGAGAAAAGAAAACAGACAGCTTAAGGGAATGGTTTGGCAGAAGGTCAACAACAGAAGTGATAAATAACTGTCGAGATCGAAAGTTGTGGAGAGACATGATCACCTACGCCAGCAGGCCCGGTACTTGATGATGATGATGATATATATATACATATGGTCTATAGGACCGGAGAATAAAGACCGGTTGTCTATTGTACTAACCACGGGGTGTAGAGTCTGTTTTTTTCTAAGTAAAAGTAAAGTAAAGTACCCCCGTCACGCCAAGTGGTTTATAGGGAAATATAGTGTTAGTCACCCTATATTTTACAGACCTTCAGCACATGATTTTTGGGGTAATGTGATCAGTATTACGCCCATGCTGCTTTGCTTTCCCAGAAAAAAATACCGGTACCCATTTAAGGCTGGTTTTTTTTCTAAACTCGACTTTATTTCATTCACAAATACTGTCATGTTCATTTTCAAATATTTAACTACATACATAGTTTTATATATAAACTATGTCAACGACATCTTTCCATTACTATCTGTCGGGGAGTGGAGAGGGGGGACTTAAAGGACTGAAGAATAAAGACCGGTTGACCAGTGCAGTCGCTCGAGTCTGAGTTTAAATTTCACTCCTGATAGAATAAACCCGCTTTCTATCTATCTATCTATCTATCTATCTATCTATCTATCTATCTATCTATCTATCTATCTATCTATCTATCTATCTATCTATCTATCTATCTATCTATCTATCTATCTATCTATCTATCTATCTATCTATCTATCTATCTATCTATCTATCTATCTCTCTCTCTCTATATATATATATATATATATATATAAAGATATATATATATATATATATATATATATATATATATATATATATATATATATATAAAAAATATATATATATATCTTTCGCATCCAACTCAGAGGTAGGGTTCGATCCCAACCGACGGCTCCGGTTCACCCAGCCTTTAATGGGTACCGGACATTTTTTCTCGGAAAGTGAAGCGGCACGGGCGTAATACCGACTACATTACCCCCCAAAAACCATGTGCCGAAGTCTGTAAAATTTATAGTCACTAACACCATATTCCTTATACGTCACTTGGCGTGACGGGGGGTACTTTACTTTTTTTTTCTTTTCACATGCAACTGGCATCGCTTTCCTTTTATGATTTTATCCATTTTTTTTTGTCTTTTTTTTATTGTATCGGCGTTCGATTTGTGTTTTTATTTGCAGATAACCGAACATAGCCCCATATATTAATTCTGTTGGTATTGACCTGCGCTGATAGGATGTCTAATATTAGAAAGTACAACCACTGCAAAATCAGGTCCACATCCTAGGAGACAACTACAGAGAGATGTTTATTGCCGTAATACCATTTAATTACAAAATAAATTATAACATAAATCACAGCCTGCAAGATCTCGTGAAATCGTTCCGCAAACGACGCATATATTTCAGTAAATATGCCCGTCTTTGATCTGTCGTCTTTTTTTCACCTCATATGTAAAGAAAATATATTATATCTTCATATAAACGTGCTTTCAATCCATCATTTGTTTGACTGTGTGATTGTTTGTTTCCCTACTTTCGTTCATCTATCTTATCTGTTTTGTTGCTTTTATATCTGTCCATTAATAGAACAGTGTGTACTTATTAAATTGCTTAAAGATTTAGGGATATGTGAACTATTTGGTATAATTAACATTTTTTTACTGTTGTATTAATTTTATTCTGTAACAGATTAGATTGTTAAAAGCTTTTCCCTCGCTAAACAATTTAAATTAAAGCATAAATGTAAATTAAAGTAGAATGTTAATGTAAAAATGCAACTACACTACATATGGCAAGGATTGATATAGCAACAGAATTTAGATTTTTAAACGTATTTTTCCATAGCATCATATGCCTGTGAAACATGGACTTTCGACAGACCTACTGGTAGATAGATACATCATTACCTTTAAATGCAGGAATTGTGGAAGAATACAATAGATGGATATGTGAACAAACATGTACATTTTGCAAGAAATTAAAATTCCAGAAATCTGACTGATGTAGAAAATAAAAGCAAGGAAATTAAAATATTTTGGTCATGCAAAATGGCTTAATAGAATAAAGAAGTTAATTAGGGAGGGCACAGTAACAAGGGAGAGGAATACATAGAAGAAAGAGAGCGCAAGATATCACAGACAAGCTGATTTAAGTTCTGCAGAGGCTGAGTATCTCGTACAGGATAGAGAAAGCTTTAGACTATCTGTCATGGGAGACAAGTTCCAACGGGTACCTGCTAAATGATGATGATGATTCTCTCTCTTAAGATAAAAACTAAACCTACTATAATGTTAGTTTTGAACTGTAATGAATGTGCAATCCATTTTTGACAATAGAAACAAGAACAAGAGTTCTTAAATGTTATGTAGAGCCAGTTTTAACATATGGATATGAATCATGGACATAAGGACAACAAACAAGAAATAACTGGAGTCTGTAGAAGTGTGGTTTTGCATAAGAATGTTGAGAATACCGTGGAAGAGTAATGAAAACATTATGGGAAAAGGCCAAAACAAAAAGAGAGCTAATATGCAACATTAGACAGAAGCAATTATAGTTTTTTTTGTTCATGTAATAAGAAGGGAACAGCTGGAATATATTATAACAACTGGTCAAATTGATAGACGAAGAGATAGAGGGAAGCAAAGAGGAAAGATACCAGACAGCTTAAGAGAATGGCTTGGCAGAAGGTCAAAAACAGGAATGATAAATAACTGTCGAAATTGAAAGTTGTACAGAGATATGATCACCTACACCAGCAGGCGCGATACTTAATGATGATGATGATGCTTATAATGTTAGTGCAATAAAATACTAATGAAATGTGACATTTGTGAAATGATGAAAACTGTAAACAAACAAAAAAGAATTAAATCCACCGTCCGAAAAAATTATAAAGTAAAATATCCATAGATATTAAAATAGTAATCACTTGCGTAAGGTTTACACGGACCAGATCATCTTCATTACACAACAGGTTACTCCATGGTACGAGATCCCCACCTCAGCACGATTTCCAGTATGAAGCACTCTCTCTCTACACACTAGCCAAAGCATTGAAGGTGGCTTCAGATCAGATACACGAACTCCGTAGCACCGGGCATTGGACTAATGGTAAACACACCGGTTGAGGTTCCCAGAAGAGCAAAAACGAAGTGAATAACAAAGTGGACAAAATTTTAAAAAATGAACCATAAGAAGGAGATTAAATAATAGAAGAAGGGTAAGAAAAGAAGAAGAAAATTAAAAAAAGAAAAAATTAGAAAAAGATGATCAACGAAGCAAATAAGGTTAACTTATCATTCTGTACGTTTAAAATACAAAACCTTACATAATATCATATATGATACCTCAATCTGTTATTAAAAATAAAAATAAAGAGCCACCGTCACGCCAAGTGGCGTATAGGGAATATGGTGTTAGTGACCATAAATTTTACAGACCTTCGGCACATGATTTTGGGGGTAATGTGGTCGGTATTACGCCCTTTACTTTCCCAGAAAAAAATACGGTACCCATTTAGGGCTGGGTGAACCCGGAAGCCATCGGTTGCAATCGAACCCTCCCTTTTGTCCTTTGTAGTCCAATTCACTAACCACTGAGCTATCGCGGCTCCACCAATCTGTTATGTTCATCTGTTATGTTTAATATTACCACTGTTTTCATTGACTGCTAAGTTTACCGCGAACTTTCGTCTATAAAAATCATGAGTATCTCGAGTCCCATCTGAAAGCTTCCTTTACCCCTGCTGTTATTACATTTCTTAATCAATTACTACGTTATTTCTCTTCTTCTTGTCGTTCATCCGTTAAATGGGCGTGGGTGAGTTGTGGCGCACATCAATGACAAGCCGCGATATCTGCGTCTTTTAACCCTACACATTCCTCTTGGCCATGGGTAGATTTATCATTTAAACGTTTTTATTCGGGTAGCAGCCATCTTTGATCGACTCTAGTTTGTCTTTAACAGTCGAGTGTTGAAATTTATTGAGTGTTGTCGAGAGTTATCGAGTGTTATCGAGAACTTCTGTTTTTCGCCACTATTCGAGAGGACTTGACATCGGATCTTACTACCTAGAGAGGACTTGACAGTGGATCTCACTACCTAGAGAGGACTTGACATCGGATCTCTCTACTTAGAGAGAACTTAACATTGGATCTCTTTACCTAAAGAGGACTTGACATCGGATCTCACTACTTATAGAGGACTTGACATCGGATCCAACTACCTAGAGAGGATTTGACATCGGATCTCTCTACCTAGAGAGAACTTGACATTGGATCTCACTACCTAGAGAGGACTTGACGCCGGATCTCACTACCTAGAGAGGACTTGACACCGAATCTCACTACCTAGAGAGGACTTGACACCGAATCTCACTACCTAGAGAGTGACTTGACACCGAATCTCACTACCTAGAGAGTGACTTGACACCGAATCTCACTACCTAGAGAGGACTTGACACCGAATCTCACTACCTAGAGAGTGACTTGACACCGAATCTCACTACACTGTACAAGCAGATAACTCCAACTTCGGAGGTACTCATATTATTTCCGTCGATGAGTGATTGACGTTTCAAGCCGGATCTCGCTGCTGAGACTAGGGGTGGTTGCCGCAAAGAGAAATTATAAATAAAAATCCCAACCGGTGTATCCGGGATTTGAACCCACAACCTCTCTGTCTCAAGGCGGACGTCTTGCCACGAGACAAACCAGTCCCCCTAACAGAGTTTATATATCTGCCACCACAAGACAAGAACTACTTTCTTTATAACAGGTACTTTTTTCATGAATAGTTCATGCACTTAGTACATCAAGACATCCCATTTATTACTCATGGGGTAAAGGTATCAACTGTAAAGCTGATGATCATAATGAAAATAAAAATAAGGAAAAAAGTAGTATGGTAACAACTTTACGTTGGTGAGAAACAAAACAAAAGTAGAACGACGTTTAGACCAAAAAGGCCTTCAGCTGGAACAACAAACAGCAACAAAATATATTTATTGCTCCAACTGAAGGCCTTTTTAGCCGACACGTAGTCCTACTTTTGTTTTGTTTCTCACCAACGTACAGCTTTTACCATTCCACATTTTCCATTTATTTTAAATGTTCATCATCATCATTGTTATCCCTTTTATTGCTCATCAGTCCTAACTTGAGACTAAACAAACATGCAGATCATGCAACATTATATTGTGTTGTAGTAGTCAGTTTGTTCAATATTACCAGCCTTTTTTCGTTACAGAAACGTGTTCTAACAGCACTTAGATTTGAAAAAAAAAATAGTTTTGTCGGTGCTTTATTACAAACACATTCTTTTGGTGCTCTTTACTTATAAAACTCATTCTCTCGGTGCTCATTACTTTTAAGTGCTTTAATAAACGCGTTCTCTCAGTGCTTTTCGCTTAAATAAACGCGTTCTCTCAGTGCTTTTCGCTTAAATAAACGCGTTCTCTCAGTGCTCTTCGCTTAAATAGACGAGTTCTCACAGTGCTTTTCGCTTAAATAAACGCGTTCTATCAGTGCTCTTCGCTTAAATAGACGAGTTCTCTCAGTGCTTTTCGCTTAAATAAACGCGTTTTATCAGTGCTCTTCGCTTAAATAAACGCGTTCCCTCGGTGCTCTTCGCTTAAGTAAACATCTACTATCGGTGCTCATTACTTATATAAGTATTTAAATAAACGCATTTTCTGGGTGCTCTTTACTTAAAATAAACGCTTTTTTGTTTGCTTAGTGCTCATTACTAAAATAAACGCGTTTGTGTTTTTCTGTGATTTTTTTTTCATTAATAAACGCGTTCTCTTGGCCTCATGGTTAGACAAACATTTTAACGGTCACTGGATTACTCAAACAGAATCCCCCCCCCCCCCGCACACATACACACACACACACACACACACACACACACACGCTTTGGTCACACTTACAATAAAAGCCACTTCGCCCCGTGCAACATAAATGCAACAATTCCACTCTTAGCTTGCAACATTTAAGATACTTGGTTTTGTTTAGATTTCCGAAGTTCGTTTATGCAAACGGGTGTAGTTTTCGGTGGCCAGGTCTGGGTAACATTTGAAAGTCTATTTGATCTCCCCTGCGACTGGTTTAGACAGTTAAATCTCAGTTATGGTCCCTGGCTTTTACGTTTAGTGTTCGATTAAGTAGTCAATTCTCGTTTAGACTTTCTGACGTGTACAGTCAGCTCTCGCTTCCTTCCTTCCTTCCTTCCTTCCTTCCTTCCTTCCTTCCTTCCTTCCTTCCTTCCTTCCTTCCTTCCTTCCTTCCTTCCTTCTCGCTGAGTTAATATTATATGCAGCTATCTTCATCTATCTTGCTCTATTTACGGCTGCTTAACTGAATTGACTAAGTCATGCCCTGAGTATCTCGACTGGTCTTTTCCCATTTTTCTATGTCTCCCTCGTGTATCTTTCCTAATTACCATTTCCCACAAGGTGGTTTGGGAGCCGCGATAACTCGGTAGTTAGTGAACAGGTCTACAAAGGACAAGAGGTAGGGTTCGATCCCCACCGACGGCTTCCGGGTTCATCCAGCCTTTAATGGGTACCGGATTTTTTTTTCTGGGAAAGTAAAGCGGCACGGGCGTAATACCGACCACATTACCACAAAAATCATGTGCCGAAGGTCTGTAAAATTTATGGTCACTAACACCATATTTCCCTATACGCCTATTGGCGTGACGGTGGCTCTTTACTTTACTTTTTTTTTTTTTACAAGGTGGATGGTCTAGAGGTAAGACGTTGGTCACTGGGGAAGAGGTCCTATTTTCGATTCCCACTATTGGCGTGGAAAATTTTTAAAAAAATATATCGAATGCGTGGTTTCTTTGTGACCGTATCCCTCCCTGGTCTCTGGCTAGTGAGATCCAATGCCTAGCCCAACCGGACAAACATTTGACCATATCAAATAAATTTATTTTTGTTCCCACGGTGGGCATGGTACCTTTGTCTTCATCTATGTTTTGCTTAACTCTGCTTTGAGCATATTCATTTTTAGTATGGTAACTGTAGGAGAGGCATATGATTGCTTTTACAACATCTAGTTTTAAAAATATGTTTATATAATAGATTTACTGTTTTATGTCAATTCTTTCTTTTTTTTACAGCCAGATTTGTTCTAATTTGTACACTTGTTTAAAATGTTAAATCTCTTTTTATTAGGACGTTTTACATCGCTAGACAATCGTTTAATTTTTAAAGAAACTGGTTACGTCGGTAGGTTTATTTCGATAGGAAAGACGTTACTAGGTCGTAAAGTCATCTAAAGGTCAAAAGTCATTGTGTAGAGTAGTTTCGATAGTGAAATTATAATTTAAAACGTGAAGTTAAAGTTTAGATCTAAAGTTATAATTTAGATCATAAAGTTATAGTTTACATCAAAAGTCAACGTTATGATTGGAAGTTACTGTTTTGGTGGCAAAGTAACATATAGGTCGCAAAGTGGCTGTTGTTTGTGTTGACAAATCATCGGTTCCGTCGCAAAGACGTCGTTGTTTGTATTGACAAATCATCATTCGGACGCAAAGTTGTCGATGTTTGTTTTGACAAATCATCATTCGGACGCAAAGTCGTCGATGTTTGTTTGACAAATCATCATTCGGACGCAAAGTCGTCGATGTTTGTATTTACAAATCATCATTCGGACGCAAAGTCGTCGATGTTTGTATTGACAAATCATCATTCGGACGCAAAGTCCGAGAACAAAAAATTATCTCTTTGATCACAAAGTTGTAGTTAAGGTGTTAGAATGATCGGTTTGATTAGAAAAATCTCTTTCAGTTCCTCAAGCCATCGTTTAGACGGCTATGTCTAGTTCACCTCGTAAAATCTATCTATCTTTCGTTCGCCACCTCGTAAAATAATCGTTTAGTTTGTTAAATTTTACTTTTATGTTTTTAGGTTAATTTTATACTTTAATTGATTGACAACAATTACTATTGATTTCGCCTTCCACTTAATGACAAGTTCGTTTTATTGGTAGCCGAATTACTATTATGGGACAGTTAAAAGTAACGTAGAACGTGTAATAATTTTCAGCACATTGCTGACGCAGTGTAACAAACAACATTACTGTTACGTGAAAGAATAACAAAATAATTAATTTGTTGGAAAAATGTACAGAACTGACTTCAAAGAAATGATGTCAAAGCCAAGATAATGTAGTCTCTTTCAATAAATAGTAAAGGGTATAATAACACAGTTGATGGTTTCTCTTTATTACTAGTTATATACAATTGATGTTACTTACATCAATCGGTATTTGGTATTACCAAACGCAGGACGCCTCGGTAGTCTAGTTGGGACAACCACCCGACTGGGTTACCGGCGTTCGGACAACCCTTGTTCGATTCCCGTTGGAAGCAGTGTGGAAGTTGTACTCGTGGTTAAGAAAAATACTCCCGCAGTCGACCCAGCCATTCGTAGAAATGGATACCAGGGTAGTACTCTGGGAAGGTGAGGAATGCCCCCTTGCATCGTGAGTTTCGATGCATGAAGCGACACTATCGAGAAGTCTCCGAACACTTCGGGTTAGGCGGCCGGGCACATATGGGTGAAAACTCGAGTGCTAAGACGCCGATTCAAGTCTCGTGCTTTACCTTGACCTACTACATTGTCAGAACCTTCAATGGACGCCCGCTTGAGACAGTGCAACTATTCAGCTATTTCAGATATACTGAAGTGACAAAGCAGCCACAACATTTGGAATAATCGAAAATTAATATTAACAGCCAAAATATTAATATATCAATCGTGAGAATATAGTACGTTTCTGTATGAATCGGAAACATGGGCAACCTATTCAAGGCACGAGAAAAGATAAATAGTTTTCATGTGCACTGTCGTGGGAGCCGGGATAGCTCAGTGGTTAGTGAACTTGACTACAAAGGATAAGAGGTAGGGTTCGATCCCCACCGACGGCTTTCGGGTTCACCCAGCCTTAAATGGGTACCGGATTTTTTCTGGGAAAGTAAAGCGGCACGGGCGTAATACCGACTACATTACCCCAAAAATCATGTGCTGAAGGTCTGTAAAAGTTATGGTCAGTATTACCATATTCCCTATGCGCCACTTAGCATGACAGGGGCTGTTTACTTTCTTACTTTACTATGTCCGCTGTCGTAGAAAAAATTATAAACATCAAATAACTGGACAGAGCATCCGGTCATATGTTCTGCAACATTATATTAATCCGTCTATTATGGTAACACTTAGGTGTCGAATATTAAAATGTCATAGACATGTTAGAAAAATGAACAACAACCACAACGCCATGCAAATTTAACATGTGTAGAAATTAAAGATAAGAAACTGGCTGTTGATAGACTCAAACTAAGAAGCAAATATATTTATAAGGCATCCCATGGCTAATTCTTAATTAACAACAAAAACTGGAAAAAGGTTGCAATGGATCGTATCAAATAGAGAAGATTAATATTTTTTTTTTAAAAGCATGCTAACATGAAAATGAAATGAAGTCAAAATAAGGAACTGGCTCTCTAACTGGCTTAGGAACTCTAACTGGCTTAGGAACTCTAACTGGCTTAGGAACTCTAACTGGCTTAGGAACTCTAACTAACTTAGGAACTCTAACTGGCTTAGGAACTCTAACTGGCTTAGGAACTCTAACTGGCTTAGGAACTTTAACTAACTTAGGAACTCTAACTGGCTTAGGAACTCTAACTGGCTTAGGAACTCTAACTGGCTGGGGAAGCAGGAGCACCAGCGACCTACGGTCGCAATAACAGGATCGGTGCACCATCAGCTGACCGAGACCTAGCAGCTCTACCTCCTCGTGGTCTCCCCTGGTAACAATCTGCGTCAAAAGAGGCTGGCTAACAGAAGCTAGGATGGCCGTGTTCCCTGTAGTGGTGGCTGTTACTGATGTAGAAGACCCAGTAATATAGTATCTCTGGGCTGGACTAGTAGTTTCCCAGCATAGCCTGGGATAAACGAACTCCAACTTCTCCAGTAAGAACCGGGAATGTCAAGAAAGCCATTACGACCTACCACATCAAATGAGTCGAAGGGCACCCTGCCCGCATCTACTCGTGACATTACGTCAACAACAACAACAACCACAAAAAGACATAAGAGAAATTATGCCAGACCTTCTAGACATGAAAATGTCTTGTTCATTGTGCAGCCGGACCTAGACACTTCAAAATTGACATTAAAAAGCTGCTCGAAAAGCAGCACATGACAGTCACTATTGAAGACCTCTGTCTATTTCCAGCCGGCCACGAAGAGGTAAAAGGTCATACAGATTTGCACCTCCAGACCTCATTCAAATTAACAGTTTCAGTGTCCTAGTTTTCATAATTACTGAGCTCTCGCCATAATTTACCCACATACCTCCCACCGGATGCTTGTTATAATTTCAAGTTTACATTGTGAAAACGCCCTGAGTCTATGGCATTACCTTAATTCATAGAATTGGTTTTCTGTTCAACTTTGTGACACAACATAAACAAATAAACTGATTTTAAACTGATTACTGTTTGTGCTCGTGTTAAATCAATAGATTTATGAAAATAAACATTTCAAAGCCTGACACGTTTGCAGCACTTTCTGGTGTGAGCGTTTCATTTTGCCCGTAAATGTTACAAGAATTGATACTGTAACTACTGATAAATTTCACTGCATTATATGAGAATTGCATGCATAGATATAGTTATAGTTCAAAATTAGCCGAAAAGCCGTATCACTTTGGGTAAAAAAACAAAAATAATAAAGAAAATCTAATTACAGTAAATACCTATTATAATAGTGGCTTTTACAATCACATTTAAATCACAGTAAATATCTATTATAATGGTGGCTTTTACAATCACATTTAAATCACAGTAAATATCTATTATAATAGTTGCTTTTAAAATCACATTTAAATCACAGTAAATGTCTACGCTAGTAGTCGTATTTTAAATCACACTGACCATCATCATCAAGTAACGTGCCTGCTGGAATAGGTGATCATGTCTCTCCACAACTTTCGATCTCAACAGTTAATCATTTTTGTTGATGACCTCCTGCCAGGCCATTCTCTTAAGCTGTCTGGTATCCTTTCTCTTTGCTTCCCTCTTATCTTTTCGTCCCTCAACTTTTCCAATTGTAACATTATATTCCAGCTGTTCCCTTCTCTATACGTGGCCAAAAATGATGATTGTTTCTTCCTAATATTGGATATTAGCTCAATTTTTGCTTTGGTCTCTTTCAGAATGTTTTCATTACTCTTCTTAGCTGTCAGGGTATTCTCAACATTCTTCTGTAAAACCACATTTCTACAGCCTCCAGTTATTTTCTTGTCTGGTGTCCTATTGTCAATGATTCACATCCATATGTTAAGTCTGGCTCTACATAACATATAAGATCTATTGTTCTTGTTTCTATTGTCAAAAATGGTTTGTATAGAATCTTCCTCATTTTTTCGGAAAGCTGCTTTTGCTTGAACCATTCTGCATCTCACTCTGTTGTACACATACTATCAAAGGTTAATAATGTTGCCACATATTTAAATTCATTTACCTGTTTTAATATTGTTCCACTTGTCTTTAACGTGCAGGACGGTGATGCCTTTTTCTTCTGTTCTTACCATCAGTCCTTTTTTTTTGCTTTCTTTCACTATAATGTCTGACATCTCTTGTAACTCATTTTCACTCTTAGCGATTAAGACTGTGTCATCAGCATATCTTAGATTATTTATATTATGACCTCCGATTGATATTCCAGTCGTGTCCCTTATTGATCTTAAAATAATCTCACTATAAATATTAAATAAATCTGGTTATAGCACATCGCCTTGCCTAAGACCCTGTTTTATTTGTTGAAACATTCCCAAATATTTCCAGTTCTTATGGCCAATGTTTATTGCCAATACATGTTCTTTTTTACTCTCAGATCTTTCCTGTCAACGTTTATGCCTCCTAAAATTGTGATTATTTCTTGGTGCTTTACTTTGTCAAATGCTTTAGTATAATCTATGAAACATAGGTACAGAACTGTTTTCACCTCTATGGGTCTTTCTACTAAAGATCTTATGATATAAATGGCATTGCTTGTTCCTTTATCTCTAACAAAACCACACTGTTCATCGCTAATTTCTGGACTGATTTTGTTTCGCACTCTTCGCATGATGATTCTTAGTAATATCTTAGTCATGTGACTCATAAGGCTTATTGTGCGATGATCATCACATTCAATCGCACCAGATTTCTTTGGTAGGGCTATGAATGTTGATTTTAACAGGTCGTCTGGTATATATCCGCTGTTGTAGATATTCAATATTTGCGTTATTTATATTTCTATTCTAAAATCACACGATCAGACTACGCTGACTATAGTTAATGTCTAAAGTTAGGTTATAATTTAAATCATAATGGTAACAGTAGAAGTGTTGGTGACGTTTAAGGCTATGATTATTTTTGGGGTAATATGGTCGATACCGTGCCGGCTTGCTTTCCCAGAAAAAAATCCAGTACACATTTAAGGCTGGGTGAACCTGGAAACCGTCGATCAGGATCGAACCCTACCTCTAGTCCTTTGTAGTCCAGTTCACTAACCACTGAGCTATCGCGGCTACCCCATGTATCGGTAATGATGACATATTAAGCTATAAAATCCACAATTTAATTACAATGGATTCCTAATCCTCCATCATAATAGCTATGTGATCCCTTATAGACGAATGATCTCTGGGCATTTTGTACATCTCAGACAAACAAGCCATTTGAATATTACAAAACATAAATGTTAGAATCAGATACCGGAACTGTTGTATTGAATATCACACTAAATGACCTCATGTTTTAAGTCTCCAATTACTGCCTCAGATTTTGTTTTTGTAATAGATGCCGCTGTTAAGTAATCTTCACGTACCTCCACTCTCCGTGTCATGTAACTCAGATGTCCAGTTCTGATAAATCTACTCCGCACAAACCAGTTAGTACCAGATATGTCTGTATCACCCTGAGTGTTATCAGCAATATGAATTTAAAATTAGGGTGTGCTCACACACCCCCCCCCCCCCACCCAATAACATCCCATATTTTCTGTTGAGCTCAGTGATTCATTTTTAGACTCAAAGCAAAGAAATGCACATAAATGCATAGAAAATGCGAAGCTTCTGGGAAGCTAATCAGGAGGAATGAAACAAATATAGCGATAATATATTTTTTTTAAATAGCGGTATGGTTAAAGCTTTATGTAATAGGTGGACGACACAAATTAGAACAACGTTTCGGCTCAAAAGGCCTTCAGCAGGGACAAAGATACAACACACGCATAGATATGTATTTAAATTTAAAAGAATAATACACAATAATAATTTCGATTTAGCATAAGAAAAAAAAATAAATATAAAATGTCCCTGTACACCGCACTGTGGCCATAAGCAAAAAGAAACGTTAGTGCCTGTAGTCGTTAGTTCTATTTTTTCTATATATATTTTTTTTTAATTTCTGATTCATTTTAAGCAATCAACATTTTTCGGGCACATCATGAGAAGAGGAAAGTTGGAATACTTGTTTACAACTGGCAAAATAGAAGGAAAGAGAGATCGCGGACGACAGAGAGAGAAATACTGGATAGCTTGGTGTCATGGCATGGAAAACAGTCAACAACAGAACTGATACGATGCACTGTAGATAGAAGATTGTGGAGGGACATGATCACTTACGCCAGCCGGTATGGCACATGATGATGATTCATTTTTAGCAAACTGTCATTTTCTGCATAGTGGTGTTTGTCATAAAAACATGCTCTGCACAAGCATGCCCAGACAACAAATGTTGCGCGTTCTTTTTACCACATTGAGGTAAACTCTAGCACAACTCAGAATATTTTCTATCTATTGGTAATATATATTTCTTAGTCGTAGGTGTTACCCAATGAGGAAGTTCTCAAAGAGGCCAACGCAAAAAAGGCAGCTCCTAAAAAACATCAGAAAGAAACAATCAACATTTTTCAGGCACATCATGAGAAGAGGAAAGTTGGAATACTTGGTTACAACTGGCAAAATAAAAGGAAAGAGAGATCGCGGACGACAAAGAGAGAAAATACTGGACAGCTTGGGGTCATGGCATGGAAAACAGTCAACAGAACTGATACGATGCACTGTAGATAGAAGATTGTGGAGGGACATGATCGTCTACGCCAACCGGTATGGCACGTGATGATGATGAAGAGGTGTTACCTTGTTACAATGAAACTGTTCTCATTCAATGTATCATTATCAAGAGCAAACCGTCTGTCTAAACATACAGAAAGCTGCGATTATGTTCATTGACACAACAAGAAGCCAACCAATCATCATGAGATACAGTGAGGAACTTGAAATTGCTATGAATATTTGAAATCTGTAGTAATTAACATGCGAATCATGGACAATAGGAAAACAAACAAGAAAATCACTGGAATCTGTAGAAATGTGGTTTTACAGAAGAATGTTGAGAGTACCATGAACAACTAAAAAGAGTAATGAAAATGTTATGAGAGAGGTCAAAGCAAAAAGAGAGCTAATTTCCAATGTTAGGAAGAAACAATCATCATTTTTTGGCCATGAAATGAGGAGAGCTTGAATATATTGTAACAACTGGAAAAATTGAGGGACGAAAGAGATAGAGGGAAGCAGAGAGAAAAAATAACAGACAGCTTAAGAGAATGGCTTGGAGAAGGTCAACAACAGAAATGATAAATAGCTGCCGAGATCGAAAATTGTGGAGAGACATGATCACTTACGCCAGTAGACACGGTACTTGATGATGATGAGTAATTAACAATGGTGTCAGAAAGAGATCAAAATAAGATTAACAAGAGCAAGACAAATTAAACGCCATAACGAACAAATGACACAACACATGCATGTCAGTAAAATTAAAATTACTGAGGACATGTATCTTCGACTAAAACGGCTGCTGTTGCACATTTCTATAACTCGAGAAAGACCAAGAGATAGAAGTAATGTGTTCCCTTCATGGTTTCAGGTGCATGGCGAATTTGGTGTCAGGGAACATATGTTTTAACGACCGGAGCCACGGTCTAAATATGATCGGTTTGCGTTAGGCCACTTTATCCCCTTTCCAAGAAAAAAGTATTCGAGTAAGTCTTAATCAGAGGCCGGGTGTGCTGTAGTAGCGAACGCACTCAACCACCCACTCACCGTGGCTTCTATAGAAAGACAATTCTTGTGTATTCACTTTAGGCTGACTGAACCCAGAAACCATTGATCGGTATTCGAAGCAAGCCTCTGCCAACTTCATTAACTACTGCGGTCCCATCAAAAGTAGGATATTAGGACAAATAACAAATATACCAAATATTAAATACTATGCGGTGTCGTGAGTATAACTAAAAGAGAACATATAAAATGAAAAAAAAAATTGTATAGAACAGCTAAACTAATAAAAAATACAAGACAAAATATAACACTTCGGCAAAAGCCTTCATCAGGTTTAACACACTATAGATACAATTGTGTCTTTTATACAGACTAAGTTTAAATCCTGGCCACCATCTTTTTCAGCCATTTTTAGATGTGTGTGTGTTGTTTTCTGGCTTGGATTTG
The DNA here is from genome assembly GCA_032433765.1 of Megaustenia siamemsis. Lineage (NCBI taxonomy): Eukaryota > Metazoa > Mollusca > Gastropoda > Stylommatophora > Ariophantidae > Megaustenia > Megaustenia siamemsis. The sequence continues at coordinate 58,763,005 of JAVIAB010000047.1, read as the reverse complement.
TGTGTTTAATTTGTATAGTTTGTTTGTTATACCTGACAAAGGCGTTTCCCGAAACTTTGCAATTTGTCTTGTCTTTCTATTAGTTTAGCTGCTCCTCAAAAGGTGGATAGATAGACACAATTTACACAAATCCTGAACAGGCACGGACTAACATTACAACAGACTAAATCCTCGGTAGAAAATGGCAGTTTCACAAACATCTACAATACTTGCAGAAAGCAAATCTACAAAATAAAAAGAATAAAAAAATGTAAAGGTTCCCTCCTCGCCGGCGTATTTGAAATATGGCACTAGTGCCATTTTTTTAAAAAAATAACAAGCAGCACAATATATGGGGAATGTGGTCGGTATCACCTCAAGCCGCCTTACTTTCCCAATAAAATATTACTATATTATGGTACATTATTCAGAGGTTAGCTGAACCTCAAAACTGTAGTAATGAGCGCATTATCTGTCCAGCCACTGAGATATTAATGTATAGGATTAATTGCGTGTATTAAACCTTTCATAAAAGTATTAAAGTTTGCTTTGTTATTATTATACGATCTTTATTTTTCTGTTTTCTGTTGCGTTCTCTTGATGGGGGAGTTGAACATTGATACAGACTTTGTTTATAAATTGAACGACTTTATGTGAGGGCCTCGGTAGCCTAGTTGGGAAAACCACCCGACTGGACTACCGACGTTCGGACAACCCGTGTTCGATTCCCGCTGGAAGCAGTGTGAATTGTATTCGTGGTTGGGAAAAAAAAATACCACCACGGTATTACTTTGGGAAGGTGAGGAATGCCACCTCGCATCGTGAGTTTCCATGCTTGGTGCGGCACTATCCAGATGTCTCCGAACACTTCTGGATAGGCGGCCGAGCATATATGGGTGAAAACTCGCGTGCTAAGACGCCGATCCAAGTGTCGTACTTTACCTTTCCTTTACGACTTTATTTCCAGCTCTGCCAATGAGTCAGGGAGGCACTTGCCCAATAACAGCACGCTGAAGTCGGAGGCTCTGCGCACGGTGGCACAAAACACTAGAGCCCACGCAAGCCTCATTTATTTTGAGGATCGTTCTCTTTTAAGTTATATATTGCAACCATTATTTCAAGCTTCTATTTTCTTCCACATTGTTGTTGTAGTTGAAGCCAAAATAGCATTTCAGAAAATAAAAACATTTTACGCAACAAACCTATATCAATAGAAGTGAGATAGATGACTTCATCAGTGCTATATAGAGCCAATTCTGACCTATGGAAGCGAATCGTGGACCGTAAACAAACAAATGAAGAGACGATTAGAGGTCACAGAGATGGGATTTCTCAGAAGAATGTTGAAAGTTCTCTGGACAGCTGAAAAAACTAACGAGGAAATTCTCAAAGTGACTAACACAAAAAGGTAGCTCCTAAAAAACATTAGAGAGAAACAATCAACATTTTTCGGGCACATCAAGAGAACAGGAAAGTTGGAATACTTGGTTACAACTGACAATATACAGGGAATGAAAGATTGCGGACGACAACGGGAAAAAAATGATAGATAGTTTGGTGTCATGGCATGGAAAACAGTCAACATAATTGATACAATGCATGGTAGATAGAAAATTGTGGAAGGACATGATCGTCTACGCCAACTGGCATGGCACATGATGATGATGCTGATGATGATTTTGTTCGTTAATAATCAAACATTTAACTTTTGACATGAGAACTTTACCTGCGATCTATTGAAAATTAAAATGAATGAATCTTCAAGACCAATAATAAACAATGCACAGAAACAAATGCCATTTCCTAAGTGTGAACTATATCCAAACAAGTTGTATTATAAATAACATTTACCTACTTCAGTTGAAAAAAATACCCACCCTTTAATCCCCTCCACTGATAGAACTTGCGTATAAATGTAACAAGGCTATTAGTGTCCTCACGATCTGTCTTAATAGCAAATTCTGTCTTGATATTGCGTGTGTCCACGTTCTACAGGCTAGAAATTCATTTGTATTTCCTAATATATTTCATGATAGTTCATTCCGGTCATTAATTAAGCAGCGACAATAACTCATTACAGATGTGCCCTCTTCGTCCTTCAATGTTATTACTTCGATTTTACAGGACTTTATTTTGAGTCTATGGGGATGCATTATTTTAGATTCAGCTCCAGAACGTGCTGAGAATATTGGACAAATGTTACCGCGTAGAAGGAAGCGTTGGACTGTCGATATAAAAACATGTATTATTTTGTTAGTTTTGTATAAGTAAATGGAAGTGACGCGGATTAGGGTCGTAGAAAACAAAATATTCGCTCTCTGCTGGCATATTTAAGTAAAAATGTGAAAAAGAACGAGATATAGAAAAATAGAAGAAACCGTGGAAAGAAAAGGAAAATGACAAATTGAGATTAAAAGAAATAAATGCAGGTGTAGAGCAAATTGTAAGGAAATATAAAAATTAAGAAAGAAGGGAATGAGAAAATAAAGAATTAATCAATGATCTATACGTTATTGAGTTATTGAGTTATTTGCGGGTCATCATCATTGCACTCCGAACATGTCCATAGGTGCTCAGATCCCCTCCTCAGCAATTCCCTCAGTGTCCATCGACTGAAGACTCCAGTTCTATGTTAGTTGATAAGTCTTCTTACACGGCCACCAAGTTTCTCATTTCTGGCTGTGCCCATCTTAACTCCCATTTCCATCATCCGAAGAAGTGACGTTGATCTGTGTTTGTCGAAGTCCTGTGCGCTTCCCACATCTCGAAGGGCATTGATGATGTCCGCCCGATCCATCGGTTGCCCGTCCTCAACGACAGCGCAGCTAGCCAACCTGTCCGCTCTCTCATTTCCCCGTACTCCCGCATGTCCAGGGACATAGACAAAGGTGACCTTACGTATTTTGGATTTCTGCAACGACTCTACCCATTGCATGCGTACATAGCCCGCCTCCACTTTTTTTATCATGCTCATCGAATCACTCAGTATGCATGCGTGGATGTAGTCTTGTGACTCTAACCATTTGAATGCCTTAGTCACTGCCATCACCTCCATTGTCATGCTACTCGTGGTCATGGCGTATGCACCACTGTCTTCCTTGGCTATTCTGCCTGCTGAGCGTGCTGTAAATGCCCATGCACTTCTTTCGTGTCGTCTTACTGATCCGTCTGTATAGATTACTGCATCTTTCTCATCGGTATTATCGCAGATGAGACCGTTGACCTCAGCATTAACCACGACCGGGTTCTGTTCCCTACTTTTCCTGTCGAGTGTGACAATACATGAGAAAGTTCCCTTGAATGACGTAGGCACCGGTATCCACTCCTCACCAACGCTGATATTGGTAAGCCCACAGACCTGTTTGATGACATCTTCTGCCCGGCCCACCCATGATTTGCCTCTTTTTAGCCTTGTACCTTTCTCTGTGTTGAGCACGTGGTGCAATGGATGCTCTGTATCTGTACTAATCTTCAGGTATGCTCGTGCTCTTCAGATCTTAATTCTGTCATCCATGGTTGGAAAGTCAAGAAGATACCTCATTGCTACACAGGTAGTGTCCCTCGTACATGAAGAAAAGAACTGGGGTATAGATATTATGTTATAAGTATTTTGGAAGAACAACATGAAACAAACCACAAAAGGAGTACCCTAGAAATAAAGAAATTATATCTATTTAAATATAGTTTGTTTTTTCTTCTAAAAACAGACTTAGGTGGTAGTTATCGACACATTATCCTTAGTGTACACGGAACCACTCATACAGTAATTCCTTAACGTAAATGACAACCACATTTCTATGTTGGTTTCATAGATTTCCTTGACTCGCTGTACATCACTCTTGTCTGTCATCTCTCCTTCTTACTTGATATCTATTCATGTATGTAAATTCGCATTCGTTGATTTGATTCAATTGCTCGTCCTGCCTGAAGCTAACTATATCATTGTTGCTGGCTGTGTACCGTCTCCCTGAGAGTATTTAGAACGTTAACAGCAACCAACCCAGCATGTCCGCTCGTTGATATTCTCCTATACCCGAGTGCCCTGGCCCCAAAATAAAGTACATTTTTGTTAGCCTTGTCTTCTTATGAAACCCCAACCACTGTTTTTGAGCCCAACCAAATTTGATCTTCATGAGCGAACTTATTAGTCACTGAGAAAACATATGTGACTAGACGTCTGTTTCTTCAGCCACGATATTGCGTTAGTTAGTCAAATACACTTGTTATGGTTATGATTAGTCGAAGGCCCCGGTATCACTACAAACGAATTAACATTCATAATTGCTCAACCGCCCGTGTTAGTGGAATCATCTGAATTAAAACTCATCTCATTAAAGGATCTAAAAAAAAAGTTCTTCCTTTTAAATTCTTTTAGATTATTAAAATAGACTCATCATCATTGAGTGCCGTCTCCGCATTTAAAGGTTGGCTACCATGGAGCGCCATGCCTCTCTGTCTCTTGCTTTGATGTACAGGTTGTCATAGGCTGAAATTTCCATCTTTTGATGTTACTCGTCCATGTTAGTCTTGGTCTGCTTCTGCCACTTTACCTTGTATTTTCCCTTCCAAGATTACTTTCAGTAGGATGTTTTGTCTTTTAACATGCCCCAAAAATCTCATGTGTCTTGTTTGAATTGTGTTTAATAGTTATCTTTTCATCTTTAGCTGTTTTAAGACTGCATCGTTTATTTTATTTTCTTTCCATCCAATTCTACCTATTCTTCTATAAATCATCATTTCAAATGCTTCCATTTTCTGTTCTGTTTTCTTGTCTAATGTTCATGTTTCTGCACCATACATGAATGTTGAGGAGATATAACATTTTGCTATTCTTACTTTTAGCCCTGTCGTTTTTTGTTTTAAAGTTAGTATTTTTTTATGGCATTAAAATTAAAGCAGACTAAATTATTGTAAAGGTAATGTATTATTTGGGAAGTTGTTTGTGCGTTTAAATTAATGATAATATAACAAAATTTTCTGCTTTATTTCTTAAAGAGAAATAGTACATGAAATGTTAAAATGTAACTGTATGTGTATCATCAGTCTGTCGACAGCCGTGACAAAGGTCGAACAAGGTATTGATGTTTGTGGTGACACGTGCGACTTGTGTTTAGTTTGCAGTCCATCAGATCACACGGAAACGGTGTGATTGTGCAGCACCACAATTTATCAATACTTCCCTTTCTCTCTCTCTCTCTCTCTCTCTCTCTCTCAGTTCCCATAAATAGCTAAAGATCGATAGGGTAGCCATCAATGCATTATTACTCGATTCTGAAGGAACTGCTAAGACAGCTTTTACAATTAATACTTTGAACTTGCTCCGTCAATTCTTGTTTTATTGACGAGTTATATTTAGAAGCACAGTAGCTGATTTTGAGTCTCGTTCTCTCACTTTGTATTTGTTCTACTTCTCTTTTGAATGACCTTTATATTATTATTCACTTTTCTGTCCCTTCTCTCTTTCTTTCTTTTTTTCTTTCTTTCTTTTTTTCTTTCTTTCTTTCTTTCTTTCTTTCTTTCTTTCTTTCTTTCTTTCTTTCTTTCTTTCTTTCCTTCCTGCTTTAAGAATATCAGCTGGTAGAAAAGAGGAAATCGTGAGAGAACAAAATTATATAGAATTAAGTGAAAAAGTAAAAGAGATAATTACCACAGAACATACATACACACATATATACAGATATATATATATATATTTGAGAGCTGCTAAAGAATCCATTCCTAGAGGAGCAAGAAGAAACTAAAAGCCATACTGGAGCAAGGAAATACAAAGACTAGAAGAGGAACTGGACTCTGCCAGAGAACTAGCTGAAACATCACACAGCACAGAGAGCAACATTGCCTACAAAGCAGCCTCGGCCAAATACAGATGTGAGGTCATGACATCAGCAAGACAGAGCTGGATCCTCTGGTCCCTGGAAACAGAGAGCCTTAATCTAGACAAAAATTATCATAAACTATAGAATCTTGCGAAAGCTCTGAGCGACGAAAACAATTGTCGACCTCCAATATCATTAGCACACAATCAGAGCATCCTCAGAGGCAAAAGGGCAGCAAATCTACTGATAGAGACTTACAAAAACATTAGTAGAATAAACATTCCAATAGACAAACAGAAGCTGCAAGACGGGAAAACCAAGATGCAAAACACATGCCTTTAGCACCAGAAGAGCATCAGACGACCATCTTTACCCCAACTGAATTAGATGTTGCCCTCAAAGGATTGAAGCTCAAAAGTTCCCCTGGTAAAGATGGAATCTCCAACGAAATGCTCATAAATCTCGGACAGAAAGCCAAGAGCCAGCTTCTAGGGATAATAAATACTAGCTGGAAGAGCGGTCATGTGCCGGCAATCTGGAAAGAAGCTATTATGGTGCCCATCCTCAAGCGTGGAAAAGACCCACTAGACCCAAGTAGCTATAGACCAATTAGCCTACTGAGCTGCCTGAGTAAATTCATGGAAAGGCTGGTTAACAGAAGACTTATGTGGCATTTGGAGACAAAACAACAAATCGTATCACAACAAAGTGGCTTCCGTCAGCACAGATCAACTGAAGACCTGGTCACCTACATTGCACAGAAAATAGAGGATGCTCTACAAGAAAAGAAACACACACTGGCAGTGTGGGTCGACATGAAGGCTTTTGATAGGGTTTGGCGAGAGGGTTTAAAGAACAAGCTTTTTAGACTTGGCATCCAGGATCGTTTATTCAATTGGGTCTCTCAATACCTTCAGGATAGAATGGCCAGAGTACAAGTTCAAGGTCAACTAATGAAGAAGGTCACAATCGAACAAGGCGTACCACAAGGCGGAGTCTTGTTCCCAACACTCTTTTTAATTTTCATAAATGACAACGTAATGGACATTTCACCCATAATACACTCAGCAATATACGCAGATGATCTGGCGTTATGGGCTCGCAAGAAAAGTATGTAGGTGGCTGGACCCAGGATGCAAGATGCCCTAGGTGAACTTGAAAAATGGATGAACACCTGGTTCTTACCAATCAGCGAAAAAAAAACTACAAAAACAATTTTCAGCCTATCAAGAAACACACTCTCTGCAAACTTGAAGATAAAAGACCATACACTCCCTATTGACCAAAACCCAACATATCTTGACGTCATCATGGATCGCAGAATGACTTGGAAAAATCAGATAGACAGGGCAAGGAAAAAAGCCAGAAAACGAACAAATATTATGAAGAAATTGGTAGGAACGGACTGGGGGGCAGACCCCATATTTTGAAAAGACTATACGTAGGAAGAGTCAGACCAGTTCTAGAGTATGGAGTCACATACTGGGCTATGGCTTCCAAATCACACCTTAGCGAAATTAACAGAACACAGAACCAAGCTGCCCGTATCATCACTGGTGCTATGAAATCTACACCTATTAAGACTCTAGAAACAGTAACAGGTTTACAACCCTTAGATGACAGACGGGTCACTAAAATATTGCAACAAGCGGAGAAATATAGAAGGCTCCTTAGCCACCCCATGCACCAAAGAATAACTGGTTCCTGAATTGTGCGACTAAAGAGGAGCAACTTCGCTGCAATTGCCAATGAACTTACTACTGGAGACCCAGTACTTTCCATAACAATATCGAAACCTTTGGGCCCATCTGATATGTGTCCTCATGGCAAACATAAAATACCAGAACTTAAGGAAAATATAACAGGAATCATAAAAAAAGGCACCCAATCAGACACAGAAAGAAAACACGTAGCAGAAAAACACATACACGATACCTACCCACAGAATTCTTGGTCCCACATATACACAGATGGCTCTGCTACAAATGCCACCAGAAATGAAGGGGGAGGTGTGTTCTTGACACTGAATAATCAGGATGAGACCACCAAGTGAATAGCTACTGGAAAATTGTCAAACAGCTTTAAAGCAGAAACTGAGGCCATCAGAGATGCTGCAACACTGGCTACTCAACACAAAAATAACATGCACAATAAATTGGTGATTCTGACTGATGCACTGTCAGTACTATCAGCTCTAAAAAGTCCCAAGAACAATGAACTAGATGACTTGAGAACAACCCTGGACCAACTTTGAAAAATCTTCCAGAGAGTAGTCATTCAGTGGATACCATTACACTGTAATATACACGGGAACGAACGCGCAGACAAATTAGCTAAAGAGTGAGGGAGATTACCACAAGAGAACCATCCGCTCAGTTATGATGAAGTCTAATCCATCCTCAAAGGTCAGTTCCATGAAAAATGGAAACGAGAACACCCAAAGCATAACGAGAGTGACGGATACCACAGACTATCAAGGAGGGATCAAGTCATCATACTTCGTCTACGCACTGGACACAATAGAAATCACATGTTCACCAAATTCAAAATAGGTACAACCAGCCTATGTCACTGTACACTGGACAATATGACTACAAAACATGTTCTACATGATTGCCCCCAGTACACAGACCTGAGAAGAGCAATGTGGTCCACGCCCACCTTCCTGGAAGAGAAACTATATGGGGCAATCGATTCGCTTAAACAGACAGCTGACTTCATGAGAGAGTCTGGAATCCTACTCTGATTGAGTCTTGATCGCAGATATATATATATATATATATATATATATATATATATATATATATATATATATATATATATATATACATACATGTTTGTATGTATGAATATATTATGTGTGTGTATATATATATGTATAAATATATATATATATATATACACAAATATATGTAAATATGAAGTCACTATTGAAAAAGTACAGCATGATACGCGACTAATTGTTATATATATATATAATAGTTGTGTGTGTTGTACCAAATAGTTTAACCCACTTGACCCTACCTCTGTGAACCAGAAGCAGAATGACTACCAATTTGAAAGTCTGCTGGTTAGTAAAGAGAAGTACATAAGATCTATCGATACAGACATCTCTGATTTAAAGAGCTCTGTAGAACAATTCCTTTGCCCGCGAATGCAAAAACATCCAAATCGAAGCTGACACTGATGGTTGTGAGAGGTTAATAGACAAATAAAAGAGCATTGATCAGCTTCGCTAGGAGTTCGTTCCCAGAATAGCTTACCATCTGATGATGAATGCTGATACAACGAAACCTACAATAACCGTCTCCAGACTTGATGAAACTCCGCGTCCACTATAAATTAACAAGTATGGGGGACTGGTTGGTCTCGAGGCACGACACCGGTCTCGAGGCAAAGAGGTGTTGGTTCAAATGCCAGGTGCACCATTTGGGATTTTTATTTGTGATTTCTCTCTGCGGTAACCACCCCTGGTTTCAACAGCGAGGCCCGGCTTGAAACGTCAATTACTCATTGACGGGGGAAAAAAATATGAGTACCTCTGAAGACGGAGTTATCTGCCTGTGTGGCGAGGGACCCCTGTGCACAAAACTGCCGGGGAAACACGGATTAACACGCATTAGTCAGTTGCTAGTCGCTAGAGGCTTCCTCAGAGGTGAAAGCTGACAAACGCAAAAGCAAAACAAAATTTACAAGTATAAAATGTGTTCAGTTTTAGCAGTAGTAATAATAATTGAGCAAAATTGTGCATTGTAGTGGTAGGTTGTTAACAGGAGATGTAACAATATAGCCGTAGTAATAGCTTTTGTAGTAGTATAGTGGTAACAGTCATCATCATCATCATGTGCCATACCGGTTGGCGTAGGCGATCATGTCCTTCCACAATCTTTTATCTACAGTGCAGCGTATCAGTTCTGTTGTTGACTGCTTTCCATGCCATGACACCAAGCTATCTAGTATTTTCTCTCTTTGTCGTCAGCGACAGTGTAAAACACAGGAAGTCCCCGTACAGTCGCCAACATTAAAGAACCATCGACAGTTACAAATCGAAGAGTATGCCAAATATGGCCGCCGCCCGGGCAAACTTATCAACACAATCTGTCAACACTGATGGTACACAAACCGTGCTACGGAGTTCGTGCAGATGGGTCAGGGTTATTCTTGGTGTTTTCTCAAAATTTTTCGGGTAAAAACGGAGCATTTACGGGTTAGCCCAAAGTGCAGTGATGATGATCTTGATATAACGCAATAAAAATTGCCATGCAATGGATCCAGCAAGAAAGCTAAAGAGAGACAAACCAAAGATAATGTCATCGAAGACATTGATAACGTAAATAAATGTCGTAAGTTAAACATGAAGAATCATTGTGGAATATATCAACAGATCAACTATAAGGCGAGTAGGCCATGAACAGCTTAAAGGTCTGGAAAAAAACGGTAGACGAGGAAGAATAGCCGCAGTTACAATCGTCAAAGGAATAATACAAGAATTAGTAAGTGCGGAATTAGATGGACAAATACAGGTTTTAAAAATCAAAATTTTCTGTATAATCTTCGATAATTTTTAGAGAAACCGCAATAGAATCGAGAACGTTATTAAAATCGTCACCAGTAATGTAGGAATATAAAGAGCTCGTCGTGGCATTTGTAATTAAAATACGATAATCATTGGTTTGAGCATGACTCTACGTTTTTACGTTGTTTTTGACAATAGAAACAAGGAAAAAAGTTCTTAAATGTTACGTAGAGCCAGTCTTAACATATGGATGCGAATCAAGGACATTTGGACAACAGACAAGAAAATCACTGGAGTCCGTAGAAATGTGATTTTACAGAAGAATGTTGAGAGTATCATGGACAGCTAAGAAGAATAATGAAGATGTTCTGAGAGAGGTCAAAGCAAAAAGAGAGCTAATTTCCAATCGGTGCTATATAGAACCAATTCTGACCTATGGAAGCGAATCATGGACAGTAGACAAACAAATGAAAAGACGATTAGAGGCCACATAGATGGGATTTCTCATAAGAATGTTGAAAGTTCCCTGGACAGCTAAAAAGACCAATGAGGAAGTTCTCAAAGAAACCAACACAAAAAGGGAGCTCTTAAAAAACATCAGAAAGAAGCAATCAACATTTTTCGGGCACATCATAAGAAGAGGAAGGTTGGAATACTTGGTTACAAATGGCAAAATAAAATGAATAAGAGATCGCGGACGACAAAGAGAGAAAATACTGGATAGCTTGGTGTCACGGCATGGAAAACAGTGAGCAACAGAACTGATACGATGCACTGTAGATAGAAGATTGTTGAGGGACATGATCGCCTACGCCAACCGGTATAGCACGTGATCATGACTATCAGTAATGGGAGCCGTGATAGCTCAGTGGTTAGTGAACTGGACTACAAATGAAAAGAGGTAATGTTCGATCACAATCGATGGCTTCCGGGTTCACCCAGCCTTTAATGGGTGCCGGATTTTTTTCTGGGAAAGTAAAACGGCACGGATGTAATACCGACCACATTACCCCAAAAATCATGTGCCGAAGGTCTGTAAAATTTATGGTCACAATCACCATATTCCCTATACGCCACTTGGCGTGACGGGTGTGCTTTACTTTTGTTTTTTACTATCAGTAATAGTATTTATAGTAGTATTAGTTGTTGTTGTAGTAGTAATAATGATAGAAACAATAATAGTATAATCATCATCAAGTACCGGGCCTACTGGCGTAGGTGATCATGTCTTTCCACAACTTTCGATCTCGGTAGCTATTTATCATTTCTGTTGTTGACCTTCTGCCAAGCCATTCTCTAAAGCTGTCTGTTATTTTTTCTCTTTGCTTCCTTCTGTCTTTTCGTCCCTCAATTTTTCCTGTTGTTACAATATATTCCAGTTGTTCTCTTCTCATTACATGGCCAAAAAGTGATGATTGTTTCTTCCTAATATTGGAAATTAACTCTCTTTTTGCTTTGACCTCTCTCAGAACATCTTCATTACTCTTCTTAGCTGTCCATGGTACTCTCAACATTCTTCTGTAAAACCACATTTAATAGTATAATATAGTATTAATAATAATGGTGGTAATAGTATGGATAATAATAGTAGGAGTAATAATAATAGTAGAAATAGACTTAATAATAGTAGTAGTGGTAATAATAATAGTAGTTGTAGTAATAGTAGTAGTATTAATAATAGTAGTAATATTAGTAGTAGTAATAGTAACAATAATAGTAGTAGTAATGATAATAATAGAAATAATGACAATAGTAGTAATAGTAATCATAATAGTAATATTAGTACATCTTGTAAAAATAATAGTAGTAGTAATCGTAATATTATTAGCAATAATAAGAGTAGTAGGACTGATAGTAGTAGTAATATTAATAATTGTAATAATACTATCACAAAATGTAGTATTAGTAATAGCAGTAACGGTAGGAGAAATAACTATAACAGTAGCAATATTTTTAGCAACGAATGTGTAAGTTGTAGTGGTTGTAAAACATTAACTACAGTAGGCCACGATCAATCCTTGACGTCAGAATGTGCATCCACACAGTGGCTGTCAGAGACTTGAGCAGCATCTTCAAGATGCGAGCTCTGGCACCGTTAAGTGCAGAAACCATTTGTAGCCCGTGCAGCTGTTCTCCCCCCACCACTCCTCCACACGTTCGCCGCTCTCCCCCCACAACAAGAAGGTTGTTTCCCCAGAGCGATAGCGGTAACCGATAATGTTGCTTGGTGACATTAATAATAAATAAAGCACTCACTTTGATCGCCCGTGTGGATCACTTGTCACTTCACTCAGTGTCTCCTCATACATACTGCAAATGTCAAATAAGAAGAATTAAATGTTCAATACGGTACAGACAGTTCTGAGGATATTACGTGTTTTGAAAACAAATGTCACCGGGGAATCTCAAATATAGGTTGGAAAGTATACATTTCATATAATAAGATAAGAGACGAAACTAAACAAGAACACGTGTCGAGTTTTATAAGAAACAGAAGTGTTGGAACTACATTGATCATGTGCTCAAAGTGGATGAAGAAGAAAGGCTTCATCATCAGGTATTCATGGGAAATATCTGGTAAAAGAAAACAATGCAGATCAAAGGAAACACTACGCAGCACATTCACTAGGAGAGGCTCAAGCATGGGACTAAGAAACAACCAGGACCTATAAAAACTAGTATGAGATCATCTGTTGTGGACCAATCTGACCTTCGACCTATGTGCCGTCTTCGGCTCGAGAGGACCTAACCAACAGGTACGTAACAAAGCCGAAGAGAATACAAACTTGATCCGTTGACTAGTTTTAGGATAAAAGATGTCTCCCGCCATTTGTCAGTTCCTACGAGACTGGATAGGGACATACCAAAACATACAGACAAGATCCAGACGTAATCAACATGCATTGGCATGCAGTAAAATTTATGTGATGTGAAATAGATGCAGACTTAGGTAGGTAGTTAGTTGGTTGGTTGGTTTGTTTGTTTGTTTGTTTGTTTGTTTGTTTGTGTGTTTGATTGTTTTTGTTTGTTTGTTTGTTAGTTAGTTAGTTAGTTAGCTAGTTAGTTAGTTAGTTAGTTAGTTAGTTAGTTAGTTAGTTAGTTAGTTAGTTAGTTAGTTAGTTAGTTAGTTAGTTAGTTAGTTAGTTAGTTAGTTAGTTAGTGAACTTGTGAATTAGTGAACTACTGAGCTAGTTAGCTAGTTATTTACTCGTCAAATTAATCATAGCGCACATCGAATAACTAAATTAATTAATCTTCCGGCCTCTCCAAACGTAAATACTGCAGCGGTCGATGTAACACAACCTTTATTCTACAATCATTGAACCGGAAGTCCAAACTAAGTACAAAATGGCAGAGAATGTGAAAGCAGAATTGAGCAGTATGGATTAGATTTCAGGCACATAGCAAAGGATGGACGTGGGCCATGCGAAATGGAGTTACATTCTTGCTATTTTACAAGTGGTCTAGTTACTTATTGGCTTTGCAAGTCTGTTTCAAACGATAATCAAGATGCGTCTAAAATACGATATGATGTGGATGAAACCATACAAGTAGAACCATTTTTTTTTCATTGAAAAAAAGCAGCAAGCAAGGTTATTTTTTCAGCTTTTAGATAAAGGTAGGATGGATGACACGAGAAATAATAAAAGAATAAAAAATTTGTTAAGTGAAGTCAGTGGTTGAATACCATCATGACGGTGTGAGTCTCTGAATTTACTGACAGATGGAGAATTGACAATGTGTCGATCACGGAGATATTTAACTGTAGCGTTACGTAGGTTTCTTTACGCTTATCGCACAAATGAGACTTAAGACAACTACTATGCACATGTAACTTAGTTTTACATGGAGGGGAGTTTTAGTTAAAATAAAGTGCTGCTTTCTTTTCTTTTTTTTATGTTATGTCAAGTTAAAATAAAATACTTCTGATCGCAGAAGTTCCAAACAACCATCCTTAGTATTTCAGTAATTTTATATCAACGTTTGTCAAACTTTGGCTAAAGTATGTCTCTTTCTTTACTTATTCCTTTTTAAATGTAATATAAAAATATGCATGTACGAGAAGTTTATTCATGAAATACTTTTATAAATGTTTATATGGTATGTTGTGTATCTCTTTTTATCTCTAGAGTTATTACAGGTGGGCGGGTATTCAATTCCAGGTAGGGATTTTTTTTTCTTTTGGTTGAGGGGGTTAAAATAAAAACTGCAATCTGTAAATTACGGGCACAGATTCGTGTTAAACAAGGGATAAAAGCATTTAAATGTATACAAATATGAACCTGCTGTAAAGCTGATGAAACGGATTAAAATAAAAACAATAACCTACTACATACTACATTTTCCTTTATTTACATTTTCACCCATCATCATCCTCATTGTTCAAACAGCCAGATGATGTGCATTACAAATCTCAATCTTTATCAATTTCTGTTTTGTTGCATTGACGGGGCATTCATATTTTAGACATAGACGCAGTATCCTGTCGGAGTGAAAATGTTCACGTTTAGTAGGTGCTCCTGTCAAATCAATAACGAAATGTGCAAGAAAATAAATACATTTTGTAAAAAAAAATATCAGAGCATTGGATTCACTATCAGAGTAATGACCACAACATCTAATAAACACAACATATCTCATCATTGGTCACACGAACAAAGCAAGTCACATTACAGAAGGAATAACCGCACTATCATAACATGAGCAATATCATCATCATCATGTGCCATACCGGTTGGCGTAGGCGATCATGTCCTTCCACAATCTTCTATCTACAGTGTATCGTATCAGTTCTGTTGCTGACAGTTTTCCATGCCATGACACCACGTTATCCAGTATTTTTTTTCACTTTGTCATCCGCGATCTCTCTTTCCTTTTATTTTGCCAGTTGTAACCAAGTATTCCAACTTTCCTCTTCTAATTATGTGCTCCAAAAATATTGATTGTTTCTTTCTGATGTTTTTTTAGTAGCTTCCTTTTAGTGTTGGCCTCTTTGAGAATTTCCTCATTGGTCTTTTTAGCTGTCCAGGGAACTTTCAATATTCTTCTGAGAAATCCCATCTCTGTGGCCTCTAATCGTCTTTTCATTTGTTTGTGTACTGTCCATGATTCGCTTCCATAGGTCAGAGTTTGTTCTATATAGCACTGATGAACTCTCTTTCTCACTTCTATTGACAGATTAGATTTGTTGCATAAGATATTTTTCATTTTCTGAAATGCTATTTTGCACTGAGCTATTCTCCTTTTTTATTTCTGTGGTGCATCTTCCGTCTGATGTTATTATTGTACCCAAGTATTTGACTCGTTGCACTTGTTTCAGATTTTTCTTACTTTTCTCTTACTTACAGACTGAAACCTTTTCTTGTTGCTTTCTTTTACTATTATATCTATAATTTCTTACAGTTCAACTCTGTCTCTGCTATTAAGACTGTGTCATCTGCGTATCTCAAATTATTTATGTTGTGACCGTTGACTTCAATTCCTTTTTAGCAATATACTACAGCAATAAAAATATATATTTACGATACAATCACAGTCCTTGGATCTGTCAGTGGTTGGGAGGATATAGGACATGAGAACAAAGGCATCTTGCCTGAGCAGTCGGCCACGCGGTGTCCTGAGATTTTATTTCACTCAGGTTAGAATTTGACCCAACCGGAATTTGAATCCGCGTTCTCCTGGTTTGGAACGCAAGGAGTTATCGATTCGCTCACCCGCTGTGCTAGAACAATAAGTACACTAAAATAACACTTACCACTCTACCAGAAAAGACAATAGTATTGAAGCTACCCCAGTTCTTGTTACTGCTAGTCGATATTGAGATATATAAAGTGAGCTTAATCGCTGCATTACCCTAGAGACAATTTCCGCTATGGACGGAAGTTGATCGTTATTTTTGGAACAGGCTTTATTTACTGTCATTAAATGTCCGTGCCTGAAACAGAGAAAATGGGGGAGGGGGAGAACGACTAGACCAGAAAGCGTATAAAACAGAGTTAATTTAAAAAAACACGATAGATACTATGAAATAGAAAGAAGCCTGCATGTGAGAGGAATGGGAGCTGCGATAGCTTAGTGGTTAGTAAACTGGACTACAAAGGACAAAAGGTAGGTTCAATCCCAACCGACGGCTTCCGGGTTCACCCAGCCTTAAATGGGTACCGGATTTTTTTGGGGGAGAAAGTAAAGCAGCATGGGCGTAATACCAACCACATTACCCCAAAAATCATGTGCTGAAGATCTGTAAAATTTACTGTTACTAACACCATATTCCCTATACGCCACTTGGCGTGACGGGGGCTCTTTACTTTAATTTTTTTTTGTGCGAGAGAAATGAGAGAAAGAGATGTGAGATAGACAAGAAGAAAAGAATAGACAAGAAAGGAAGTAAGAAGTAAATGTGAAAATTTATATAACGGAGAGCAATGGATGGGATATAGAAAATGAGGGAGAAGGGGGGAGTGCTGAGTGAATAAATCATCGGCTGAGTTATTGAGTTTAAGAGAAGATGAAACGATAAATATGAGAGCGGCCGAGTCATTGAATCAGAAAGATGGGAACAAGGGGAGATGTGTTGGCGGTAGGTGAATAGAAGCCTAAGGGACAATGAGTGGGTGACTAAATGATTAAACTTTATAGAGTGGGTGGGATGTGGAGTTGGCTACAACATTATTATATGGTGGTTATGGAGTTGGTTACATCATTATTATATGGTAGTTATGGAGTTGGTTACATCATTATTATATGGTGGTTATGGAGTTGGTTACATCATTATTATATGGTGGTTATGGAGTTGGTTACTTCATTATTATATGGTGGTTATGGAGTCGGTTACTTCATTATTATATGGTTGTTATGGAGTTGGTTACTTCATTATTATATGGTGGTTATGGAGTTGGTTGCTTCATTATTATATGGTGGTCATGGAGTTGGTTACTTCATTATTATATGGTTGTTATGGAGTTGGTTACTTCATTATTATATGGTTGTTATGGAGTTGGTTACTTCATTATTATATGGTGGTTATGGAGTTGGTTGCTTCATTATTATATGGTGGTCATGGAGTTGGTTACTTCATTATTATATGGTGGTTATGGAGTTGTTTACTTCATTATTATATGGTGGTTATGGAGTTGTTTACTTCATTATTATATGGTGGTTATGGAGTTGGTTACTTCATTATTATATGGTGGTTATGGAGTTGGTTACATCATTATTATATGGTGGTTATGAGTTGGTTACTTCATTATTATATGGTGGTTATGGAGTTGGTTACATCATTATTATATGGTGGTTATGGAGTTGGTTACTTCATTATTATATGGTGGTTATGGAGTTGGTTACATCATTATTATATGGTGGTTATGGAGTTGGTTACTTCATTATTATATGGTGGTTATTACAATCTTTACGGCATTTTAGGGCTCTGCCGGAAGGTGTATAGAACTGGAGAGCAAAAATTACATTCACAGTGCAGTCGCTACCAAATGTTAGATCAGAATTAATATAACAAATGTACGATTAAATTATTTAATAAAAGCCCTCGGCCTTATTGGGCGCTAAATCAGGATTTTTCTTTTTCATCAGGATTTTCTCTTCTGTATTGTTCAATTCCTTCCTCTAGCAGCTTCTGGTATGTGTTCTTTACTTGCATTGTATAGGTATCTTTAATATCTTTTTGATTTAAAGCTGTTATGTCGAGTGGGTTTGTTGATGAATCAGATTTTTGCTTGTTTCTCTTTAATGAAAATCAAACTAAAGAGAAACAAGCAAAAATCTGATTCATCAACAAACCCACTCGACATAACAGCTTTAAATCAAAACGATATTAAAGATACCTATACAATGCAAGTAAAGAACACATACCAGAAGCTGCTAGAGGAAGGAATTGAACAATACAGAAGAGAAAATCCTGATGAAAAAGTAACAACCAAATGGCAATGCATAAAGAAAAGCATACAAAAAGCCTGCGACACCTTACCCAAAAGAGAAAAGAACAAAAAACAAAAATGGATAACTAACACCATCTTAGAAAAAATGGAAGAAAGGAGACAAGCGAAGAACACTGCCCAATACAATAAAATAGATAATGAGATACGCAAAATGTGCAAAAAGGCAAAAGAAGACTGGCTCAGCCAAAAATGTATAGAAATAGAAACTATGGAAAGCAAACAAGACCTAAGAGGAATGCACACATAAATAAAGAGAATGACTAATAAAAATAAAACAGCCACAGAAGGTGGATGCATTGCAGACAAAAAAGGAAAAATGCTAATAGACAATAAGGATATCATACATAGATGGCAGGAATATATAACAGAACTATTTCATGATCAAAGGGACAAGAAACCACTTATAAAATGTACATCAGGCTATAAAATCTTAAAATCTGAAGTGGAAAAAGCTATAAAAACAATGAAAAGGGGAAAAGCAGCAGGACCTGAAAGCATACAGATAGAGATGATACAGGCACTTGAGGATTTTGGCATTGAAGTGATTACAGACATATGCAACGACATATACCACACAGGATACATACCAAATGAACTAAAAACATCAACTTTCATTGCATTGCCTAAAAAGAATGGTGCAGTTGAATGCAGTGACTTTAGAACAATAAGCCTAATGAGCCATGTTACAAAAATCTTGCTAAAAGTTATACAAGGAAGGATTCAGAGTAAAATCAATACTGAATTAGATGAGCAGCAATTTGGATTTAGGAAAAATAGCGGGACAAAAGAAGCCATATTCTGCATGAGAACATTAATCGAAAAATACACAGAAGTAAACAAACCAATATATGCCTGCTTCATAGACTACACCAAAGCTTTTGATAGAGTACACCACAAACAACTTATAGAATGCCTAAAAGAGATACATCTAGATGACATGGATATACGACTAATATGCAATCTATACTGGGAGCAAACAGCAATAATAAAATATAACAAAGAGTTCTCTACACCCATTGATATAAAAAGAGGAGTAAGACAAGGATGCATCCTATCACCAAGCTTGTTCAATCTATACACTGAGCAAATCTTTAAAAACATCATAGAGATGCCAGGCCTACAAATTAATGGAAAGATAATCAATAACCTAAGATATGCTGACGATACTGTACTACTAGCAGAAAATCCTAAAGACCTACAACAATTACTTAATGAAATAAACACGACAAGCAAAAAATATGGACTAGATATGAATATCAAAAAGACTAAAACTATGATCATAAACAAAGAAAATACTCAAAACCCACAAGTGGATATCAAAATTGAAGGAATAGACCTTGAGACAGTTCAGAACTATAACTACCTTGGACATACTATAACCAGTGATGGAAAATGTACAACTGAAATAAACAAAAGAATAGGAATGGCAAAAAGTAATTTTAATGTCATGAAGGACATACTAACATCAAAACAAATAACACCAGAGCTAAAACTAAGAATAGCAAAATGTTACATCTTCTCAATATTCCTATATGGTGCTGAAACATGGACATTAGATAAGAAAACAGAACAGAGAATTGAAGCCTTTGAAATGTGGATATATAGAAGAATAGGTAGAATTGGATGGAAGGAAAAGAAAACAAATGACAAAGTCTTAAAACAACTAAAAATGAAAAGAGAACTTCTGAACACAATTAGAACAAGACAAATGCGATTCTTAGGCCATGTTAAAAGACACAACAGCCTACTAAAAGTGATCCTGGAGGGAAAAATACAAGGTAAAAGAGGCAGAGGCAGACCAAGATTAACATGGACGAATAACATCAAAAGATGGACAAACCAACCGATGACAACCTGCACCATCAAAGCAAGAGATAGAGCAAAATGGCGCTCCATGGTAGCCAACCTTCGTTGCGGAGACGGCACTCAATGATGATGATGAAATGAGCGATATTTGCGACTTTCTGTTAAGCACATTTCCACTTCTACACGACACACAGTGCATAACAATTCTCTGATTCAAAGCATAACTTTGAAACATGCGGAGGGGGCACAACTTTGTCACGCTGAGAACTTAGACTGTTATGTAGTCTTATTTGACAATCCTTATACAAACACTGTCACAGACCACTCATACACTGTTACATGACATTTTCCCTACACTTTTCATATCAAAAATGTTATGTTATGACATTTACTCGTTGCACACTGTTCGAGAATAATTCTTCGGTCCCATTATGTTATTACGAATCTCTCTACTTGTAAAAATAGATATCCATTGTTATTATCCCCCTTATTCCACGACACTGCCATCACACATGTCTTTACGAGAGCGCGGACCTGGATGTCATTGACAAAAACAGACATAAAAAACAGAGCGCTCATCGCAAGAGGCAGGATAGATCGGCCCAGGCGCCCTGGTGTAACGAAGTCGAGGAAGCATGACGAACACAAGAGACAAACGGCCAAAACATGACAGAGAGCCAGAAAGAATGGAAGAGTACAACCTGAAATCTGAAAGAATCTGAAAGTAGAGGTTTATCAGAAGATGATGCACTTTAAACTATGCTCTAAGCAGGTTAAATATATTGAGTAGAATAATTTATGTAGGAAAGTGTGCCCAGAAAAGTACGTCGCATAATCTGGCGTCTTCATCCGAGCATGAATGGCACATCACGGCGCAGAGGCATACCAGACTTCCAGAGCACAGGCCAAAAATGGCACAAATCTGATGTGAGAGTAAAGGGAAAGCCCGGCTTGCCCGCTACATTGAGCAGATTTTCACTAAAGAAATGAGGCTGTGAGAATGCGTATGAAGGGGTCATTCTCAGAATTGTGAGAGGATGTAGTACTGGGAGAAGATCTTACGGTCACAACCGATGCCATTTGCCATACCACTTAAAAGGTCACACAACACTGCTCTTGGACCAGATGGTGTTCGGTATGACGACAATGACGATTTCGTTGATAACAACTTGGAGGAACTGGCCAACGAGATTAATGCCAGCATTCAAAGTGGTCAGATTAAGGAGGAGTGGTGCATAGTTAGGTACTTATTACCTCGGCCGAAGCCAAACAAAGACCACTCTCAGATCAGTGACTACAAAATAATCACTGTGCAGAACACTGCGGAGACCCTACTGGAGAAAATGGTTGTCCGTGAACTCACTTATGATCTTGAACGGATACGGCCATTCCCACCACATTCGGGGGTTATAGATATCAGAAAGAGGCATAGCTGACTGCGACAGTCTTCGCCTGTGAAATCTTCGAAGGATTCCACAGACGAGAAGAGATATGTGCAGCTGCTATAGATCAGGAGGATGAACACAGCAGCGTACTATTTGAATATGCTCCTCAAACTGGCGGTGCAACCCTACCTCAACAGATTGATCGCTGCAGCACCCTTTCAAATGATGATGATACTCAGATGTAGATTTAGGTACCGAGCCTACATCAATTTGTCCAAGGTTGCCACAAGATTCACATTTTCACCGGTCCTACATTGCGTGTACCCACTAATAATCACGGAACAGCAGCTGGATAAGATGTATTGTCAGGCTCGACGTGAAGTGCTGGGAGCAGAATCCAGTCGTGGTCGATGCGGAGGCCAACGCCCTCATTTTGGACAACACCGACGAGGAAGATGCAGTCATCTATATAGACAAGTCCGTTATACGACACCAAAAGAGTGCATGGGCATATACAGCATGTTCTGCAGGCAAATGAGTCAAAGAAGACAGCGGTACGTACGTTATGACAGCGAGTACCATGGAGATGGAGGTGATGCCGGTGACCAGGGCGTTTTTCTGGTTGGAGTTACAAAACTACACCCACGCCTATATACTAAGTGATTCGATTAGCGTGATAATAAAAGTGGAGGCGGGCTCTATACTGAGACAATGAGTTGAATCATTATAGAAGTCAACGAAACGCAGAATCACTTTTTTGTCTACGTCCCTGGACATTAGGGAGTACGGGGCAATAAATGAGAAGACAAGCTAACTTACTGTGCTGCCCTTGAAGACGGTCAACCAATGGATCAGGCAGACGTCATTAATGTCCTCCGAGATGCTGGAAGGACACAGGACTTCGATAGCTCTGAGTCCACGTCTCTCCATCGGATGAAGGAGATGGGAGTAAACATGGGCATATTCAGAATCGAGAGGCTTAGTGGCCGCATAAGAGGACTTATCAACCAACACAGAACTGGAGTCGTCAGTCGCTGGACGCTGCGGGACTTACTGAGGGAAACTGAACACCCATGGACATTGACGGGGTGCAACGACGATAACCCACAAATAAGTCAATAACTCCCATCAATTTTTGTTACGGCATACTTGCCACTTTGACCCTTATTGTATTCATCAGTCACACTCCGTTTCAAACTGTTCTCTATTGTTTATTCTTTACTTGAAAGTCTTTGTCTAAGCTACATTCCGAAGTGTTGTTCTTCCATTACATTCTTTGCTCTATTCTTTGTTCCTATTCCTTTCATTACGCTCCTTAGTTATATTCTTCTAATACATTCCAGAGTCACTTTCCTCCATTATACACCGCAGTCATGTTCTCTTATTACACTCTTCAGTTACGTTTTTTCAATGTATTCCTCAGTTGTGTTCTTTCATTACATTCTTAAATCTTCTCTGCTTATTTTTCATTAATCATTTTTATTCCATTCCTCTCTACAGCTGCGTTTTTTTACATTACCATCTTCTTTCTTATTTTCTGTTTTTACTTTTTTTTTTCTTTTTATCCTATTGCTTGTCCGTGTAACGTCGCAGAGAGTAGGAATGTGCAATTTTCTGGTCTTCGCTAATTGGGTAGCTTGAGTTGTTGCAGTGTCGAGTTTACCTCATGTCTCAATCATTCCATCTATCCATCCCTTTTACTCTATAGCTGAATTGTTTCATGCAATGCGCTTGAACTGTGGATTGGTCGGGTTTCATTCTGATCAGATGTCCAAACCAATTGATTTTGTGCTGTTCAATATAGTCAATAGCGTGTTTAACACGAACTATTTAACTCAACATCATTTTTTGGCCATGTAATGAGAAGAGAACAACTTGAATATATTGTAACAACTGGGAAAATTGAGGGACGAAGAGATAGAGGGAAGCAAAGAAAAAAATATCAGACAGCTTAAGAGAATGGCTTGGCAGAAGGTCAACAACAGAAATGATAAATAACTGTCGAGATCGAAAGTTGTGGAGAGACTCATCACCTACGCTAGCAGGCCCGGTACTTGATGACGATGATTTATCTAATTGTTTCAACAATAGTTTTCTCACTTCCATATTTCTGAGTTCTCTTTTTGCTTTGGCCTCTTTCAGAATATTTTCATTACTCTTCTTAGCTGTCCATGGTTTTCTCAACTTTCTTCTGTAAAACCACATTTCAGCAGCCTCCAGTGAATTTCTTGTCTGTTGTCCTATTGTCCATGATTCACATCCATATGTTAAGATTGGCTCTATATACAATTTAAGAACTATTTTTCTTATTTGTATTGTCAAATATGAATTGCACAGTATCTTCCTCATTTTTTTGTAAAGCTGCTTTTGCCGAGTCATTCTGCATCTTACCTAAGTTGCACATCTACCATCTGAGGTTAACAATGTTCCCAGATATTTAAATTCATTTACCTGTTTTAATATTGTTCCCCTTGTCTTTATCGCGCTTTGCAGTGAGGTATGTTTATTTATTGTTACCATTACTTCTGTCGTTTCCATCTTTTTTTCTGTCTATCCATCTAGTGTGAGCTTCTAGACCGAGTCTCAGCTAAGTATCATTTTATTTTTTTACATATTTTTGAAATTACTCATTTGTATATATTATCTATTTGTAATAACTTAATACAACTTCCTTTTATTTTATCATTTCATTTCTTTTCCCTGTTTTTATCTCTCATTAATTTACTTGTCCCGCTCATTCTAGATGTAATAAAATGTACTTTTATTCCGATATCCATTTTTGATGTTCTCGTTTTCTGAATAAGACTGCATGAAGGCCGAAACGCCAGTATTTTGTTCTGTTACTTTTCAGCAAAGCTGTCACCATACCTTGTAGAAGTGTATGTTACACCCCACAACTTGCTGCTGGGAATACAAACATTGCTCTATTAATTCATTTTTTGCTTGCATAATCACACTCAATATGTATGGTATGTGTTACTTACATTATTTTCTCTCTGGATTCTGGTTATTAAAGCGTTGCATATAATTTTCAGTCGTTGGTAGACGCAATCTTTAAGTACATGTATTCTCACACATGCTTTACATTTTCATTCCCGATTACATTCTTTAATCACATCTGCCAAATACATACCTAAATCACATTTTGCAATTACATTTCCGTCATATTTTTAATTGCATATTTGGCCACTTTCATCCATTACACGTGTCAGTCATTTCCTTCCACAGCATCCCTCAGTAATATTCTTCAATTTCATCCCTCAATAGCACGTTTTTTCATTACATTAATTGGTTATATTTTTTATTACATTACTCAGTCATAGATCCCATCACATTTCTCAGTAATATTCTTGTATATTTGACTCAGTTATATAGTCCATCAAATTTCTAGGTTATATTCTTTCATTACTTTACTCAGTTATATATTCCATTCCATTTCTCAGCTATATTCTTTTATTACTTTACTCAGTTATATATTCCATTCCATTTCACAGCTATATTATTTCATTACTTTACCCAGTTATATATTCCATTCCATTTCTCAGCTATATTCTTCCAATACATTTTCCAGTCTTTTTTTCACTAAATTAATCTGTAAATTATTCAACAACACTTTTACATCACGCCGCTTGATGGCTTGTCTTCCCTGCTCACACCTAGACGTCACACTCCTATAAAGGCACACCCTGTCACACAACTACCTGCTACTCCGTCATATTTAAACCCTCTTGGCTTCTTGGTAATATTTCTCCGTCACATCGCCAAGACACTTCGTGACTATTCCCCTATTTTAATCAGGCTATTTATAGTTTTATGAGTGAGCGAGGTTACCGGGAAAATCCGATATATTGGCACCCTGTTAGTGAAGATTACTATATTTTGTTGAAGAGATGGACAAGTGGAGAGAAAGAGCTGTAGAGAGAGCCTGAGGCTGGGAGTGTCTGCGGGTATGTGAATAAGAACAAGATATAGATAATATTGGTGAATAATAGAGAGCGGGTGAGAGAGAAATATAGAGAGTGAGAGAGAGAGAGAGTGGTTGAGAGAGAAAGAAGGAATGCAAAAGAGAGAGCGTGGGGGGGGGGGGGGAGAGAGAGAATGCTGGAAAGCGATAGAGAGGGGGGGATAGGATAGAATGCTGGATAGCAAGAGAGACAGAACGGTTGAGAATGATGAAAAGAGAGTGAGAGGGAGCGGCTGGGAGAGAATTCTAAATTAAAAACAATATAGAGGCGAATTATAGAAAGTTAGAGAGAGAGAGAGAGAGCGGGAGAGAATGATGAAAATCGAGAGAGAGAGAGAGAGAGAGAGAGAGAGAGAGAGAGAGAGCGGATGAAAGAGAATGAGAAAGCTATAGTTGATTAATGTATAGGTAAACTTCATAAGTGGATAAAAGTGATGAATTAATGTGTGGATGGACTAGTGAATTATTGATTGGTGATTACTAAGTGTGTGGATGGACTAGTGAATTATTGATTGGTGATTACTAAGTGTGTGGATGGACTAGTGAATTATTGATTGGTGATTTCTAAGTGTGTGGATGAACCAGGCAGATGGTGAGGGAACTAGAGAAGAAAAATAGAATTATAGATGGTAGGTTAATGTGTGGGTGAACCTGGCAGTTGGTGAGTTAATGGTGGGGAACTATAGAAATAGAGCGTAGATTGTGGATTAATGTGTGAGTGAACTAGACAGTTGGTGAATTAATAGTGAGGGAACTATAGAAATAAAGTATAGATTGCGGATTAATGTGTGAGTGAACTAGACAGTTGGTGAATTAATGGTGAGGGAACTATAGAAATAGAGTATAGATTGTGGATTAATATATGAGTGAACTAGACAGTTGGTGAATTAATGATGAGGGAACTATAGAAATAGAGTATATATTGTGGATTAATGTGTGAGTGAGCTAGACAGTTGGTGAATTAATGATGAGGGAACTATAGAAATAGAGTATAGATTGTGGATTAATGTGTGAGTGAACTAGACAATTGGTGAATTAATGGTGAGGGAACTATAGAAATAGAGTATAGATTGTGGATTAATGTGTGGATGAACGAGGCAGTTGATGAGTAGTTAATGGTGATGAACTATAGAAATAGAGTATATATTGTGGGTTAATGTGTGTGTGAACTAGGCAGCTGATGAGTTAATTGTGGGGAACTATAGAAATAGAGTATATATTGTGAGTTAATGTGTGGGTAAACTACGCAGTTGGTGAGTTAATGGTGAGGGAACTTAAGAAAAGAGCATAGATTGCGGGTTATTGTGTGGGTGAAGTGGAGAAATAGAAATTGTTAGTTGTTTAAGGTGTATATGTTACACATAAATATAAGTTGGCTGTGTGTTAAAGTGTGAGTAAATTGGAGAAATAGATGTATGTTAATATTTTGATGAAATGAGTGGTGGGAGGGGAAATGTTTTTAATGAGAGAACGAGAGAGAGAGAAGAGAGAGAGAGAGAGAGAGAGAGAGAGAGAGAGAGAGAGAGAGAGATAGCTCATATTAAATGTTATATAATTATGCAAAAAAGAACTGTATATGTGACTTAGAGAAACAGGAAAAGTGATTGAGAACGTGTGTGTGTGTATGTATGTACGTGTGCGCGTGCGTTTGTGTCTGTGTATGTGTGTGTTTGTGTGTGAGTGTGTG
Source organism: Megaustenia siamemsis (assembly GCA_032433765.1). Classification (NCBI taxonomy): domain Eukaryota; kingdom Metazoa; phylum Mollusca; class Gastropoda; order Stylommatophora; family Ariophantidae; genus Megaustenia; species Megaustenia siamemsis. Next base: position 58,735,900 of record JAVIAB010000047.1, on the reverse strand, counting down.
TTTGTGTTTGTGTGTGTTTGTGCATTTGTGTTTGAATTTTTGTGTTTGTGTGTTTATGTGTGTATGTGTGTGTTTATGTGTCTGTGTGTTTGTGTTTGTACGTGGTTGTTTATGTGTATGTTTGTGTGTGTGGTTGTGTTTGTATGTGTGTTTATGTGTGTGTGTTTGTGTGCGTGTGTTTGTGTGTGTATTTGTGTGTGCCTGTGTGTGGGGTTGTGTGTGTTTATATTTGTGTGTGTTTTGTGTGTTTGTATTTGTGTGTGTGTTTGAGAGTGTGTTTTTGTGTGTTTGTGTGTGTGTTTGTGTATGTTTGTGTGTTTGTTTGTGTGTGTTTGTTTGTTTGTTTGTGTGTGTGTTTGTGTGTGTTTGTGTGCTTTTGTTTGTTTGTGTGTGTTTGTGTGTTTGTGTGTGTGTTTGTGTTTGCGTGTTTGTGTTGTTGTGTTTGTGTTTGTATGTTTGTGTGTGTTTGTATGTGTGTGTTTGTGTGTTTGTATTTTTGTGTTTGTGTGTGTGCGCCTGTGTGTGTGTTTTTGTTTGTGTGTGTTTGTGTGTGTGTGTGTTTGTTTTTTGTGTGTGTTTGTTTATGCGTGTGTTTGTGTGTGTGTTTGTGTTTTGTGTGTGTTTGTGTATGTGTTTGTGTGTGTTTGTGTGTGTGTTTGTGTGTGTGTTTGTTTCTGTGTGTGTTTGTGTGTGTGTTTGTGTTTTGTGTGTGTGTTTGTGTATGTGTTTGTGTGTGTGTTTGTGTATGTGTTTGTGTGTGTGTTTGTGTATGTGTTTGTGTGTGTGTTTGTGTATGTGTTTCTGTGTGTGTTTGTGTGTGTGTTTGTGTTTTGTGTGTGTTTGTGTATGTGTTTGTGTGTGTTTGTGTGTGTGTTTGTGTGTGTGTTTGTTTCTGTGTGTGTTTGTGTGTGTGTTTGTGTGTGTGTTTGTGTTTTGTGTGTGTGTTTGTGTATGTGTTTGTGTGTGTGTTTGTGTATGTGTTTGTGTGTGTGTTTGTGTATGTGTTTGTGTGTGTGTTTGTGTGTGTGTTCGCGTGTGTGTGTGTGTGTGTGTGTGTGTGTGTGTGTGTGTGTGTGTGTGTGTGTGTGTGTGTGTGTGTGTGTGTGTGTGTGTGTGTGTGTGTGTGTGTGTGTGTGTGTGTGTGTGTGTGTGTGTGTGGCGGTTAATGTAATTTGTATCGAGCCGTTTCTTCGATTATACTAAGTTCAAATAAGCAATGTTTAGCTCTCAGTTAAAAATATATATTGTGAGAGATTGTATAACTAAACACACACACACACACACACACCAACCCTGAAGAGACATTCTCATCTTTCATACAATGAACGCAGTCCTGCTCAAATTTCCATATCTTTATTGGTGTTCGAATTACTGAGGAAATTCCGAGCTCGGGACCGAGTGTGATTCATCTTGTGTGTGTGTGCGTGTGCGCGCGCGCCGAATTGTCTTGACACATCTGCCTGACGCGCCACTGTCTGAGGGTGCTTACACAATACCGTTGTTGTTCGTGAATGCTGATGTACATCATCATTGAGTTCACACAAGATGGCTGAAAGATCTGTTGCCATTGACAGTGTTTAGTGATAAAACCGTTAAAGAAATGTCTGGTTCGGTAGCGAGTGAGACCATATATTTATATACACACACAAACATACACACATACATACAGGATAAGAACACTCAGATGAAAATAGAAAGCTCTCTCAGGCTGTAATGTAAGCTTTGTTTATTATGGTGTCTGCCAATCTATAAAGCTGTAATAATGCCGGGGCAGGCTATTCATGTCCATTTATTTGGCGTTAGCTTTTGGTGTTGTCACGGATACATTTAATTACGTCTATGTTTCTAGTAGAGCTTGATAATTTGAGACAGGTTGGCAAGACAAAATAGACAATAAGGTGAGAGCAGGAACAATGGGAAATGTAGGTAGAGAGATGACGAAAGGAGAAATACATAGAGTAATACAAAGGGTAAGAGAGAGTGAAAAGGAAAGAAAGATCAATCGAGGGATTTTGAAAAACATTTTAAAAAAGAAAGTGATGCATAGAGAGAGTGAAAGTGAGAGCGAAGAAACAAAAGAGGGAGGCAGGACGATAACAGCAAAAATGAGAATGAGATTATAAGATGGCAACAGCAAGGAATCAATGTGGAGACATAAGCAGAGAAAGTGGTTAGAGAAAGCTTTAATGAGGCAAACAAAAAATACGTAACGACAAAACAAGATAAATGGCGACGACATGAAATATGTACGCAAACCTTTGTTACTTGGCTTTCATGGGGCCAAAATCGAACAAACTGCATGACTCCCCTGAAGCAAGCACGAACTTTTGTCATATTTTGTTCCATTAACCGACAGGTTGATACATCGGGTTAAACACACAGCGCCATTAGCCAGCACGCTAAAGTCTCGTTCAGGCGCCAACCCTACCTTGCTAAACTGTCTCAGAACTAATTCTGTGGATTGTCTCTGGTTTAGACAGCTTAACATGTGAGCCTCTTTAAGCAAAAATGGGAAGGGAAAATACTTTCTCCTGAGGAAAGCATGTGGTGTCACTACCTGAAAACAGCCTAAACACAAACGGAATTCCATGTTTATCGCATCAATTCTTGTTTATCATGTTTCCGATTTTTATTTCCACAAAATCTGTCTTGATTAGTTCGTTGAAATCTTATTTGTATACACCCTCCTTTCCGCTTATTTTCCTTAATAACATTTTCATATTAAATTTTTCATTTGCTAAATAACATAATTTTGTCAATATTTTTCTCTCTTTTATTCCTTCTCTTGAACGTATTCTGTTCACTTTAGATGTATGTGAGATTACCACGCCTCTTTCATCAACAATTTGACAATTGTAGCACTCTTCTTTTGAGTGATAGATTACTGTGATTGACTCTGTATGTGAAATTAATACACAGGATTGTGATAATTATTGTTAATTCTGTGTTTGGTTTTCTATATAGACAAGGATGTCCAACAGCTGATTGTTGTCTTCTAAAAGTGGTATTTGAGCTCTAATCTAAAAATGTTTTCATCATTTAGGAGTGTTCAGAGACTACTACTACATTCCCCTCATTCTTAAAATTGATGTGTTATGGGAGTGGTTTGAATTTCTCTCTCTCTCTCTCTCTCTCTCTCTCTCTCTCTCTCTGCGATCAGGACTCAGTCAGAGTAGGATTCCAGACTCACACATGAAGTCAGCTGTCAGGTTAAGTGCGTTGATCGCCCCCACAGACAGAACGTCACATTTAGAGTCCGCCAGATTCACTCTGACTGAACACCCGTTAATACGTTGCACTGTGTTCTGCGCCAGTGGCCCAGTGCATCCGATTTCAGCCAGCATTTTTTCAGGTTTGCTTTCCTTAGCCTTTGATTGTCCCCAATCTTCCTGCAAGGCAGCAGATTGTCTTTTCTGTAGGGGGATTCTGCCCTTAGATGGTCTGCCCTCCCAGGTTTACGAGCACCATCTGCCCGAGTCACTAGAGGTGACTAACACAGACATGCACACACAAAGATATGAGATATGAATAACACAGACATGTACACAGCGTTACGAGACATGACTAACACCGACACACATCAAGATATATGACACAGGACTAACATAGACATGCACATAAAGATATGAGATATGACTGACTTAGTCATGCACACACGAAGATATGACACATACCTAACATAGACATACACACAAAGATATAAGATATGACTAACATAGGCATGCATACACAAAGATGTGACTTACATAGCCATGCACACACAAGAATATCAGATGTGACAAACACAGACATGCACGCACAAAGATATGAGATATGACTAACATAAACATGCACACACTGTTATGAGATATCCCTAACCCAGACATGCACACACAAAGATATGACAAATGACTAACACAGATACACACTACGTTAGGAGATATTACTAAACTCAGACGCACATAAAGATAAGAGACACGATTAACACGGACACACCAAGATATGAGATATGACTAACATGACACACACCTAGATATGAGCCATGGCTAGCACACACACGCACGCTCAAGCTAAGACTTGAGCCATGGTCAGCACAGAAACACACCCAGATATGAGACATGACTAGCACAGAAAAACACTAAGATATGAGTCATGTCTTCACGGAAAAACACCAAGAAATGAGCCAAGTCAAGCACATAAACACACTGAGGCATCCATATGCTTGGGTTAGTCTGCAGACCCCTCTTAACGTGTGAATCATCGACATACGAGAATTTGTGACATCACATATACAGAACGTACAATACGTTAGCTATGGTAAATAATTATGAATGATATTTTAGGAGAACAATGCTCGTAACTACAAGATTTAAAGATTGGCAAATCTGAGAGTTTCCGGGACGCAATATTCTATTTCTAAACACAAAAATGTCTTTTTTTTATATTTTAAGATAGTTTTTTAAAATCACTTTGAATGTTTAAAAGTGAAATAACGTGCATTTTATTTTTTTCTGGAAAGAGGTAAATAGGCAAATCTACTAAGGTATTAGTGGCAAACAGATGTGCCCATTTCACTTATTTTCTTCTTGACTTTTATACACTGGATGATGAGGTAGATAAAAGAAGATTTTCCTGGATGAATACGATAGCTTTGCGTGATTCATCTCTGACAGTCTATTCCATGGCCTTTGAGATCTCACACAATGTAACTGTATAACCCACAAGATACTGGTACTACCGTGGATAACATGACAACAGAACACGTCCTACAGGATTGCCCACAGAACACGCCCTACAGGATTGCCCCCAGAACACGTCCTACAAGATTGCCCCCAGAACACGTCCTATAGGATTGCCCCCAGAACACAGACATACACGATTGCCCCCCAGAATACAGGCTTACAGGATTGCCCCCATAACACGTCCTACAGGATTGCCCCCAGAACACAGACCTACAGGATTGCCCCCAGAACACGTCCTACAAGATTGCCCCCAGAACACAGGCCTAAATAAGACAATTTGTTCCACACCCACCTCCCGGAAAGAGAAACTCTACGTGACAACCGAATCACTGAAACAGACAGCTGCCATCATAATAGCGTCCGGAATCGTGTTCTGAATGAGCCATGATCGCAGAAGAAGAAGATGAAGAAGAAGAAGAAGATTCTATGCATTGAAATCTGACCAGTAACGCATCCGTACAATTTATGTTTGCCAGGCAGTGAAACGGAGTTCGTTCACTTGGGTCATGATTTTACTGCGAGATTCTCACTATTTCGATTAGAAGATCGGAGCACCTATGCATGTGTCCGGAGTACACCGATGATGATCATGACATAACATAACATGTGATAGACAATGGTTTTAGTACTGGAGCGTTTTAAATACTCTGAATGCATTATAGGTCTGTGGCCAAAGAGAGATGAGAAAACTGCCGTGACTTGCTTTATTATCTCTTGTAATGGAATCTTACTTTTCACTTTTATGATACCTTATGTTATGCTAGTTTTCATTTAAAGAACGATATTTAGTTGATGAATATCAAGAGAAGAACAATCGATATCTCATTAACTTAAACCGTCATAGAAACCGAGATAATTCAGTGGTTAGTGAACTGGACTACTAAGGACAAGATGTCGAGTTCGATCCTAATCGATCGTTTCCAGGTTCACTCTCTTAATGTGTACTGGATTTTTTTCCTTGGAATGAAAAAATTGCACTGGCGTAATACTGGCCACATTACCTCGTGCAACAGGGTTCTGTTCTTTCTCTATCACAACTGTCATTAAGACATATAATAGACTCAAATATACATATCCATCCCCTCCTCTCACATACATAAACATACACTATCATTTGTAGAGTGTATAGTTAATTATCATTTCAATATCTGTTAGCGTTTGTGCAATGATTGTGTATATTGCAGAGTATATTTTCAACTGCATTCCACTCGAATAGCCTGACTCCTTCGTTATCATCATTTGCTAAAAAATGCATTCAAATGATAAATAGTCCTTTTCAATTACGAAAGGAAATGATGATTAAGGACCCAAAAAATTAAAAGAGAACTAGTAAACACAATTCAGATAAGACAAATACGATTTTTAGGACACTTTAAAAGAAACATCAGCCTACTAAAAGTAAGCTGGAATGGGAAAATAATGTAAAAGAGGCAGACCAATGGATGAGTAACATCAAAAGATGGACAAGTAATTACTCCACTTACAAAGGTTATGTAATAAAATTTGGGATGAAGAAAAAAGTTCCTACAAAGTGGAAGAAGGGCAATCTTAAAGATTGCAATTACTGGAGGAGAATAACGCATCGTTTTAAAATTGACCACAGATGAACTATGGAATATTCTCAACACAACAATATTATTAACAACAGTTAAATTTGGATCATCTGAATGTGAATCGTGGACAATGGAACAACAAACATGAAAATCACTGAAGGCTAAAGAAATGTGGTTTTATAGAAGAATGTTGAAAATACATTGGACAGCTAAGAAAAGTAATGATAATGTTCTGAAATAGGCCAAAGCAAAAAGAGAGCTAATTTTCAATATTATGAAGAAACAATCATCATTCTTTGGCCATGTAATGAGAGGGGAACACCTAAAATATATTGTGCACACTGGGAAAATTGAGGGACCGAAGAGAAAGAGGTAAACAAAGAGAGAAGAGATATCAGACAGCTTAAGAGAATGACTTAGTAGAAGGTCAACAACATCATCGTCATCAAGTATCATACATGAGGGTTAGGTGATCATGTCTCTCCACAACTTTTGATCTTGACAGTAATTTATTGTTATGGTTATGGTACTCGAAGGCCCCGGTATCACTGCAAACTAATTACAATCCATAATTACTCAACTACTTGTGTCAATGGAATCATCTGAATTAAGCTTAATCTCATTGAAGGATCCAAACAAAGAAAGGCAGCAGCAGTGCCCATCATATCAGCTACAGCACATGCGACACCGAAAGTAAACGCAGTTGAATTGTCTTTCTTCAGATGATATCATCATTCATTGTAAGCAATCGGAATATTGACACACGATCCGGATGAAAAACACAGCTCCCTGTGAGCACAGAGCACTAAGCTCAGTAACTCCGTGAGCCAGTCAGACTTGAAATATGAGGAAACTGCAACAAGCAACACTTTTCAGACTGAGCCTCAATGGTTCCTGCTACCTAAGTAGTATGGGTGGCTGTTTACCCACACTAAAAGTGCACGGACATGCACCGAAAGACAATAGATTTGGCACCGAAACCGCACGAAACTTGCACCAAACCCGTGCAAAAGTCCGATAATCGGCTTATTATCTCGGTGGTCGTGATCGGTAATCGGCTTATCGCGGTTGTGTGCGTTGGTGCGTGACGATCTCGGTGGTCGTGGTGTGTGCGTTGGTGCGTGACGGCTTATGATCGGCTTATCGCGTCGCTAGCTCGCCGATTATCGGACAGCGGTTCTCTCGGGCGACAGCGGTTCTAAAACTTGTGGCGGGTCGTCGCCGGCTATCTCGCGGGTCGGATGGCGGGTCGTCGCGTGGCGTGCGGGTGGGGAAAGGGGGGGGGTGCCTTTATTGGTCGAGTGTTATCATCATGTGTGGGTATTAGGCAACAGGAGGCGACATGTAAAAAACGCTGACAAGCAATTTATTAGTATCGTTAGCATCATGTACCAGGTGTGATTATAGCGATTTTTTTTTCTCTCTAATGCATATCCAAGCTAACTCAAGTCAAATAAAAATCATGTGCCACCCTCATCATCATCATGTGCCACCCTCAACATCATCATGTGCCACCCTCAATACCATCCCTTCATATCCTATCCTCATCTTGTGCCACCCTCAGTGCCACCCTCAACATCATCATGTGCCACCCTCAATACCATCCCTTCATATCCTATCATCATCTTGTGCCACCCTCAACATCATCATCATGTGCCACCCTCAACATCATCATCATGTGCCACCCTCAACATCAACCTTCATATCACATCATCATCATGTGCCACCCTCAACACCATCCTTTCATATCCTATCATCATCATGTGCCACCCTCAACACCATCCTTTCATATCCTATCATCATCATGTGCCACCCTCAACACCATCATCATCATCCCTTCATATCCCATCATCATCTTGTGCCACCCTCAACATCATCATCATGTGCCACCCTCAACACTATCATCATCATGTGCCACCCTCAACATCAACCTTCATATCCTATCATCATCTTGTGCCACCCTCATCATCCCTTAATGTTCTATCATCAAGCCACACAAAGTATCAATCATCTCTCTCTCTCTCTCTCTCTCTCTCTCTCTCTCTCTCGCTCTCACACACATTCATGGTAAACCAAAACAAAATTCGTTCTATATTTCACAACTTTATTAATACAACAAATATACGACACACATATATATATTACTGTCCGGTTGTTGATAATTTTAAGCGTCTGGGCGGGCCCCTCGAAGCCGAAGTATCCACGGGGCGAGCAAACGATAAATGATACGGTCGTTTACGTGCTGTCTCGATGACAAAGGCATGAGAATTCTGTTAAGTTTCGCGCCACGACACTTAAGAAGTATATAATAAACACAATATAGACCGCACGTGTTGCTAAACAAATCTTGCAACACCCGCGGGTTGTAGACGAATGGAACGTGTGAGTTTTGCTCTATAAAATTTAAAATATCCACGTGTCTGGGAGGCAAACCGTAGGAATCGAAATACTCACATTCGCCGAGTCCGTTGTAAAATAGGGCCACACAATGCTCTCCGGGTTCGTGGGCAGGGTCGGTGTTTATGACAAAGGCCGCGGTCGCCGTTGGGTCGATGCTTGGCGGTAAGTGGTTTCGTGGAATGACACTAACAAGGAAACAACGTCGAACGAAAATATCCGACATCAAAAGGTTGTAAATCTCCCTCGTGTTCATATTCTTCTTCAAACGGCGAAGTCTGTTAGAATCTGCCTTGTTTTGGACACCTCGAGCACCGAGTCCAACTCGGCGTATACGATAACTTGTAGGGGAGTAGTGGTGGGAGCGGCAAACTTGAGTTCTATCGACAAGGGTCCGCTTGTGGCTAGCTCAAAATGGGAGCCGTCCAGTAGGCTGGACGACAGGTCAAAACCAAATAGACAGTATCCGTCCTTGAATTCTCTATAATCAACGTTATTCCCAGCGTCTTTACCAATCAGACCCATGGCCAGATTTGTGCCGAAGAAAGCTCTCGCGTATCGATTTCGTTCAAAGTCTATAGTTTAGAGGCTTTCCCGAGATACATTTCCCGTCGACCGTCAGGTTCATATAAATCAGACCAAAGTGTTGAAAATTGAACGGGTTAGCTGTGTAAACACCATTAAAAGCACTGGCCGTAATCAGACCTATCACTATACGGGTCGGTGTTTGAGACAAAAATAAATTGTCTTGACTGTGGGAGAACATCCCGCTAGCGATGGAAAATGTCTTGATGGTAACCCTCTTGATCGGGTACCGCGCATTCCCGCTTAAGAGAGCCTTTTCGTGGGCCAGAGAAATCGCGGGTTTTAGCTTAGCTTTCCTGACCACGAGCGCGGCGTAGGTGATAACACTCTTATAACCCACAGAGCTATCGTGAGCCGCGAGGCTGAACACATCCTTCGAGGGCGTGAGTTTTATCTTTACATCGACTCTGTTTAACATGTAACGATCCTGCACAAAGACATCAGAGTGCAAACGACCCATCATTTCAACCTCTTTACTACCCGAAGTCAAATCGCGCCGTGTTTTAAAACCCTCATTTTCTTTCAAATCGTCATGGTGGCCAGCTGTGTCTTTGTAGAACAGAGCGGCCGTCAAGTATCCCGTTTTCGCATCCTCCCCGTAATTTAGCGTGGCCTCAAACACTGCTCTAAAAGGATAGGTATTCTCCGACGGTGTAACCAACGTGTCGTTTAGCGATACGTCGACTTGTGAAAATAGACTGTGAAGATAATTGTTGACCGGTCCTACCTCAGCATCGACTGGTACACTATCACCATTCGGGAGGGTGATCTTGACCCGCAGATGTAAAAACGTGTTGAAAAGATCTAGATACTCCTCGCTGTTTCCAGAAATGAAAAACTCTATCGGTGCGCTATGCGACAAAGCTGCGATCGGACGAATTTCAATAAACTGGCCAGAGTCTAGAGAAGTCTGCGTGGGTGGAACGCTAAATAAATCCAAACCAGAGTGAAGACATTCGCACGATTTGGGGTGAATGAGGGACATTATTAGTCGAAAATATCCTTTGCCACCCTCGTCTTCGTCTTTTTCCCGCTGTTGTGCACCGAATGAAGGGGGAACCGTCCAGCTGTCGGTTTTATCCTCTTCGTAACGGGTTCTCCTGGTGGAGGTAACTTCATAACTCGCTTTCTGATGTGACGTAAACCACTTCCGGATTGGTTGTTATCACGCAGGTGGTCTACGGCCCCGTGTAGCAACCGCTGACCGGCCTCCTTAGCTCGTTCTTTGAAAGCTTCGCCGACATTTTTCCCGGCTAATGCGTCCTGTGCGACCTGCAGACCGGTCCCCAAACCTTCTCTGACCAAGGCCTTACCGCCGGTTTTTAACCAGGGTAAAATAGCCCTCCCGATTCCACCGAAGAAACTACCGATTCCTCGACCGCTCTGAATTCGACCTCCTATAAACACGGGCATCCCATCGCCCGCCTGACAACAGTAAAAGTCTTCGTATAACTCAACATCTCTATGAATGGGGGGTGTGTTTCACCATTATACCAGCTCGAGATGCTTCTTGACTCGAAAGTGTACCGTTAGCATCGACGTCCCGCTGGTGAATGGAATGGTTTTTCCGTGTTCGTTGGCTAAAAGGATTTCCACGGTATCGAAGGAAAATCTACTCAGGGTAGGTAGTGAGGCTTATCGTAGATCTGAAACACCGAGGTGTGATTTCTATTGAGAACAGGCACGCTCCTGAGGAGAGGCACCATCACATCCCCGACCGGTCTGGGGGAAACGAGATCGCAGTAGACGTAGACATTCTTCGCAACACTTTCCAAGTCCATTACACCCACGCTGAAGATATCGGGAGCCGTGTTTGATATTGAGGTCGTGGGGAAGGCTAACATGTTTTTCAAAGTGTCGCTTATGGTAACACTGACTCCTTTTTCGTAAAGTTTCAAGATGGCTTTATTCACCTCTTTTGCGTAAATGAATCTCATTTTTTTCCCTTTCACTCCCCTGTACGACTCATCCTCCGCTTTTACGATCGACGCGTTCAACGCGCCGATGAACGCATCGGGTTTCGTGTATAACCCAGGCTCCAATGTCACGTTGAAATAAAATCTGGCGTCGCAAATATCGTCGTTATCGAGAGATTCGTAGCGAATCCAGACATCATCCTCTATTACATTGAAATAATTTAGCGGAAACTGTATCTCCACCAGTGCGATCTCATACTGCGTCGAAATGTCAATGGTCTGAGGGAGTTTAACGAAAAAGTGGCCTGGGTTATTATCCTTAAAAAGTTCCATAGATGCATTGCTGGGCAGGGTGACATAAAAGCTCATTTTTTTTACTCGTTTCACCGTCGCCTCTCCAAGTTTGGATTCGGTAGCATGTAACCCAAACAGCTGCTCAGTAGGGCTATCCACAGTTTTCCCTCCTTCGCGTCTGGCTTTTCGGTGGTCAGATTGAACAGCGAGACCGCTACAACTGTATATATAACTACCACTTGACAAATAAAGACAAGTTCTAAGTAGGGGGATAGTTTCCCAAACATCGACCCCCACCAGCGTGGTTCGCCGTCTCTCCTGACTCCCGAGTTTACGGCTCGCTAATCGGGCTCTCCACCAAAAGTTACCACTTCTTCCTCTTCTTCTCGCATCTCTAGTTTTTGTATCTGACAATGTCCTTGGACGGTATCCAAGTGTTAAATGAGGAATCGTACCCAAACCATTTGACTAAACACTCCTTTCGCCCAAAGGATGTGCGACGCTCGGTTATGATACTCTCGATTCTGTACTCGTGCTTATCTCCAACTTTTTGAATTTCCGGTGTGTAGAATGACCCCTCTATCTCATCGCCCTTATCGCCTTTCAACACATATGTAACGGGGTTTGTTTCATTTACTCGACTGATGGAAAACAGTTCCTCCGTCCAAGCCGGGGCATAACCCTTTTTAAAATTGGCTCTGCCCAGGACCAGTCTAACTCGATCACCGGGCTTGTACAGGGGTCTTTCAAATTTAAAGTTGCGTTTGCTATTATACAACGTGTTCCATACCTGTTCTTGATTGTCTGCGTTGACGTCGACCGGTGCCATTTTTATACTTCTGTGATACGAATGGTTATAACTTCGAAGTAGGGCGGGTAGGACTCGGACATAAGACAACTTATTGGATTTCGTGAAATATCACCACATCCGTTGTTTCAGAGTCCTATTAAAGCGTTCCACCACGGCGGCCTTAATATCTTCGTTCTGCGTAGTGAAAAAGTGAACGTTGTTGTCAGCGAGGAATTTCTGAAATGTTCTGTTCAGAAACTCTGACCCCTTATCGGTTTGAAAACTCGCGGGTTTCCCATCGAGAAATATCTTACCGACGGCTTCCACTAAGGATTTCCCCGTTTTGGTTCGTATCGGTACAGACCACGCGAATTTACTGAAAACATCCACGCAAGAAACCAAATAGGAATATCCGTCGTTGTGTTTTTTCAAATGTCTCAAATCGATTAGGTCTGCCTGATATTGCTGTTGGGGGCCACTCGTTATAATGGGACGCCTTTCAAATCTGCGACGAATTGGTTTATGAAGGGTATAGGTATCCTGATGACTCAGCCATTAGTTGATCTTTGCGAGTCCCAGTTTGGAATTACGTTGCAGGGCCGTTGCACCACTATACGCCCCTGGTCGACTAGGGTCAAAGTAACGACGTCTCAATATTTTCTCCACCGTTCCCATTTTGGTGTTGGGATTCCGCTCTTTCTTTTTTTAGGTCTCAGTTTATACGTGGTTACGGGCGGGAGGTTTCATTACCTACCATTGGGGTTTCCTTTGATCAGGGTTTTGTCAAAATGGAGGGCGGTTGTGTTTTGAAGGCACAAGATGATGATGGGATATGAAGGGATGATGATGATGGTGTTGAGGGTGGCACATGATGATGATAGGATATGAAAGGATGGTGTTGAGGGTGGCAAATGATGATGATGGGATATGCAGGTTGATGTTGAGGGTGGCACATGATGATGATAGGACATGAAAGGATGGTGTTGAGGGTGGCACATGATGATGATGGGATATGAAGGGATGTTGAGGGTGGCACATGATGATGATAGGACATGAAAGGATGGTGTTGAGGGTGGCACAAGATGATGATAGGATATGAAGGGATGGTATTGAGGGTGGCACATGATGTTGAGGGTGGCACATGATGATGATGAGGGTGGCACATGATTTTTATTTGACTTGAGTTAGCTTGGATATGCATTAGAGAGAAAAAAAAATCGCTATAATCACACCTGGTACATGATGCTAACGATACTAATAAATTGCTTGTCAGCGTTTTTTACATGTCGCCTCCTGTTGCCTAATACCCACACATGATGATAACACTCGACCAATAAAGGCACCCTCCTTTCCCCACCCGCACGCCACGCGACGACCCGCCATCCGACCCGCGAGATAGCCGGCGACGACCCGCCACAAGTTTTAGAACCGCTGTCGCCCGAGAGAACCGCTGTCCGATAACCGGCGAGCTAGCGACGCGATAAGCCGATCATAAGCCGTCACGCACCAACGCACACACCACGACCACCGAGATCGTCACGCACCAACGCACACCACCGAGATAAGCCGATTACCGATCACGACCACCGAGATAATAAGCCGATTATCGGACTTTTGCACGGGTTTGGTGCAAGTTTCGTGCGGTTTCGGTGCCAAATCTATTGTCTTTCGGTGCATGTCCGTGCACTTTTAGTGTGGGTAAACAGCCACCCATACTACTTACCTATCCACCATATTCGCCGGAAGTACTATTTATTATTTTTCTTGTTGACCTTCTGCCAAGATATTCTCTTAAGCTATCTGGTATATTTCCTCTTTGCATCATTCAATCTCTTCGCCCCTCAATTTTGTCAGCTGACACAATATATTCCAGCTTTTCCCTTCTCATTGCATGGCCAAATGATTATTGTTTCTTCCTAATATTGGAAATTAGCTCTCTTTTTGCTTTGGCCTAGTTCAGAACATTATCATTACTTTTCTTAGCTGTCCAATGTATTTTCAACATTTTTCTATCACTCATTCATTCATTCATTCAATCTCTCCTTTTTTCCCCACGATTATCTCCTCTTTCTGCGTTCATGTTTCATTCAATTTTCTCGATTATCCGCCATTTTTACACGGTTATCTCCCCTTGCCGAGTCCATAATTTTTGTCCATCATGAATTGGGGGGCGGGGGAGTCTGAAGTGTCCCACTGATATTTAGAGCAGAGCGAGGTGTCCTTATGTCCATCTGTGTCCATCCGTGTCCATGCCCATGTCTATGTTCACCATTGTGTGTTCATCAATAGCCACTCAACAGATCGAGATGCACTACTGGCGTTGAACCCGATCTCATGCTCTCAAATAAATGCACTAACCACAAATCTACCACTGCCTCATATTTTTCCACCAATGTATTTTAATAATGGCTGTATTCACTGTTATCGCCTCCTCCCAACTCCTTTTATAGACACCAAATGCAGTAAATCATCATCATCATGAGGTAGGCTACTGAGCAGCTGAGAACGTTGCTTTGTTCTTTCAGTCACCAGTGTGAATGGATCTTATTCTCCAACTATGTTGCATGTCTCTGCAAGACTTGGTGCCAGAGATCTTTAATATCTTGGGCCCATCGTTTTTATTGAGATCGTCCTCTTCTTACTAAAATGAATGTCACAGCAATAAATATAGCAAACACATTCAGTTTCATTAAAGCAGAAATAGAGATTATATTTTGTGATCAAGCGTGCGCGACCAAGCCGTTACATAATTTATGTATAACATAACAAATAGACATTTCCACACGGGAGATAACGTGCGTTCTGTAACAGCTCTCTTGATATGGTTGTCCTCAATATCAAGATGCTGCAAACCTATCGTTTAGCTAAGAAATGTGAACGGTTATTTGACAGATATGAGCCGCGATAGCTCAGTGGTTAGTGAACTGGACTACAAAGGACAAGATGTAGGGTTCGATCCCAACCGATGGCTTCCGGGTTCATTCAGCCTTTAATGTGTACCAGATTTTTTTCTGGGAAGGTAAAGAGGCACAGGCGTAATACCGACCACATTACCCAAAAAAATCATGTGCCGAAGGTCTGTAAAATGTATGGTCTTCTTCTTCTTCTACCTTGTTAGCTCCCTGTGGAGCATAGGTCTTCAACAATCACTTTCCAAATCGTTCTGTTTTTTGCCATTCTTTTAAGATCATTCCATGTCTTCCCCATCATCTTCATCTCTGCTTCTATCTGTCTTCTCCAAGAATTCATTGGTCTTCCTCTTTGCCTTTTCCCCTGGGTATTCCAGAAAAGGGCCTGTTGTGTAATACTCTCAGTTGGCTTCCGTAGTGTGTGTCCTATCCAGCGCCATCGTCTTCGCTGTATCTTTTTATCCACTGGTATTTGGCTGGTACATTTCCATAATTTCTATGTTAGTGATTTTGTCCTGCCATTTCCATCCTTTTATTCTGCGTAAGCATCCATTTATGAAAGTCTGTATCTTCGTGATTGTCAATTTTGTTGTTCTCCATGTTTCACAACCATAAAATAGGACCGCCTTAACATTTGAGTTGGAAATTTTTATTTTTGTATTTAACCTAATTTCTTTGGATTTCCATATGTTTCCCAGTGCAATGAAAGCTCCTTTTGCTACTAACACCATATTCCCTATACGCCACTTGGCGTGACGGGGGTACTTTACTTTTTTTAATACTAATTTCATAGATTGCCCAGAAAATCCGATAACAATATGTTCAATTCTTTCACTTGTAGTCAAGCGGCGGATATTCAGGGGAGGCAACGGAGGCCACGGCTCCTCTAATATTTTTATTAGAATAAATAACACAATCACATTCCAGCTCAATGAGTTAAATGGCAGTGTACAACCAGCACTAGAATTCCCTTGTATAATCATGATACAGTTCAAATAATTCCAGCCGTTACTAATAGACGGGACAAATTTGAAAAAAGCGCAACGCGTCAAATATTTGGGCACAATAATAACATCGGATGGAAGATGCACCACGGATATTAAAAGCAGAATAGCTCAGGCTAAAATAGCATTTCAGAAAATGAAAAATATCTTATGCAACAAATCAATGTCAATAGAAATGAGAAAGGGAGTTCATCGATGCTATATAGAACCAATTCTGACCTATAGAAGCGAATCATGGACAGTAGACAAACAAATGAAAAGACGATTAGAGGCCACAGAGATGGGATTTCTCAGAAGAATGTTGAAAGTTCCCTGGACAGCTAAAAAGACCAATGAGGAAGTTCTCAAAGAGGCCAAAACAAAAAGGGAACTCCTAAAAAACATCAAAAAGTAACAATGAACATTTTTCGGATACATCATGAGAAGAGGGAAGTTAGGATACTTGGTTACAACTGGCAAAATAAAAGGAAAGAGAGATCACGGACGACAAAGAGAGAAAATAATGGATAGCTTGGTGTCATGGCATGGAAAACAGTCAACAACAGAACTGATACGATGCACTGTAGATAGAAGATTGTGGAGGGACGTGATTGCCTACGCCAACTGGTATGGTACATGATGACGACCTATAGACAGGCTTCAATATCTATGGAGCTCAAACATACAACAATATCTATCAATTGTGCAAGGTGTATGAGAACTAAAGTAAGCCATTCATCTCTTGGTTGCTATGATAACAGGAGACTTGCCAATAATATCTTTTTCTATCTCTTTATCGAAACTTATACAAGTAACCCCAACAGGAGATGACTTATTTAGCTCCTACTTAAAATCACTATAATGCGTCTTTATAATAAACAAAAAATTAATTGTTAGATATGTTAAGTAACATCAAAACCATGTTATTTCTCATAACTTAAAAATGCAACAACAACAAAAAAAACGAAAAACAAAAAAAAAAGATTTTATGATGTAATTATAAATGTGATGATTTAAGGCAATAATTGAAGAAACTATTTTACATAGTACTGTGTGATATAGCAGTAACATTTATGTTGAAAATTATCAGGTTAAAGGTGAACCTAAAAATTTGGTTTCACGTTATGGCCTGCTCAAGTTTCGAACCCACCGTTCGCCGTTGATGTAGTTATAACATAAAGTAACAATAGATCAAATAAGGGGAAAAAAAGTAATGAGCCCCGTCACGCCAAGTGGCGTATAAAGAATATGGTGTTAGTGACCAAAATTTTTACCGACCTTCAGCACATGATTTTTGGGGTAAAGTGGTCGGTATTACGCCCCTGCCACTTTACTTTCCCAGAAAAAATCATGTACCCATTAAAGGCTGGGTGAACCTGGAAGCTGTCGATCAGGATCGAACTCGACCTCTTCTCCTATATAGTCCAGTTCACTAACCACTGAATTATCACGGATCCTTAACAGATGAAATATTTTCTTAAATTTCTAGTCTAAAGCCATGTTTTTGAGCATTTCAACATCAATCATCATGTGTCACGCTTTAGGACTTCGATCATCAGTTCTATCCTTAGCTAATAATTCTTTTAAATATTCCACTCAGTCGATACTTTGCAATCCCATCTCACGTCCTTCGTGGCTGACCTTGACATGATACAAATGTCATCCACAAAATTTAAAATGTCATTGGAAATAACCAATTTTAAGGAGAAAAAAACTGTATAGATAAACTAAAAAAAGTAATAAAGATTTGCTAAGATAAGCAAACACAAAACGTTCACCACATCAATTAGATAAGATCAACACCCCGCTCACATCGCTCAGCCTTTCCAAACGGGAGTCTTTTGTTTTGCTCTTTACTTTTTTCTTGTACATTAAGATAGTTGATTTTCAACTTTATGAAATCTCATGGTACATAGAACAAAATGCTCCGGTTGTCAAGGAAACTCCATACATTTCAAAGAAGAGACAGTATGTTATCTCTCTATACACACGTCCAATGTTTGGAGTGCTTTTAAGAACCAGTTTGGTAAAAATACATGATTACAAGTTGTGATACGTAATTCAGAAAAGGGTTCAGTTATTGTATTTTTTTTTTATCTCAAAGATATTTTTTTCCAAAAAAAAAAAAAAAGTTCTTCTAAAGTATCCGCGGCTGGTTTTCCTACTCCACTTTTTAGATCTTTACCTTGCTTTTCTTAATTCCCTCTCTCTTTCTCCCCCTCTCTACATTACTCACTCTCTCCCTCTCTTTCTGTCTCTCTCCTCTCTCTATCTCTCTCCCTCTCTCTGTCTCTATCTCTCTATCTCCGCCTCTCTATCTCCCCTCTCTACCTCTCTCTTTATATCTCTATCTGTATATATTATAGCTATCCCTCTCAATCTCTATCCACCTATCTCTCTCTGTCTCTCTCCTTCTCTCCCTATCTCTGTCTCTCTCTATCTCCGCCTCTCTATCTCCCCTCTCTACCTCTCTCTTTATATCTTTATATCTTTATCTGTATATATTATAGCAATCCCTCTCAATCTCTATCCACCTATCTCTCTCCCTCTCTCTGTCTCTCTCTATCTATATATCTCTCCACCCCCCCCCACCCCCCTCTCTCTCTCTCTTCCCTACAAATTCAGAAGAAGTGAACCATAAGTTTTAAAGAAGAAAAAATAATGTCAATTACTCTTTATTGCCAGAATTTTAAATAAATAAAAGTTTCAAGTGCATACTATATGTGAATAGTGAAAGAGATGATACGAGATCAAGGCGGTGTATGGTAGACATGTGGAGAGTGTGAATGAAACATTAATAAAATGATACCATTATAGAGGGAAGATTTAAAAAAAAACAGACAAAATAAGGGAATAGAAATTTGGAGAGAGTAAGGATTGTAAAAGTAAAATGTGCGACTGACAAAGAATTAAAATGGCTATGACAAGTTAATGTAAGGTAAGGTGAGGTGAGGTGAGGTGAGATAAGATATAACAATATAACTGGAAAAAGAGTAGATCGGAGAGAGTAGATAGTAGACTTGTAAGATGTGAGTTTTACAGCCCATGTCTTCTCTACAAAAGTACATTTCTTCCTAAGTTGTTTTTCTGGTGAGGGTAGTGTTATTTGTTAGATATGTTCGTACATTGTGGAATCGTAGATGAGTTGGGAGCTGCCTGTGTTGTAAAAACATGATCCACTATTTCCATATGGCAGTTTCAGTGTCTGCAGAGTCATTTATTATTCTGTAGTAGATATTTAAAGTAAAGCATGTGGAAATAATCAATATGCTGGAGAAATTAAACATTGATGGCAAGGATCTGCGAATCATAAAAAAACATGTACTGGCAACAAACAGCAGCTATACGAGTTAACAACCAAACAGGACAATTCCAATATATAAAGCAGGGAGTCAGACAAGGCTGTGTTCTGTCGCCGGATTTGTTTTCACTTTACAGCGAATATATTATGAGATCAATAGTAGACAAAAACGGAATTGAAGTCAACGGTCACAACATAAATAATTTGCGATATGCGGTTGACACAGTCTTAATAGCAGAGACAGAGAATGAACTACAAGAAATGATAGACACAATAGTAAAATAAAGCAACAAGAAAGGTCTCAGTCTGAATAGTAAGAAAACAGAGGTAATGGTTATATCGAAGAAACAATCGCCACCATCATGCAACATAAAAATAAACCAGACAAATCTGAAACAAGTGCAACGTTTCAAATACTTGGGCACAATAATAACATCAGATGGGAGATGCACCACAGAAATAAAAAGCAGAATAGCTCAGGCCAAAATGGCATTTCAGAAAATGAAAAATATCTTATGCAACAAATCTATGTCAATAAAAATGAGAAAGAGAGTTCTTCGGTGCTATATAGAACCAATTCTGACCTATGGAAGCGAATCATGGACAGTAGACAAACAAATGAAAAGACGATTAGAGGCCTCAGAGATGGGATTTCTCAGAAGAATGTTGAAAGTTCCCTGGACAGCTAAAAAGACCAATGAGGAAGTTCTCAAAGAGGCCAACACAAAAGGGGAGTTTTTAAACAACATCAGAAAGAAGCAATCAAATTTTTCGGGCACATCATGAGAAGAGGAAAGTTGGAATACTTGGTTACAACTGGCAAAATAAAAGGAAAGAGAGATCACGGGCGACAGAGAGAGAAGATACTGGATAGCTTGGTGTCATGGCATGGAAAACAGTCAACAACAGAACTCATACGATGCACTGTAGATAGAAGATTGTGGAGGGACATGATCACCTACTCGAACCGGTATGGCACATGATGATGAGTAGATATTTAGTGTCGTTCTATTTCTGCAGTAGATATTTAGATACTAAGATATAAAGAGGAAAATCTGAAGATATAAAGACGAAAAAATGTAGGTAGAATAGGCAAGAAAATAAAATTTAATATACAGACATGATTTAAGTGGTAATAGATTTATAAAAAATAGGAATCTTTCAGCCGAAGCGGTCCGGAGCGTGTTCTAGTAAACTTTTAGGTGCTCTAACAATCTATAAATAATTTAAAAACCAGTTCACGTTCTCATATCTTGATCATGGACAGCGATAATGCAAATGTAAATGCGCCAGATCTTCAAACGTCTAGTTCATGGTGGTACTAACGTGAATTTCATTTTAAGGATAATAAAAGCAGGATATATATGCTATGTATATATGGGAGCCGCGATAGCTCAGTGGTTATTGAACTGGACTACAGAGGACAAGAGGTCGGGTTCGATCCTGATGTGTCGAAGGTCTGTAAAAAAATATGGTCGCTAACACCATATTCCCTATACGCCACTTGGCGTCACGGGGCTCTTTACTTTTATATATATATATATCATCATGTGCCATACCGGTTGGCGTAGGTGATCATGTTCCTCCACAATCTTCTATCTACAGTGCATCGTATCTGTTCTGTTGTTGACTGTTTTCCATGCCATGACACCAAGCTATCCAGTATTTTCTCTCTTTGTCGTCCGCGATCTCTCTTTCCTTTTATTTTGCTAGTTGTAACCAAGTATTCCAATTTCCTCTTCTCATGATGTGCCCGAAAAATGTTGATTGCTTCTTTCTGACGTTTGTTTAAGAGCTCCCTTTTTGTGTTGGCCTCTTTGAGAACTTCCTCATTGGTCTTTTTAGCTGTCCAGGGAACTTTCAACATTCTTCTGAAAAATCCCATCTCTGTGGCCTCTAATTGTCT
Organism: Megaustenia siamemsis; assembly: GCA_032433765.1. Lineage (NCBI taxonomy): Eukaryota > Metazoa > Mollusca > Gastropoda > Stylommatophora > Ariophantidae > Megaustenia > Megaustenia siamemsis. The sequence goes on along the minus strand of JAVIAB010000047.1, from coordinate 58,714,545 downwards.
TTTCATTTTTTTGTCTACTGCCCATGATTCGCTTCCATAGGACAGAATTGGTTCTATATAGCACCGATGAACTCTTTTTCTCATTTTTATTGACAGATTTGTTGCATAAGATATTTTTCCTTTTCTGAAATGCTATTTTGGCCTGAGCTATTCTGCTTTTTATTTCTGTGGTGCATCTCCCATCCGATGTTATTATTGTGCCCAAGTATTTGAAACGTTGCACTTGTTTCAGATTTGTCTCGTTTATTTTTATGCTGCATGATGGTGGTGATTGTTTCTTCGATATAACCATTACTTCTGTTTTCTTACTTATTACTTTACTTTATATATATATATATATATATATATATATATATATATATATATATATATATATATATATATATATATATAACGTATATAAACCGTAATATTATATCAGACTAGCTACAAATAGGTAAATAGATGGACTTTCGGTCAATATGTCGGATATGCGACAGGAAACGTTGAGGCTCTGTCTCAAAAGTGTTCCTTGTTGCAGTTTCATCACATTTCAAGTCCGACTTACTGTTGGAGCTACTGAGTTTGGTGCTCTGTGCACACCTATGTTTGTGGGCTGTGTTTTTCATCCGGATGCTGTTTCTATATTCAGACTGCTTACGATGAATGATAATATCGTATTACGAAGTATAGTTCAGCTGCGTTCACTTTCGATGCTGATACACCTTTTGATTTTTGACGTGTGCTGTTTTTGCTATGATGGGGACTGTGGCTGCCTTTTTTTTGTTTCGATATTCGATGACATGTCAATTCGAATGATTCCACTGGCACAGGCGGTTGAGCAATTTTGGATTTTCATTCGTTTGTAGTGAAACCGAGGCCTTCGACTAGCTAAAACTATAACTATAAGTAAATAGATACATTTATTTATCATTGTTGTGTTTTTAATAAATTTGATCTTCTTTGGATCTTTTCAATGACGCACAACAAAAACAGGGTCAGGAAATTAGAACCGAAAGTCGAAAAAGCCATTGGGCAGGCGATGTGTCAGCACAAAGAAATTATTGGGCCGGAATGCAATAAATAAATGATGCAGACGATGTAGCAAATGGGATGGAGATCATTATACAGAAAGTAACAAATATTGACATGTCTTATTTATTTTCAAAATAAATGAGAACGAGCGACGTTAACATTTTGTTTTAAATTAAGTTAAATTCTTCCGAGAGCATTCAAATTATTTATACATATATATAAAGCTATATTAATAGTGGGAATTAGAGTACAGCAGGAGTTATAAAAGAAGAGGGTAAATATTTATGAAACGCCTCTAAATTGAGCATATTTATAGGATAGTTAGTAGTAATTGTAACATGTGTAGTTGTAGTTGTAGCAGTAATCGTAGTAGTATAAATATAGTAAGAGTAGTAGATGTAGTAGTAGTAATAGTTGTAGCTATTGTAGCTATTGTAGCAGTTGTATTACTAGTAGTAGCTGTTGTAGTAATAGTAGTACTAGTAGTAGTCGCAGTAGTAGTAGTAATAGAAGCAACTGTTATTATAATAGTAGTAGCTGTTGCTGTAGTAGTTGTAGTATTACTTGTAATAGCTATAGTAGTAGTACTAGTATAGTACATACTATATACTAATAGCTGTTGAAGTAGTAGTAGTTGTAGTAGTAATAGTAGTAGTAGTATATAGTAGTATTAGTAGCAGTAGTAATAGTAGTAGTAGTAGCAGTACTAGTGTTAGCTGTAGTAGTAGTAGCTGTAGTAGTATTACTTGTAGTATCTCTTGCAGTAGTAGTAATAATAGTATTTAGCTGTTGTAGTAGTAGTAGTAGCAGCAGCAGTTGCTTTTTATTTCCGTTTTAGAGTGGACAAAATTTGTCAAAATAAATTAAGACACTTTGCCTTAAGGCCAGCTCCTACTGTCTCCATCCAGCTGGGCCTGCCTTTAGCTAGCTACTCCCGGTCAGTTTTATTCATGTTAAAGGGCTCTGAAGTGGTGTTTATAGTAAGTAAAGTACCCCCGTCACGCCAAGTGGCGTATAGGGAAATATGGTGTTAGTGACCCTATATTTTACAGACCCTCAGCACATGATTTTTGGGGTAATGTGGTCAGCATTACGCCCGACTGCTTTACTTTCCCAGAAAAAAATCCGGTACCCATTTAAGGCTGGGTGAACCCGAAAGCCGTCGGTTGGGATCGAACCCTACCCCTTGTCCGTGGTAGTCCAGTTCACTAACCACTGAGCTATCGCGGCTCTCTAGTGGTGTTTATAGATGTCTTTTATTGGCTGTTCGTATTGTTGATTACTGGAACAAGTTAAATGTGGAAACAAAAACACTGAGACACTCTAATGCTATCCTGATCAAGCATGAAATAAAAGAAGGAACTATCTTGACCATGTTCACTGACACTCTAATGCTATCCTAATCAAGCATGAAATAAAAGAAGGAACTATCTTGGCCATGTTCACTGACACTCTTATGCTATCCTAATCAAGCATGAAATAAAAGAAGGAACTATCTTGGCCATGTTCACTGACACTCTAATGCTATCCTAATCAAGCATGAAATAAAAGAAGGAACTATCTTGGCCATGTTCACTGACACTCTAATGCTATCCTAATCATGCATGAAATAAAAGAAGTAACTATCTTGGCCATGTTCACTGACACTCTAATGCTATCCTAATCAAGCATGAAATAAAAGAAGGAACTATCTTGGCCATGTTCACTGACACTCTAATGCTATCCTAATCATGCATGAAATAAAAGAAGGAACTATCTTGGCCATGTTCACTGACACTCTAATGCTATCCTAATCATACATGAAATAAAAGAAGGAACTATCTTGGCCATGTTCACTGACACTCTAATGCTATCCTAATCAAGCATGAAATAAAAGAAGGAACTATCTTGGCCATGTTCACTGACACTCTTATGCTATCCTAATCAAGCATGAAATAAAAGAAGGAACTATCTTGGCCATGTTCACTGACACTCTAATGCTATCCTAATCAAGCATGAAATAAAAGAAGGAACTATCTTGGCCATGTTCACTGACACTCTAATGCTATCCTAATCATGCATGAAATAAAAGAAGTAACTATCTTGGCCATGTTCACTGACACTCTAATGCTATCCTAATCAAGCATGAAATAAAAGAAGGAACTATCTTGGCCATGTTCACTGACACTCTAATGCTATCCTAATCATGCATGAAATAAAAGAAGGAACTATCTTGGCCATGTTCACTGACACTCTAATGCTATCCTAATCATGCATGAAATAAAAGAAGGAACTATCTTGGCCATGTTCACTGACACTCTAATGCTATCCTAATCAAGCATGAAATAAAAGAAGGAACTATCTTGGCCATGTTCACTGACACTCTAATGCTATCCTAATCAAGCATGAAATAAAAGAAGGAACTATCTTGGCCATGTTCACTGACACTCTAATGCTATCCTAATCAAGCATGAAATAAAAGAAGGAACTATCTTGGCCATGTTCACTGACACTCTAGTGCTATCCTAATCAAGCATGAAATAAAAGAAGGAACTATCTTGGCCATGTTCACTGATTCTCTGTTATCAATAAGCTCATGGAGATAACATTCAGGGTAATGGGAACCAGGATTGTAGAGAAAAGTGGAGTACTCCAGCAAGGAGATATAGAGACAATCTATGACTGAGACTGCTAGAAGAGCAAGAACTTGAATGTTTAAACTCTCTCAACACTTGAAATAATAAAATGAGGAAGTGGATTCTGCTAATGCATGAGGTTAAATACCTCTGTCTGATTTGCATATTTTTTAGGCTCGGCCGCTGTCTGATCTCTCAGCAAATGGTGGAATACGAAGTTCAACTTTGGAGTAAAATTTTGCAAAACACGACTACATCTTGACAATTTAGTTAACCTCTGAGTTTTAAAAATAATGCTAACATGTACCCTAAGGGTGACATAACCTGTTCTTTTCTCCAGTTCTAATTTTGGTTATAAACCTAATTTATGGACACGTGACAAAGTCAAGTTTAAATATATTCCTCTACCTTTAATTCTATCCCCGACCTTTCCAATAACAGTTAAAAATTGTCCATTCCCAAAAATTTCTGCTGTTCTTCTATTTCTTTGTCTGCTTTATTTTTATGTACTGCTATCATCTGCTGAGTTTATGAGTCACTATTAAACATATCCGACCGAAGATATTTCTCTCATTCTATTATCTATTCTATTACTAGTCTATGTTCTGTTGCAAAATGTTGAGTAAATGAAAAAGACTGTGCTAGATGAAGAAGAAAAGGAAGGGAGAAAAAGAAGAAAGAAAATAAACAAGAAGAAGAAAGAAGGGAGAAGTAAGAAGAAGAAGATGAAAAAAAGAAAGAAAAAGCAAATGCTGGTGTCTAAAGGCTGCGTCAGGATCAGCAAATCAAAGCTGATCAAACCATATTCCACTTCCATCGGACAGTCGAAACAGGTTTCTCACACTGGTTCACTGAATAGATATCAAATCGGGAGGAAATAGTTTGGTCCTAAAAGAATGCTAGAACCAAAAATCAAATAAAGCAGATTGTAAAACAGTAACGCAGCGCAATAAATTAACAGGGTAAAAAGGCAGAAAAAGAAGTGTGTTTGTCAATATAAAATTATAAAATTGTTACACGATCACTGTCTATACTCGTAAAGTTTTTTTTTTCTAACTTTTCAGCCACCCCAATTTTCCAATTATTTTCACATTTATAACATGAACGTGTCTGAAAGTTCAGTTTACGGTAATCATAAAATTCTGTAGACGAAAACAATGGAATGAGCTGTTTGGTTTTTTTTTCTTTGGTAAACCTTTCAAGCGCCCGTGCGTTGCCGGGGCCCGAAAGGGGAGTAAAGAATAGTGACGCTGTGCCCTACCAGGCACGGTCGTAAGATGCGAGAAATGAGGGTTGGGCATGGGACTGGATATCCCATACTGTAAAAAAATAAGCCGAAAAAACTTCACAAACATGGACAAGTAAAAAAAAAATTTTAAAAGTAAATCCGCCATCCAGGAAAGATAAAGACTCTCTGTCTAAGAGACGTATGACGCAAGCCGGAGAAAACAGTAAGGAGTCCGGGTTGCCGACTGACCTTTTGTCTACCAGGAAATTCCTCCAGAATTGGCACCTGGAATGTGACAAAGAGGAAGACCGAGGAACTCTTGGAGAAGACAGAAGCAGAGATGAAGATGATGGGGATGACATGGAATGATCTTAAAAGAATGACAAGAAACAGAACGACTTGGAAAGTGTGTGTTGAAGACCTATGCTCCACAGGGAGCTGAAAGGTAGAAGAAGAAGAAACTTTTGAAGGCAAACTACAAATGTTGAGTTGCAAAATAAAATGCGGCTGAAGAATTATGCTATGGACTAAGATGTTGTGACAAAATAACATGAATCGTGTACTACAGGGAAACAAAATATTCTTTTTTTCATGACAGTTTTATGAGAAGATAGATAATGAATATAACGTGTAGCGAGATACAATGCGGCTCCAGTACATGGTCTGATGCTCAATAATAAAGATCGTCGGACACAAAAAGTCTAGAATTTCTGTCCTTTGTGCCGTCTTCGGCTAGAAAGGACAGTAGATAGATACACAGACAGACAAACAGACAGACAGTTAGATAACTAATTACTTTCTTCCAAAATATTGTTCACTGGTCCCTTACATTTATATGAACTTGGGTAAGGGGTGGGGCGTTTTAAGAAGCTATGAGTGAGAACAGTTTCATGCCCATTGACCAGCTTAATGTTTTTATTTCACTCCATAGAGAATATAAAATAGATCCCTAACGTAACGGGGAACCTACCCGGCGTTCACAAATTTGGCAAACCACCGGTTTAAATCTCTGTCATCGGCTCTAGTTTATGCTTATTTAATAAACGTGCAGAACGCTTTTTTTCCCTTTCTGTCTCTTTTTATTATTCGTGAGGTGGCTGGGTGATAAAAGGTGTCCGTATGATTTCCCAAATCGGTTTCCTTCCTTTTTTTATAAAGAACAAGTGGACAAATAATGTGATTGTTGAAAATGTCGGAGAGAATGATTGGTGGATAAGTGTAGAACATTAAATATGCATTCCTGTCATGTTAGTAGATGCGAAAGGCGTAGATCTATTAGTAGTAAAAAAGAGAAGAAAGAGAGATTGAGAGAGAGAGAGACTAGGTATAGATTCATTGACTGGTTATGGACAGACAGAAAAGTGGAATAATACAAGTTAAGATATTCTTAAATAAAATTATTAGCACGGATATAAGCCAGGAGGGAAAACGAGCATCCACCCATACAATCATGTTTTCAAAGTCGTGAAAAACACCACCGAAATTAAACGTGTGAAATGCTTGACAGGAAACAGCATGGACAATAAGATCACAAGTAAAGAATTTAAAAAAGCTAGGAATAATCCCCGCTTTTGAAAACATAAAGAAACAATAGATAACATGATTTGGCCTGATGATAAGACAGAAAAAAAGCCAAAAACAAAAGCTACAAGGATACCAGTTCGGACCACCTAAATGGATTAATGACATGTTAGTGACGTCAGGAAACACAACAGAAGAAAGTGTCAGAGAAAGAGTACAAGACACCAAATTATATCTTCCCTGTTCGCTGAAAGGCAAATGAGGAAGGAAAGAAGAAGAAGAACGTTTGTTGAAGGATACTAATAATTATTTGCATTATATTAATATCATTATTGTCTTTAACGGAGCTTTGTGTGATTATTACGTCTTCGCTCATTTCTCTTTCCTTTGCGTAGGATATAATCCAGAAGTGTCTGTCCTGACTATTTCTACATATTTTTTTTGTTTTGTGTTCGCCAGCCTCTGACGAAGTCCCTAGACACTAGGAACTGAATTTTTTGCGTGTTAATCCGTCGTTTTTTCCTTGATGGCCGTGTGCACAGGGGTCCCTCGCCGCACAGGCAGAGGTACTCGGAGGTACTCTTATTTTTTCCATGCATGAGCAATTGACGTTTCAAGCTGGGCCTCTTTCCTGAGACCAGGAGTGGTTTCCGCAGAGAGAAATCATAAATAAAAATTCCAACTGGTGTAGTCGGGATTTTAACCCACAACCTCTCTGTCTCCAGGCCGGCATCTTGCCTCGAGACCAACCAGTCCCCATATTTCTACATATTGACACACATAACTATATATATATATATTGAAACACATAATTTCTACTTATGACACACATAATTTATATATATACACATAATTTCTACATATTGACACACACTATTTCTACATATTGACACACACTATTTCTACATATTGACACACACTATTTCTACATATTGACACACATAATTTATATATATTGACACACACAATTTATACATATTGACACACATAATTTCTACATACTGACACACATAATTTCTACATATTGACACACACTATTTCTACATATTGACACACATAATTTCTACATATTTACACACATAATTTCTACATATTTACACACATAATTTATATATATTGACACATATAATTTCTACATATTGACACAAATAATTTCTACATATTGACACACATAATTTCTACATATTCTAGTTAGTAGTGATAATCCAATGCATTATACGGTACTTCTGTGAAAGCAGAGGTACTCAAGTCAGGTATGCTGGGTAACAGCACAACAGAAGCCGGTGTTGATAGTCTAAGATTATGAGGTGTCTGGTGCTGACACAGCCAAGCTTAATGAAAATAAAGTTGAGCTGAGCAACCTGGATTTGAGGATAGTTGGCAAGTTTGTTATAAACCAGAGTCCTAATGTTGATGGCTATTGAAATGTATTATGTGAGAGAAACAGAGAAAGAAAGAGACAGTGAGAGAGAGAGAGAGAAATAAAACATGGAAAGGAAGAAATTATGGAGATTAAGTTAGATGATTTGTTAAATCTTAAGTAGAGAATGACGTTTTCTACATGAACTTTAACCTTCATTTTTGGGGCAATCTTTGCGTCATTTAATACATATTTTTAATATCATCATAATTTTACTTTATTACAATTACAACATTTTGTTTGGGAACCGCGATAACTCAGTGGTTAGTAAACTAGACTACTAAGGACAAGAAGTCGAGTTCGATCCTAATCAACGGCTTCCAGGTTCACCCAGCCTTAAATGGGTACCGAATTTTTTTATGGGGAAGTAATGCGGCACGGGCGAAATACCGACCACATTACCCCAAAAATCATGGGCCGTAGGTCTGTACAAATTATGGTCACTAAATCTATCTTCCCTATACGTCACTCGGCGTGACGGCTCTTTAACATGTTCTTCCAGGGAGTAAATGTAGAAATATGATAGGATGATATCACATGATTCATCAGACTCACTGAACTGAGTCAAGATCATCAGACTCACTGAACTACAGCTAGTCAAGACCCATGATGATATCAAAAATCATGATTTAGTCATGATGATATCTAATTGAACTACAGCTAGTCAAGACCCATGATGATATCAAATATCCATGATGATATCAAACTGATTTATCAAACTCATTGAACTACAGCTAGTCAAGACCCATGATGATATCAAATATCCATGATGATATCAAATTGATTTATCAGACTAATTGAACTACAGCTAGTCAAGACCCATGATGATATCAAATATCCATGATGATATCAAACTGATTTATCAAACTCATTGAACTACAGCTAGTCAAGACCCATGATGATATCAAATATCCATGATGATATCAAATTGATTTATCAGACTATCAGGTTGGAATTTTCATTTATGAATTCTCTGTTTTGGAATTCATAAAGTCTACTAGCACACAAAAATCTTCTGAGATTCATTTGAAAACAGAAAGTCTACTAGCACACAAAAAGCTTCTGAGATTCATTTGAAAACAGAAAGTCTACTAGCACACATATATACACACACACAACTTTTGAGACGCATCATCATCAGGTGTCATGCCTGCTGTCGTAAAATTTTTCTTACTAATATTGGAAATTAATTCTCTTTTTGTTTTGGCCTCTTACAGAATGTTTTTGATTCTTCTTCTGTCCATGGTATTCTCGCATTCTTCTGCAAAACCATATTTTCACAGCCTCTAATGATTTTCTTGTCAGTTGTCCTATTGTCCATAATTCACATCCATATGTTTATACTGGCTCTACTTAAGATTTAAGAACTATTTTTTCTTGTTTCTATTGTCAAAAATGAATTGAGAGACAAAGACACAGAAAGACACCATTCTTTTGTGGTTATGTCATGGAAACGGAAAACTTGACAATTTTGTAACAACATAAAAGAAACAGAGACAAAGTGAGACTGGGGAAGAAAACGACCCAAAAAATGATGATTGTTTCTTCCTAATATTGTAAATTAGACAGCTCAACTGTCTGGCATGAAGCAAGCGATCAACTGTAAAATTGATGAGGAACACCAGGGACAAGAACACATGGTGACATATGGCAGCCTATGCCAACGAGCCTGTCCTCTGATGAGACGAGACGATGTATGAATGTTGCTGCTGCTTTTAAAAAAATCTATTCCTTTCAATCAAATTAATGTTTTTTCTTTCAAAAACAAAACTTAACCATTGTGTTTTGAACCCTCCATTTCGCGTGAACTTCTTTTAACTTTTACAATGTTTTTTTTTTACATTATACCTCTTTGAATAAAATGTTTACAAATATATTTGCCTTCTTGTATGTCCTCAGAAAATGGAACCATACGGTTAAGACTCCGTTCTTTCAGACTGCTCACAATCTGTTGACCTTTGACCTATGTGTTTTTCCAAGGTCAATATGGAAATGTCACTGCTTGCAGGCAGTAACAGTAACACAGACAACAACAGCAGCTCCATCAATACCGACAGTGTCAATACCAGCGTTAACAAATGTGAAGAAAATGGCACACCAGAAGCAAGTACAGATGGCGCAGGTGGTGTTCATAAAGATGTCAAAGAGTCTATTAAAAGTCTTCCTCTTGGAAGCGGATGTTCTGATGCAAGTGGAAGAACAGATGCAAATGTTCTGGAGAACAAAAGTTCTCATTTGGGATTCAAACCGATTTCAGTTGATACATCAAAAATGGTGACGTTGTCAGCAGAACAGGATCTTTCTCTGTTGACACCAGATATGGGACCTGGAGGGTCTTCTCCTATTTCCTGGACTACCGATGCGTCTCCATGTGGAGGTACTGGAAGAATTGTTGATGGTAGTGGTGTGGCAGGAGGCGGCGATGGTGAAGCAGAAGAGAGTGGTGGCAGCAGACAGATATTTCCTGCGTCCGAACGCCTGTTGGACGACACGTTCAGAATTCGGATTAAAAAACCTGCAAAGACGTCATTGCAGGTTCAAGTATACAACTTTTTGGAACGTCCCACCGGTTGGAAATGTTTCATTTACCACTTTACTGTGTGAGTATTGTCGTTGTTTGTAAATTAGTTAGTTAGTAGTTTAATCGGTATTCTTCTTAAATAATACATGCACTAATAAATTAATCTGTAATGTTTCTTTTACTTTGTTATTATTGAGTTGTTCGGTTCATTAATTTCTTAGTTTTAAGGTCAATTGTTTCACTCCAGATGATTAATGGTAAATTAGTCAAGTGGTTTTATTAAATGGGGTGCCGCGATAGCTCAGTTGTTAGTGAACTGGACTACAAAGGACAAGAGGTCGGGGTCGATCCTGATCGACGGCTTTGTGGTTCACCTAGCCTCAAATGGGTACCGAATTTTTTCTTGGAAAATAAAGCAGCTCGGGCGTAATACCGACCACAATACCCCAAAAATCATGTAACGAAGGTCTATACAAATTATGGTCACTAACACCATATTACCTATATGCCTCTTGGCGGGACGGGGCTCTTTACTTACTTGTATTTTATCAAATGTATAATAGGTAGGACTGGCTGGTAAATTAGTTACTTAGTCAATCGGTTTGTCAATTATTTAATTAGTCCATTTGTTTGTTTTTTCATTAATTAGCTGTCTGGTCAATTAATTACTTGGTTAGTAAAATACTTAATTATTACGAGTTGGTTCGTCGATTGGTTAATTAGTCGGGATTACTAGTGTTTAACAGTTAAATAATCAATTGATTAACTAATAAGCTATTATTTTTTTAACAAATAAAGATCAATTTATTACTTTCATAAGCTACAAAAATAATACCACAAGTATTTAACAACAATTATTAACATAAATTAGTAATAACAAGTATTTCTTTTAATGTTACCGAGTGTTAGCAACAAATATTTAATAACAAGTATTAGAAACAATAAACGAAAAGAGAGATCGCGGACGACAAAGAGAGAAAATACTAGATAGCTTGGTGTCATGGCATGGAAAACAGTCAACAACAGAACTGATACGATGCACTGTAGATAGAAGATTGTGGAATGACATGATCGCCTACGCCAACCGGTATGGCACATGATGATGATGATGATTAGCGACAAGTATTTAACAATCCATTTTTGACAATAGAAACAAAAAAAAGAGTTTTTAAATGTTATGTAGAGCCAGTCTTAACATATGGATGTGAAACGTGGACAATATGACAATAGACAAGAAAATCACTGGAGGCAATAGAAATGTGGTTTTACAGAAGAATGCTGAGAATATCAAAGACAGCTAAGAAAAGTAATGAAAACGTTATGAAAGAGGCCGAAACAAAAAGAGAGCTAATATTCAATATTAGGAAGAAACAATCATCATTTTTTTTGGCCATGTAATGAAAAGGGAACAGCTGGAATATATTGTAACCACTGGAAAAATTGAGGGACGAAGAGATAGACCGAAACAAAGAGAAAAGATACCAGACAGCTTAAGAGAATGACCTGGCAGAAGGTCAACAACAAAAATGATAAATAACTCTCGAGATCTAAAGTTGTGGAGAGACATGCTCACCTACGCCAGCAGGCCCGGTACTTGATGATGATGATGATGATTTAACAAGTATTAACAACAAGTATTTAACGACAAAATATTTAACAACAAGTATTAACTGCAAAATTCAAAAACATAAAATAAATAACAGGACATTCCAAAAATGATTTAATTAAAAATGGATTACTTTATATGAGTCAAGAAAATGCAATCTTCGTGTTACTGATTCAGTCTTCGTATAAGTGGAAGTGAATACTATAGTCCGTTCAGAAATTGTTACCTTAACTCAAAATCAGTTTTTGCGGAAACTATTTCGTGAATTGCTGTAAAATTTGGGTTGCAATCTTATTTTTTCCCTGACCTTGATACAATTTTTTTTTTTAAATATCTATTAATAAAATGATCTAGCCGTCGGCACCGATATCTCTGCGCCCGTCCGCTGAGAGTGAACCGACCAATAGTTATGACGTTTTCAGCATTCCAAGCAAGGGTGGTTGTGGCTAAATGAGGTCAACCGTCTATAGCTCGCATAGCTCGAGACGTCACAAATATTGGGCTGTTGTGGGGGTAAAAAAAAACCTCAATGTGCAGATTCTGATATATCGGTGGCGACGGAACTAGCGTATAAATTTGCTATATAGCGCGTGTGTACAAAAAAACAACGGCTCTAAGGGCAGACAATTCAAAGTTTTACAGCCAATCCACTCACCCGTTCAACAAGTGGCACACTTTCAAAATTTCAGTGAAAAAACAATCACGTAGTCTCAAAGTGCACGGGGACAATACAGCGTTGACTTTACTAAAATACAAAGTATCACCGTGACATTGTGTGATGGATAGCATTGTCAAATCTAATGTTTCTTACACACTGTTATTGTACACAATTTAGATACGAAATGCTCTTACTTGCAAAATTGACATTACCATTGGTATTTAAAATTCTTGAGGTCCAAGAAAATCTAAGAATGCATGCCAAAAATGATGAGATTATGTCACACAGTTTCCGGAAAATTGTATTTTGAGTTTGAGTATACATTTGTAAATGGACTATAGATAATCGTGCAACAGACAAGAGAACCCGTGGAAGTCATGTAGTTGTGGGTTTAGAGATAAATATTACAAATTACACTGAGAGAAAAAAACAATAAACGAGGTTGTTCAAAGTAAGTTCTTGGCAAAAGGAAGCTTCAGACTAACATCAGTAGGAAATTATCATTTTTAGAAATTTAATGAGATGGAGCTACTCGCAACATGTTATGATAACTGGAAAATCGACGAAAGAAGAGATGGGAACAAATTGTAATAGGAGACATGTTAAGAGATCTAGAAGTAAACAGTAAGCACTTGTAAACTTAAACTGATAAACACTTGTAGTTAAAGTAAATTGATGGATGCATGCTGCACCAGTATGCACTGCCCGTGACGATAATAATGATGATATTAAATAAACTACACGCTTGGTCAAATATACTTGACATACATTTAGGCTTTAAGGAAAATAAAAAAAAATAGAACAGAGTACTGAACCTTGAGTTACATTATTGGATCCATTAGAGGTAAGACTTTTTGCTTCTGTTCGTCTCCGGACGCTTCATAGTGAGTGTAGGTGTGTTGTTTTGAGGTTTCTAGCAAGCTGTAATATTCGCAGCTTGCGGACCGACACTTCAGACCTCAACGCGGGATTTGTGGGTGTAGGTGTGCCTTCCCTGTCGATCCTTACTTGCTGGATCAAACTAGTTTGTTTGTTTCAAGAGGTACCTCGGGAAGGTAGAAAGGGATCTTAATTGCCTGCTACTATTGATGCGTACAAAAGCAGTCAGCTATGGGTTGCTGATAACTCTCAGTTTAGGTGATGTTTAACGTCTTGCCCCTTCCCCAACCCCTCACAGAAAAGGTGTCAATTTTATAATTGATTAATAAATAAACTGTAGAGACATTCAGTCATGGAGATATTAATCACCTATAATGTCAGCAGTGAAGTGATTGGTTGGTTGACAGTAGCCTGGTGTCAATTCTGATTGGCCATGTGAAATGATAATAAACCTGTCACGTGCCGTTGTAGAAAGATTAACAAACATTGTCGTGGGGGTCCTCCTCACGTACATTTCAAAAGGCAATAACCAAAAGCTGGAGTCATCCTTATGTACATATCAAAAAGCAACAACCGAAAGCTGGAATCATCCTTATGTACATATCAAAAAGCAACAACCGAAAGCTGGAGTCATCCTTATGTACATATCAAAAAGCAACAACCGAAAGCTGGAATCATCCTTATGTACATATCAAAAAGCAACAACCGAAAGCTGGAATCATCCTTATGTACATATCAAAAAGCAACAACCGAAAGCTGGAGTCATCCTTATGTACATATCAAAAAGCAACAACCAAAAGCTGGAATCATCCTTATGTCCATTTCAAAAAGCAACAATCGAAAGCTCGGGTGAGAGTCGTTTCAGTAATTATTTTAAAAAACACATTAAATAAGAATCATCTGGACAAATGTTTTTTTTTTTTTTTAAATAAGTAAGCAAATCGATGTAAAATTAATTCTTAAATTATGGAATTATTTAGCATATTATGAGACTCGTTTGATTTCAAACTCTAGAGCATATAACAAAGTTCACATTTGTGTAAAACAAATTGTTGCTCCAAATTCAAAATCATTCAATTATAAATTAAACTGAAGAATATTATAATAAATAATGTTAATAAAGTAGAATAATATGTATATAAATAAACACAATAATTTACAAACTTCAAGATCGTTAACTCGGACGTCTAGAGTTAAAGAAAACATGTTCACATCCCTAACATCGTTATGCTTATATTTTCTGGGCACAATTTTTGGAGCCAGGTTGGTTATATTGAAATAAAGGCATGGCATGTTACATTTCTTTATTATCTCCACGAATCTTATCACTGGAAGCTGCTGACGACTAGCGTACATGCGTTCTCCATTCCTCAAATTTCAAGGAAAATTCAACTTCGATTAACGTTTGGATTAGCCTGTAGCATACCAGCTGCCATTTCTGTGTGATCACATCTGTCTGCTGGGAAGCTATCATCAGTGGCGGTATCGATATCTGAAATCGATAAGCACGAGTTCGTGTTGCACGAGACTGCATTTTTATTTTTCTGCCTTGTTAAAACGACAGATTCGTATTCGTAAATCATGAAGAGAACGATATTTTAAAGAATTATAAAAATGTGCCTGTAGTCTGTTCTTGATGCATAACAAAATCGAATATATTCCTTTGAACTGGTACTCTTTTCTGTTACCCTCAGTATCTTTTTTCTTTGATTTTTCACATTGTTCATCACTGATTTCTGCCAAGTTGTTCTGCTTCATTACCGCAGTTATTTCGTGTTTTAATC
Organism: Megaustenia siamemsis; assembly: GCA_032433765.1. Taxonomy (NCBI): domain Eukaryota; kingdom Metazoa; phylum Mollusca; class Gastropoda; order Stylommatophora; family Ariophantidae; genus Megaustenia; species Megaustenia siamemsis. The sequence goes on along the minus strand of JAVIAB010000047.1, from coordinate 58,699,299 downwards.
TTTCCATCAAACTGGTGATCTTTCATTCCAGCGATCCATTCCGTTTTCGTTTTTAATATTTAGGGTACCTTCTTTTGTAACAATCGTTTGTTTTATTGTAGAGCAACGAAATTATATTTATTGAAGTAAAACAAAGACAGTGGTGCAAACCCTTCTTGTCACGTTATGCTAATATAGTCTTAGTGCCTATATTTAGATTTCACAATCATAAGTACGTTTCTTGATATCGATGTCAGTATCATATATTAAAAATAGACATTGTATATAGTAGGTGTTCTAGAAAATAAGACAGTACAAAATTATAAACGTTTCGATCACAGGCCTTCTTCTGTATGACAGAAATAACAAAACAAATACGAGTTTGACGATTACATGAACAGGTTTATATTTAACGTCAAGCAGAGACCAGGTAGGCATTGTCACCCGGCCCACAGAGGAAGAATGAATGCCCCGCAAAGTGTCTGCCTATCTCAGTATCACATAAGTCCTACTTTCCCTATAAAATCTTCGCTACCTATTTTCAAAGAGAGGTCGATCCATGAAGATTAATATTGTGAGAGTAGGGTGGGGGGGGGGTGGAGAAGGAGGATAGTTACATTTCAAAATTCAATCCGGGCCAGATGATTAGCAATCTTCATAGGTATTCTAATAGAAATGTCTGAGATACAGTGAGGCTGAGACAGCAAACAATACATGAAAGTTACAATAGATGACATGCAGTGACTCCACTGAGTTCGCTGAAGGGAAGCAACTGTAAATTACAAAGCAACTGGTATTATTTTTGCAGCACTCGAAACATCCACAAGCAAACAACCAAAAAATGGAAATCACAAATAAAAGTGGACAGACCAAACCAGGATTCCACACTTGTTCTTCTCGCTGGACGCAGCGCCTTGCCACCAAATACCTCTTCCTCGCCGTGATGGCAGCTCCACACCCCAAAACAATACAATTGCTGGTAGGTTATGCGTGCATGTCCGCCACATGACTATATCACTGGGTTACAATACCTACTCAGGAATTAATTTAGTGACACAATCGTGCCGATTTTTATAGTTCAGCATTTGCGTGTGTAAGAACGTGGTAATAGGATACTCGGAACGCGATCGTGTTTATAAAGTAATTTCTTAATTGGTATTGTAACCTAACGCAATAATCATGTAGTAAATATGTATGCATGACTTACCAGCAATAATATTTTTTGCGGGGCGCAGACTGAGCCTGAAATATAAGTCTTTGTGGAAAAGTGTTGCATTTATAGAGAAGCACCAACTAGATCTCAGTTATGTCTATTGCTCGATGTGTTTTCTGTTTTTGTTTGTGGATTATTCTAGGTGTTGTAAATAAGCAGGTGTCTGTGTAATTTGTGTTTGTTTTTTGTATAAGAGTTTTCATATGTATTACAGTGATATTTATTCACTACTGTTATCTGAGGTGAAACAGGCAACTTAGTTCAAAGTCAAGCCTAAGTTATAAAGTATAGTCTAGACTCATAGCAACCTGTGAACAGTGGAGTCTAAGGTATAGAGTATAGTCTATACTCGTAGCAACCTGTGAACAGTGGGGCCTAAGTTATAACGTATAGTCTGGACGCGCAGCAACCTGTGAACAGTGGAGCCCAAATTATAAAGTATGGTCTCGACTCATAGCAACCTGTGGAACCTAAGATATAATGTATTGTCTAGACTTGGAGTAACCTATGAATAGTGGAGCCTAAGTTATAAAGTATGGTCTAGGCTCGTAGCAACCTGGAAGCCTGTAAACAGTGGAAGCAGAGATATACATTATTGTCTTGTCTAGACTCATGACAGCATGTGAACATTTGAGGCAAAGATACACAGTATGGTCTTTACTCATGACAACATGTGAACATTTGAGGCAATGATACACATTATCGTCTAGACTCAAGACAACATGTGAACAGTGGAGGCAGAGACCAAGCAAGGCGGAGTGATTTTGTTGTTACTCTACAAGACTCTGCCAGCCATGAATCTCGCTGACTACTTTCTTAGTCTACTGACAAGAACAAGTAGGTGGTACTGAGTAAAGCAGATAGTGAGGAAGAAGAAAAGAAAAAAGAAAAAGACGATGATGACGATAATTATGATGATGATGATAATAAAAAAGGAAGAAACAGGATAGGGAATAATATAAAGAAAAGAAGAGAGGGGAGTGCATGATGGGTGAAAAGAAAGAATGAAGAGAAGAGGAAGGGGGAGATAAAGAACGAAAAAAGGAAGAATAATCTGTTATCAGCAAAAAATTAGGAAGAAATAAGAAGAGTGAGAAAAAGAGAAAAAATAGGATAACGAAAAAGTAATAACAGGTTAAAGAGGTTACGACAAAACGGAAGACTAGAACAGTAATAAATTGTGAGGAGGATCTCTGGAGTCAGATTAATAAGTTCAATTATGTCCTCAGTTATACAGCAAACAACACTTCGGGATCAAAAATCAAGTTTAGCAACTAACTACCATCTACGCACCAAAAGAATTATAATAATGTGTTCTTCAATTACATCAATGGACAAATAACACTAACGTGTTTACCATGAAAACAAAATAAAACTAATGACTTTATGTCAAAGCTTTATTGTTTAAAAAAATAATTAGTAATAAAATAAAGAAAAGAGTCCTTTATGATGTCCGTTATGACTTAAAGAGAATACTGTATTAGGACCCATATTTTTTAAATAGACAATCGGTACATTATTTTTGAGGTAATATGGTCGGTATTAACCCTTTCTGTTTTAATTTCCGAGCAAAAAAGCCGGTACCCATTTAAGGCTGGGTGAATTGGAAAGCCATCGATCAGGATAGAGTCCGACCTCTAGCCCTTAGAAGTTCAGATCACTACCCACTTGTATTTGTGCCCTTTAACTAAAACCTTCGTTTTTTTTTTCGTTCGCCAGCTTTGACCTCTTACGAAAGTCCTTAGAGACTAGGAACTGAATTGTGCATGTTAATCCATTTTTTCCTGGTAGCCGTGTGTACAGGGGTCCCTCGTCACACAGGCAGATAACTCCGTCTTTGGAGGTACTCATATTTTTTCCGTCGATGAGTAATTGACGTTTCAAGCCGAGCTTCGCTGCTGAGAGCAGGGGTGGTTGCCGCAGAGAGAAAACATAAATAAAAATCCCAACCAGCAGCTGGGATTTGAACCCACAATTTCTCTGTCTCGAGGCCGACGTCTTGCCTCGAGACCAACCAGTCCCCCAAACCTTCATTTAAAAATAATGAAATGTTTGGTTAAATCTTGTTGTAGCTCTTGCATTTTCAATGCTCGCAATCCATTTGACGAAATTAATATGCTCTCTGAAGCAAATAATACAACTCTAGTCTACAAAGTATAACCAAATTGGTGATCAAAGAATTGAACAATGCATCACTCGAAGCTAAAAGGCAAATGTGCAAGACCAGAAGAATGTGAAGGAGAAGCTGCTCCAATCAGTAGTGAACTAAAAGTATAATTAACATTAACAAATCACAATACTTTTTGCAAAAAAATTACAGAAAACTAAACTGTTGAAGACTGGTGAATGCTTGTGATCAGAAAATAAGAAATATTAAATGTAAGTTAATGTTCTTTGGACAGCTAAGAAGAGTAATTAAAACTTTTCAAAGGGGCCAAAACAAAAAGAGAGCTAACCTCCAAAATTAGGAAGAAACAATCATCATATTTTGGCTATGTAATGAGAAGGGAACAAATGGAATATATTGTGACAACTGGAAAAATTGAGGTACGAAGAGATAGAGGAAAGCAAAGACAACAGATAATAGACAGCATAAGAGAATGAATTTGTGGAAGATCAACAACGGAAATGATAAATAACTGTCGAGATCGAAAGTTGTGGAGATACACGATCACCTACGCCAGCAGACATGGCACTTGATAATGATGTAAATGCATGACAACAAAACCCTGGTTATTAATCACAATATGATAGGTGGCAGTTATCAATGATCAATTTTGATGCTTCATTATTTAAACAATTTTGTTAACGTTTATTTCGTAGTATTCTTTCCTCCCGTTTCGTCCGTCAACGTCTAATGTTCTTCAACATTTCAAGTGAGATAATACTCAAATACGAGAGACGTACACGGAATGTCAGTCCATGATCATGATATAAATATCGCAAAGTATGTCAGTCTCTCTTCTACCTTTCAGCACCCAGTGGAGCATAGGTCCTCAACAAACACTTTCCAAGTCGTTCTGTTTCTTGCAAATTTTCTTTTAAGATCATTCCATGTCTTCCCCATTATCTTCATTTCTGCTTCTGTCTGTCTTCTCCAAGAATTCCTTGGTCTTCCTCTTTGTCTTTTCCCCTGGGTATTCCAAAAAGGGCCTGTTGTGTAATACTCTCATTTGGCTTCCGCAGTGTGTGTCCTATCCAGCGCCATCGTCTTCGCTGTATCTCTTTATCCACTGGTATTTGACTGGTACATTTCCATAATTCTGTGTTAGTTATTTTGTCCTGCTATTTCCATCCTTTTATTCTGCGCAAGCATCCATTAATGAAAGTCTGTATCTACATGATTGTCAATTGTGTTGTTCTCCATGTTTAACAGCCATATAACAGGAATGACTTGTCATTTGAGTTGAAAATTTTCATTTTTGTATTTAACCTAATTTCTTTGGACTTCCATATGTTTCCCAGTGCAACAAAAGCTCCTCTTGCTTTTGATATCCTTATTTTAGTATAATTTTCTGTTTCTCCCTCTTTATGTATGTCAGTGACAGTCTTAATCTCGAGGAGTGAAAATGAGTTACAGAAAATAATTGATATTGTAGTGATGGAAAATATCAATAAAGACAACATTAATAGAAAAAAAACAGAAGTTTTGATAACAAACGAAAGGACATTTCCTGCATACACAATTAAAATATATGGAACGGAATTTTAAATACGTCAATGACTACAATCGCATATAAACAATGTTAACTTTGAAGGTAGATGAACAACAGAAGTGCGAGTAGAATAACTCAAACAAAGACATTTCAAAAAGTGAGAGAAATATTATGCATTTAACTTATATAAACTGGAATTAAAAAAAAAAAGATGTATTCGGCATTAGTTTGTTTTAGTTTAGTTTTAGATGGTGGAACGAATTTCATGTTCTCTCGACCGCTGCAGGAAATGCATTTGGGGACTGATTAATTTCGGCTCTCCAATGCACTTTTCTGCGTTAAAATCAATCCAATGTTATACTTAACAAATCTGCGCCGATGATGCGGTGTCGTACACACGGTAATATTCCCTTTTGACAAGTCAAGTGTTGTGATTGCGACCTTCCACCGTTTAGAGTTGATATGAGGTTTACGTCAACACATTGAGTGCTGTTCCAAGGCCGTTTGACGTTAGAATTATTTTACGCAAATTATTTACATGTCACAACGCATTAATGTGGACTGCCAAGTCAACCTAAATTTTCACTTTAGGGCTTTTGCACCGTGTTTCGTTTGTTGTAGGCTGCATTCACTTGAGTAGGTGGGAATATATGGGCGCAGCCATTGTTGTGTGTGTAACGTCATCATAATGGCTCATTGTATATCCCTAGACCGGCCGTACGCTAATGTTGACATTGCAGGAAGATCATACGGTCTGTTGTTTGATGTGCAACGGGGATAATCCGACGACTAACTGTGTTTCATGTGTTCGGATTTGGCGTCAAAAAAGATGTCCTAACATCATCAAGCGCTATACATTTTTTACAAATATGACGATCATCATTTTCAGGAGGACATAAACTTCCGGTCAATATGGTGGATAGGCGGCAGGATTCATTGAAGGCTATGTCTGAAAAGTGTTCCTTATTGCAGTTTCCTCATATTCAGAGTCAGACTTGTTGCAGGAGCTACTGAGTTAAGTGCTCAGTGCATACCGTGAGCTGTGTGTCTCATCCGTTTTGGTCGTGTTTCGATATTCCGATTGTTTACGATGAATGATGATATCGTATGATGTAGAACAGATGGCTGTGTTCACTTTCTGTGCGGTTTCGCCTTATGTCTTTTGGCGTGTGGTGAGACTGCTACGATGGGGTCTACAGCCACCTTTCTTTGTTTGGGAGATGAGTTAGTAATTCGGATTATTCCACTGCCACGGGCGGTTGAGCAATTATGGATTTTAATCCGTTTGCAGTGATACCGGGGCCTTCCGTAACAATAACAATGACAATAAGTTTACTTTAGCTTAGATTAGTCAAACAGGTCATTCGCATTGCACTTCAGACAAGTCAGTGCTCAGAACTCCTCCAAAGTATATTCCCCAGCGTGTAGCGACTAACGGCACCGGTGTCGTGTAGGTTGACAAGTCTTCTTTTCATTCCAGCGCTCCCCGTCAGGCATCTCCGCCTTGACACGATTTTCGTGCAGTCTGTTTATGGCTGTCGATTCAGGTTCATTTTTTGAGCCGGTATATTTGGTCAGTGTCTATGACGGCATTCAATTTGCCCATCCGCATTAAACCTCAGCCAAACTGGCAAGTCTGTTACCACGCTCATTACCTCATGCATCCACGTGTCCTGACAAGACAATGAAACAGACTTTTGTTAGACTAGACCTCCCCTGAGACTCTAACCAATGCCGTCGAACTCAGCCATTTGCCATCTTTCTGAGCGTACTCAATGAGTCACTGAGGAACACACACGTTTATAAATCTGTGTCTCAAACTACCCCAGTGCTTTAGTGACAGCCTTAATTTCAATGGTCAAGCTACTTGTAGTCAGTGCAAAAACATCACTGCCTTCCTTCACAGTTCTATTTCAATTACGAACCGAACTTGCCGATTAACAGACCCATCTGTGTAAAAGATAACATCACTCTCAGGAGTGTTTTCGAAAATCAAGGTCTCGTACTTCTGCCTCAACGACCAAGGGGTTTAGTTGTCTACTTTCTCTGTCCAGTGTGATGACTGCAGGAAAGGACGCACTACATTGTGATAGTACTAGTAACCATTCTTCCCCCAGGTTCGTTTAGAACCTCTCTGAACACACCTGCTTAACGATACCGTAGTTTCCTCCATCCATGATTTTCCTCTTTTTAATCTACTGCATATTATACACTTAAATTCACAGTATAGTGGTAGATCTGGATCTGCTCTTATTTGAAGGTAGTCTCGTCCTTGCTAAAGTCTTTTTTCTGTGTACCGTCGTTCCTATCAATAGGAACTTGGAAAATTAGATCAGAATTCCAGCTAGAAAACAAAGTCCAGAAATGAAGAGTATAAAATCGAACGTATTGAGACTATTTGAAGTGAGATGGAGCAGGATTATTATAGCGATAGTGGGGATGGAGGAACTACACACGAATGAGGAGTAGGCATCATTATATGTAATGAAAGAAGCAAGACAGTGAAAGTATGTTGGTCAGTCTCAGCCATAATGCTGCTAGTAAAGTGAGAGGTAGACCAATGGATATCAATATAATTCAAACTTATGTACCAACAAGTAACAGCGAAGAAGAAAACATTGACACCTTTTAAAACGAGCTAGATATGGTCGTGAAACAGTGTAAATCCCAAGAAAAAACGTTTATATTAGGGGATTTCAAAGCAAGGATATGAACAAAGTGCAAAATGTGACTGGCCTAGGAGAGACAAATGACATAGTGCATAGGTTAGGCTAAGACACGTGAAGTGGTTGTAGGCAACACCTGGTTCAAGCAAAACCCTAGTCAACTATGGAAATGGCAAAGCCCAGACAAAAAAGTACACAATCAAATTGATTTTATACTGAGAAGATTCAAGAATGGTCTAACATCGGTTAAAATAAGACCAAAAGCAGTTTGCAACAGTGGTCATGAACAAGTAGATGGGAAAATGAGAATATAACTGCGGAAGACACAGAAATTCCCAAGAAATATGAAATTAGAACTAGATATGCTTTGAGTAGATTGACCGATGATTGATAAGTACAGCATGATAGTACAAACAGCATATAATGCAAAAGAGAAAATACAGAACATGGAGGAGCAATGGGAAATGTTCAAACAATCGATTCAACAAACATCAAAATAAGTATTATCATTGACAAAAAGAATCAACAAGAAGAAATGGATGACAGAAGAAATACCAGAACTAATGGACAATAGAAAAAAATATAAGAAAGAAGAACTGACGTATAAAAAAATAACAAAGAGATGCAAAGCAAATGCAAATTAAAAAAGCAAGGAAAAGATTGTTAAAGGAGAAATGTCAAGAAATGGAAGAAACAACAAATGAAAGACACACAATTTATGCACAACCAGTTAAAACAGTATTAACAGGAAGAAAAGAAGTAAAAGTTTCAGGATGTGTGAAATCAAGGAAAGGAATTATAATAATCGGAGGAGAAAAGATAATGAAACAATGGACATAATGTATTAGTCAAATCTAAGTTGATGATTAAAGGCCAGAGCTAAACAATTCAAACAAAGGAACAGGACCCGATGATCTAATGAAATCTATCTTTGCAGCCATTTCATAGAAGTCTGGCGCCACTGATTGCAAAGACCCTCATAAAATTAGTCTCATGAGCCATATGACGAAAATATTACTAATAATAAATATGGGGCGTGCAAGGAACAAAACAAAACCAGACATAAATGAGGAACAATGTGGATAAGTGGAAGAAAGGTGCACAAATAATGCAATATACATAATGAAACATTAATGAAAAGAGCTATAGAGGCAAAGAAAGATTATATATATGTTTCTATAGACAGCACAAAAGCATTTCACAAAGTAAAACATGTGAAAATAATCAATATGCTGAAAAATTAAACATTGATGGCAAGGATCTGAGAATTACAAAAAACAAAACATTTTTTGGCACCAAACAGCACCAATAAAAACCAGCAACCAAATAGGACAGTTGCAATATATGAAACAAGGGGTCAGAAAAGGTTGTGTTCTGTCGTAGGATCTGATTTTACTTTTCAAGGAAAATATTAAGAAATCAATCATCATCATGTGTCATACCGGTTGCCGTAGGCGATCATGTCCTGCCACAATCTTCTATCTACAGTGCATCGTATCAATTCTGTTGTCGAAATTGTCAAAATTCTTCTGAGAATTCCCATCTCTGTGGCCTCTGAATCGTCTTTTCATTTGTTTGTCTACTGTCCATGATTCGCTTCCATCGGTCAGAATTGGTTCTATATAGCACCGATGAATTCTCTTTCACACTTCCATTGACATAGATTTGTTGCATACGATATTTTTTTCATTTTCTGAAATGCTATTTTGGCCTGAGCTGTTCTGCTTTTTGTTTCTGTGATGCATCTCCCATCTGATGTTATTATTGTGACCAAGTATTTGACGCGTTGCACTTGTTTCAGTTTCGCCCTGTTTATTTGTTTGCTGCATGATGGTGATGATTGTTTCTTCGATATGACCATTACTTCTGTTTTCATACTATTCAGACTGAGACCTTTCTTGTTGCTTTCTTTTACTATTATGTCTATCATATCTTGTAGTTCATTCTCTGACACTGCTATTAAGACTGTGTCATCCGCATATCGCAAATTATTTGTGTTGTAACCGTTGACTTCAATTCCTTTTTTGTCTACTATTGATCTCATAATATTTTCGCTGTAAAATGAAAGTGAAAACAAATACGGCGACAGAACACAGCCTTGTCTGACTCCTTGTTTTATATATTGAAATTGTCCTGTTTGGTTGCTAATTTGTATGGCTGCTGTTTGTTGCCAGTACATGTTTTTTTTATGATTCGCAGATCCGTGCAATCAATGTTTAATTTCTCCAGCATATTGATTATTTCCACATGCTTTACTTTGTCAAATGCTTTTGTGTAGTCTATAAAGCACATATATAGATCTTTCTGTACCTCTATAGCTCTTTCTATCAATGTATGAAATCAATAGTAGACAAAAAAAGGAACTGAAGTTAATGATCACAACATAAACAATTTGCGATATACAGTCTTAATAGCAGAGACGGAGAATGAACTACAGGAAATAATAGACGTAATAGTAAAAGAATGCAACAAGAAACGTCTGAATAGTAAGAAAACAAAAGTAATTACCACGCAACATAAAATAAACGGAACAAATCTGAAATAAGTAAAAAGCGTCAAATAGTTGGGAACAATAACATCAGATGGAAGATGCACAACAAAAAAAAAGCTGAATAGCTCAGGCCAAAATCGTTTTAGGCTACATAAATTGGTTTTATAGAAGATTGTTGAGAATACCACTAATGGCGAAAATAGAGACCAAAGCAAAAAGAAAGCTTATTTCTAATATTAAGAATAAGCAGTGGTCATATTTTAAGCATGTTACTTAAAGGGAAAACTGAATATATATATATGGGAGCCACGATCGCTCAGTTGTTAGTGAACTGGACTACAACGAGTAAGATATCAGGTTCGATCCTGATCTACGGCTTTGAGGTTCACCCATCCTTTAATGGGTACCAGATTATTTATGGGAAAATAGAGCGGCACGGGCGTAACACAGACCACATTACCCCAAGAATCATTTTCTGAAGGTCTGTAAAAATGATGGTCACTATCACCATTTCCCTAAACGCCACTTGGCGTGACGGGGATCTTTACTTCACTTATATATATGTAAGATATATACTTATATCATTCCACGTTTGATGATTATCATCATCCTCAAGTACAGGGCCTACTGGCGTAGGTGATCATGTCTCTCCACAACTTTCGATCTCGACAGTTATTTATCATTTCTGTTGTTGACCTTCTGCCAAGCCATTCTCTTAAGCTGTCTGGTATTTTTTCTCTTTGCTTCCCTCTATCTCTTCGTCCCTCAATTTTTCCAGTTGTTCTCTTCTCATTACATGGCCAAAAATGATGATTGTTTCTTCCTAATATTGGAAATTAGCTCTCTTTTTGCTTTGACCTCTCTCAGAATATCTTCATTATTCTTCTTAGCTGTCCATGGTGCTCTCAACATTCTTCTGAAAAACCACATTTCTACAGACTCCAGTGATTTTCTTGTCTGTTGTCCTATTGTCCATGATTCGCATCCAAATGTTAAGACTGGCTCTACATAACTTTTAAGAACTCTTTTTCTTGTTTCTGTTGTCAAAAATGGATTGCGTAGTATCTTCCTCACTTTTTGGAAAGCTGCTTTTACCTGGGCCATTCTGCAGCTCACCTCTTTTGTACATCTTCCGTCTGAGGTTAACAAAGTTCCCAAATATTTAAATTCATTTACCTGTTTATATTGCTCCACTTGTCTATATTTTGCACTTAGGTGATGTCTTTTTCTTTGTTGTTACCATTACCTCTGTCTTTTTGTTATTAAGGCTGAGTCTTTTATTTTGCTTTCTTTCACTATAATGTCCAACATTTCTTGTAACTCATTTTCATTCTTAGCGATTAAGACTGAATCATCAGCATACCTTATATTATTTATATTGTGACCTCCAATTGTTATTCCAGGCATGTCCCTTATGGATCTTAAAATAATCTCACTATAAATATTAAACAAATCTGGTGACAGCACACAACCTTGTCTAACACCCTGTTTTATTTGTTGAAACATTCCGAATTGGTTTCCAGTTCTTATGGCCGTTGTTTGTTGCCAGTACATGTTCTTTATTATTCTTAGATCTTTGCTGTCTACGTTTATGCTTTCTAAAATGTTGATTATTTCTTGGTGCTTTACTTTGTCAAATGCCTTGGTGTAATCTATGAAACATAGGTATAGATCTGTTTTCACCTCTATGGCTTTTCTACTGAAGATCTTATGATATAAATGACATTGCTTGTTCCTTTATCTCTAACAAAACCACACTGTTCATCGCTAATTTTTGGACTGATTTTGTTTCGCACTCATCACATGATGATTCTTAGTAATATCTTAGTCATATGACTCATAAGGCTTAATGTGCGATGATCATCGCATTCAATCGCACCCGGTTTCTTTGGTAGGGCTATGAATATTGATTTGAGCATGTCGTCTGGTATATATCCGCTGTTGTAGATATCATTCAATACTTTTGTTATTATTTCTATTCCAAAATCACCCATGGCTTCAATCTCTTCTTTAGTTATATTATCTGGTCCAGGAGCTTTGCCTGCTTTCATATTGCGCAAGGCGTCTTCCACTTCTTCTCTGAGTATTTCTGGTCCTTCTCCATTATCCTTAATATTTACTTCTGTTCATTCATCATTATAAAGATCCTTAATGTATTCTGTTCATCGTTCCCTTATGTTTTCTTGATCAATCAACAGTTCTCCTTCCTTTGATCTTAAACATCCATTTTTTATTGCGTTTTCCTTCCTGTTAATTCCTCAATTTGTTTGTATATAGTTTTAGCATCTCCTTTTTGTTGCATTTCAGTCTCTTTGCATCTCTCTTGTAGCCATGCTTCTTTTGCTTCATTGCATTTTACTACAATTTCTTTATTTAATCTCTTATACTCATCTTTATTTTCGTTATGTCTTCTTCTTCTTCTTGTATCCATTAGCTGCAAAATGTCGTGTGTCATCCATTTCTTTCTTGAATTTGTCTTCACTGGTGGTATGAACTCTTTTGATGTTTGTTGCATTGATTCTTTTAGCATTCCCCACTGTTCATCAATGCTTTGTATCTTCTCTATTGCATTGTACCTATTGCTTAAACCAGGTGTTTCCTATCACCATGTTGTGTGTTCTTGCCAAGTCAATAAGTTTCTCACCTCTTTCATTCCTCTCGCCTAAGCCATAATGACCAACTACTTCCTCAACTCTTTCCTTTCCTACTTTTGCGTTAAAATCCCCTAGAACTATGGTGTTTTCATGTGGTTTGCATTTATGAAGTGCCTCATTTGATGATTATAGCTTTCTCTTATCTGTTTTATCTTGTATGTGAGCGAGTGTGTTATATCATTCCTCGTTTATGATTATTTTATGGCACTTTTCGTCTTGTCAGACGGTCTAGTGGAGGCTATTGTGTATTTTTTTTAGGTTTTGTTTTTGTCGAACAGCTTCTCTCGTGGCTAATTCTACCAGTGTGACAAACACACGCGGTCACAGAATGAACAAGTCAGAATCACTGGTCCACAGGGTTTTCCATCCTTTTTCATGAGTCTTTACTCTTCTAAGTTTGCCTTAGCACAGTCTCAAATGATGTTATACCGTTTCTTATACATGCTCTCCATGATGTGCGATCACTTGCCAGATGTTTCCAGTCATTTTCACATATGGAGAAGTCATTCAGAGATGATTTACAGATATCTCTATATCGTAGTTTGGGTCTGCTGATTTGTCGTTTTCCGTGTGTTAGTTCACCATATAGTATTTACCTGGGGTTACGTTTTTCTTTCATTCGCTGGACATGCCCCCAGCCATCTTAGTCTTCGTCTTCTGAGCATCGACATGATTGCTGGTGTCTTAGTACATTGCAGGACAGTTAAGTTGGTTATTTTATCCTGCCATTTGATGTGCATTATTCTGCGGAGACATCACATGTTGAAGACATTTAGATCTTTTTTCTGGTTTGAGTATGTTGTCCAGGTTTTAGATCCATATAATAGTGTGCTAAACACACAAGTTCAATACATTAAGAGTTTGGTCTTCAGTGTTAGTTTCGTGTTTTTCCAGGCCCTTTCTGTGAGTTTGCCGAAGGTCGTAGCTGCTTTACCAATTCGGCTGTTTATTTCATCATCAAGAGAAATTGTTTGCGTAATTGTGGATCCAAGATAAGTAAAATTCTGAACTGATTCTATTGAGTGAATAATCATTTAGAGTGATTAATAGAGGTTTGATGTCCCCTTGACTTAGTATTACTATTTTCTGAACATTAATTGGCAGTGAAAAAAGGTCGCATGCTTTGTCCAGGTTGTTGATCAGCGATTGTAGGGTGGTTTCATTATGAGCGACTAGGGCTGCATCGTTAGCACATAAAAGTTCTTCAAGGGCAACATTTGTTTTTGTTTTTGCTCTTAGTCGTGCTAAGTTGAACAGTGAGCCATCTGATCTTGTGCGAATGTAAATATCTCCTGAGCTGTTTTCGAAGGCGTGATTTAGAAGGCAGCAAAAAATATATCAGAAAGGGCGGGAGCGAGGACACATCCCCGTTTCACCCCGTTGTTGACTTTGAAACTCTCTGATGAACTCCCATCAAAGTAGATTTTAGCATTCATGTCTTCATGAAAGGACATAATCAGCCTTAGTAATTTATGTGGGCAGCCTATGCCTTGTAACACCCTGTAGAGCCCATCTCTGTTTACTGAGTTGAAGGCCTTTGTTAGATCCACAAAGGCAATATAGAGCGGCATATTTTGTTCTCGACATTTTTCTTGCAGTTGTCTAAGTGTGAAAATCATGTCTATGGTTGATCTCCTGGCTCTGAAGCCGCACTGAGACTCGGGAAGAACACGTTCTGCAAGTCTATGCAGGCATTGTAGTATTACTCTCGCAAAAGTCTTGCCGGCTGTGCTAAGGAGAGAGATGCCTCTGTAATTATTGCAATTGCCCTGTCTCCTTTGTTTTTGTATATTGTTATGATTTTAGCATTTCTCATATCATGAGATATTTCTCCTTGTCTCCAGCATTTGATTAACAGTTTGTATAGATGTTGAAGTAGTATTTTTAAGTTTTCCTTTAGTATCTCTGTGGGATGATTATTGCTGTCTCTTATCTGTTTTATCTTGTATGTGAGTGAGTGTGTTATACCATTCCTCATTAATGATTATAGATTTCTCTTATGTTTTATCTTGTATGAGAGTGAGTGTGTTCGTGTGGGATTGGAGTGGAGTGGATAGAGAGTGTGTGAGCATGAGTGTCGTCTGAGTGTTTCGTGTGTATGTGAGTTATGTGTGGAAGTGTGTGTAAGTGTATGTGTGAGTGAGTGTGTATGATCGTGTATGTGAGTGTGTGAGTGAGTGTGTTTGTGTGTGTGTGCGTTGTCTTTTTCTCATCCCCTTTGTATTCTGGTACAACAGCTTATCTCATTTTAATCTTTAAGTCAGTCAATCAGATCTGGTACAACAGCTTATCTCATTTTAATCTTTAAGTCAGTCCCTCAGATCTGGTACAACAGCTTATCTCATTTTAATCTTTAAGTCAGTCCCTCAGATCTGGTACAACAGCTTATCTCATGTTAATCTTTAAGTCAGTCCCTCAGATCTGGTACAACAGCTTATCTCATGTTAATCTTTAAGTCAGTCCCTCAGATGGAACAACGTTTTACCCTATCTTCCACTTACCAATTTTCTCTCTCCTTCCGTATCTCCAAATCGTGACCAATATAACTTTTGTTTGGTCGCAATTTCATTGGCCGAATATCTGCATCATTCCAGAGGGCGCTAGCAAATCACACCGAGCGGAAGTCAGGAGTAGCTAAACAAACAATCGCACAGACATCTGTGCCAAATTTACTATGAAAACACGTCAACCGTTGACGGGATAAACATAAGCAGAACATGTTTGTGTCAAGATTTGGGTTAGACAGAAAAAAAGTTAGTTGGATAATATCTCATTGTAGATACCTACTCTATTAATAGAAAGCTAGAAGTGATATATTTGAATGTTCTTAAAGAAAGCGGAAATAAATAATTTTCTTTTGAATTAAACAGCCAAAAAAGTTACAAAGGAAAAAATAGCTATAGTGTCAATTACAGAGTATTTTAGACAAAAAATCGACTACATGTCGTTAACAATTATTGCTTTTACAAATAATAAATCAGCAGAGAAAAAAAACAGCTTAAAGAAAAGGAAATAAGTTATATGAAATCAAAAGGAGCCAGTGGTAGGGTGTAACGTACATTCCTACAAAGTATGGTGACAGCTTTACACCAAAGGAACACAACAAAATACTGATGTTTCGGCATACATGCAAAAAACAAATGAAACAAATAAATTCTACTTCATCTAGGATGATCACGACAGGTAAGTCAAAGAGAAGTAAACAGAGGGATAAGAGATGAAATGGTGAAACAAGAGAGAGAGAGAGAGAGAGAGAGAGAGAGAGAGAGAGAGAGAGAGAGAAAGAGATGAGCTACATATTGGGGGATAGATAACACGTGGGAATATGAAAGTTAAAATATATATAAAATGAGACTTAACTTATTGGCAAGATTCGACTGGTCACGGTGAAAATGAGCCTGCTGGGCAATCAGTCACGTGATTGAACCGGAGATCAGACGAGATACCAAGAAGTGGAAAGAGTTGTGAAGCAGTCAAGTGTGGCACAGGTAATGGCTAGTGATAAATCTAAAACAGAGGCATGCCAAATGTAATCATTAACTAAACAACAACATATTAAAACTGAATATATATATATATATATATATATATATATATATATATATATATATATACACACACACACACACACATACAATTGTGGTGGTATATTGTACTCATAAGAGTTTCAGCCCGTTACTTTTTTGATACACTTGGGAAGGGTGTGGAGAGGGGTGGGGGGTGCTGTGTGAGACCATAAAAAGCATTGTCTGTTACGTTTGAAAATATCTAAGTTGCTTATACATAGCTCTAATAACAGGCAGCTTGAAATATGAAAGAACGAATGAATGAATGACATTTTTAAGGGGGCGGGGGAGGAGTTGTATGGTAACAGCTTTTCGTAGGTGAAAAACAAAACAAAAATAGAACGACGTTTCGGCCAAGTTTTTAGTATATATAACTGACCGCTCATACAATGGAGGAGCAAACATGTTGACTTGACTTGTGGTTTACACCAAGCTGCGATATCTGCGCATTTCTGCTCAAGATTTCAGACTTCATCGCCTCATTTGTTGATACCGGGTTTTCATTCTTCTCCACCCCTATCCGCTTAGTCTAACTGGTTAGTTCGTTCTCAGGTCTACACATGTTTCTGTACCATAATCTTTATCAATTTGGTTACACATATTCCGACACAAGAAGTCAGCTATAATTTTCAACTCGTCATCGGGTCACCTGAAATCATGACGTTTTATCAAATGTGTTTAATTTGGTCTTCATGTGAACATGGGGGATTTTTGTGGGGATTTACAGAGATTGAAAGTTATATATGTTGATGTAGGGTAATTTAAACTTAACATGGGCATTTTATATTTGTAGACGAAATATTGCAGATGAATATTTGTTAACTAAGCTATTGAGTTGATTTCAGATTATGACATTTGTATTTTAAATATCTAACTTCATGTTCTTTTAATGTCGACAGGTTCATGATGGTCCTTATATGTTTAATATTCAGTGTCCTATCCACGATTGAGCAATACACAAACTTCGCTAACGAAACTTTGTTTTGGATGGCAAGTAATTTTCTGACATTTACATGTTCATATATGTATACTTTTGTTAGATGAGATGGGTAAAGAGACATTTACATGTTCATATATGTATACTTTTGTTAGATGAGATGGGTAAAGAGACATTTACATGTTCATATATGTATACTTTTGTTAGATGAGATGGGTAAAGAGACATTCACATGTTCATATATGTATACTTTTGTTAGAGGAGATGGGTAAAGAGACATTCACATGTTCATATATGTATACTTTTGTTAGAGGAGATGGGTAAAGAGACATTCACATGTTCATATATGTATACTTTTGTTAGATGAGATGGATAAAGAGACATTCACATGTTCATATATGTATACTTTTGTTAGATGAGATGGGTAAAGAGACATTCACATGTTCATATATGTATACTTTTGTTAGATGAGATGGGTAAAGAGACATTTACATGTTCATATATGTATACTTTTGTTAGATGAGATGGGTAAAGAGACATTCACATGTTCATATATGTATACTTTTGTTAGAGGAGATGGGTAAAGAGACATTTACATGTTCATATATGTATACTTTTGTTAGATGAGATGGGTAAAGAGACATTTACATGTTCATATATGTATACTTTTGTTAGATGAGATGGGTAAAGAGACATTCACATGTTCATATATGTATACTTTTGTTAGAGGAGATGGGTAAAGAGACATTCACATGTTCATATATGTATACTTTTGTTAGAGGAGATGGGTAAAGAGACATTCACATGTTCATATATGTATACTTTTGTTAGAGGAGATGGGTAAAGAGACATTCACATGTTCATATATGTATACTTTTGTTAGAGGAGATGGGTAAAGAGACATTCACATGTTCATATATGTATACTTTTGTTAGATGAGATGGATAAAGAGACATTTACATGTTCATATATGTATACTTTTGTTAGATGAGATGGGTAAAGAGACATTCACATGTTCATATATGTATACTTTTGTTAGATGAGATGGGTAAAGAGACATTCACATGTTCATATATGTATACTTTTGTTAGATGAGATGGGTAAAGAGACATTCACATGTTCATATATGTATACTTTTGTTAGAGGAGATGGGTAAAGAGACATTCACATGTTCTTATATGTATACTTTTGTTAGATGAGATGGGTAAAGAGACATTCACATGTTCATATATGTATACTTTTGTTAGATGAGATGGGTAAAGAGACATTCACATGTTCATATATGTATACTTTTGTTAGATGAGATGGGTAAAGAGACATTCACATGTTCATATATGTATACTTTTGTTAGATGAGATGGGTAAAGAGACATTCACATGTTCATATATGTATACTTTTGTTAGAGGAGATGGGTAAAGAGACATTTACATGTTCATATATGTATACTTTTGTTAGAGGAGATGGGTAAAGAGACATTTACATGTTCATATATGTATACTTTTGTTAGATGAGATGGGTAAAGAGACATTCACATGTTCATATATGTATACTTTTGTTAGAGGAGATGGGTAAAGAGACATTTACATGTTCATATATGTATACTTTTGTTAGAGGAGATGGGTAAAGAGACATTTACATGTTCATATATGTATACTTTTGTTAGAGGAGATGGGTAAAGAGACATTCACATGTTCATATATGTATACTTTTGTTAGAGGAGATGGGTAAAGAGACATTCACATGTTCATATATGTATACTTTTGTTAGAGGAGATGGGTAAAGAGACATTTACATGTTCATATATGTATACTTTTGTTAGAGGAGATGGGTAAAGAGACATTCACATGTTCATATATGTATACTTTTGTTAGATGAGATGGGTAAAGAGACATTTACATGTTCATATATGTATACTTTTGTTAGAGGAGATGGGTAAAGAGACATTCACATGTTCATATATGTATACTTTTGTTAGATGAGATGGGTAAAGAGACATTCACATGTTCATATATGTATACTTTTGTTAGATGAGATGGGTAAAGAGACATTCACATGTTCATATATGTATACTTTTGTTAGAGGAGATGGGTAAAGAGACATTTACATGTTCATATATGTATACTTTTGTTAGATGAGATGGGTAAAGAGACATTCACATGTTCATATATGTATACTTTTGTTAGATGAGATGGGTAAAGAGACATTTACATGTTCATATATGTATACTTTTGTTAGAGGAGATTGGTAAAGAGACATTTACATGTTCATATATGTATACTTTTGTTAGAGGAGATGGGTAAAGAGAAGAGGATAGCGGGGGGAAGATGAAGATTTTGGAAAAAATGAATGAGAGAAGAGATGGGATGAAGAAGTGGGAGAGAATGTACGCGATAAAGATTGTGGTAGAAAATGAATTAGAGAAGGAAATATGAGATGAATATAGAGGGATAGAATGAAAGAGAGATGGGGGTGATGAGTGGATGAGAAAAAAGTAAGAAGGAAAAATAAATTGAAGGAACGAAAAGAAAGAAAAATTATAAGAGAATGAGAGTAAGAAAAATGGGGGGGGGGAAACAAGAAGAAAGGGAGAAGGAAAAAGAAATAAAGTGAACGAAAGAGGGGGAGATAGACAGAAATGGATTGGTGAGAAATAGGTGAAGGGAGGGGAGAAATGAAGGCAATAATGAGAGAATAGCAAATATTTAGTAGTAGATAGACAATGATTATTTATGTAAAGAAGAGCCTACCGGGAGTGTCCCTCACGTATGTATAAAGGCTGTGAAGGTAGATGGGGCGAAAGAAATTGAAAAGATCAACTGCCCAGAAAGCGAAAACAACAACATGTGTGGTACATACAAGAAGCATATTCAGGGCAGGAATGACGAATATGGTTGACCACCGTGAAAGAGATTGAAGCCTCATCACGTACTAGTACAAAGAAATCTATGGAGAGATATTCTAACTTATGTCAGAATAAAGATTGACGAATATGCACATGGAATGTTTGAACTCTTAACCAAGAAGGGTGCAAAATATTTAAAAACATCACAGAGATGTCAGGCCAAAACATTAATGGAAAGATAATCAATAACCTATGAAGATATTCTGATGATACTGTACTACTGGCAGAAAATCCTAAAGATCTACAACAATTACTTAATTAAATAAACATGACAAGCAAAAAATATGGATTAGATATGAATACCACAAGGACTAAAACTATGATCATAAACAAAAATAATACTCAAAACCTACAAGTGGATGTAAAATTTGAAGGAATAGACCTGGAGACAGTTCAGAGCTACAACTACTTTGTACATACTATAACTAGTGAAGGAAAATGGAAAACTGAAATAGACAAAAGAATAGGAATGGCAAAAAGTAATTTTAATGTCTTGAAAAGTATACTAACATCAAAACAAATAACACCAGGCCTAAAGCTAAGAATAGCAAAATGTTATATCTCTTCAAAACTCTTCTATGGTGCAGAAACATGGACATAACAAGAACACAGAACATGAAATTGACGCCTTTAAAACATGGATTTATAGAAGAATAGGTAGAATTGGATGGAAAGAAAAGAAAACAAAAGATGAAGGAAAGAGAACTACTAAACACAATTTAAAAAAAACAAATGAGATTCTTGGGGCATGTTAAAAGACACAGCAGCCTACTAAAATTAATCTTAGAAGGGTAAATACTAGGTAATAGAGACAGACCAAGACTAGCATGGACGAGTAGCATCAAAAAGATGGACACGTCAGCCTTATACAACATGCACTATCAATGCACGAGACTGAGCGGAATGACGCTCCATGGTAGCTAACCTTCGATGCGAAGACGGCACTCAATGATGATGATGAAAGTGAGAGTATGTTGCCTAAGACAATGGTTTCCAGATTCCTTAAAGCTTCAACCTTCTTAACCCTTTAACCTCCATATTGTTTACAAATATTTTTTCTATCTATCTATTGACCTTTCGAGCCGTAACCGGCCCATAGGGCGTAGACCAAGATACACCTTCTCCTATATGAATTTTTGTTCTAGCAGTTTCTTTTAAAGATATTTTATCAAATCTCGCCATCTGTCTCTGTTCTGTGCAAGCAGTTCTATCTCATTGAGGGAGCCGATTCCTGCTGCTCTTGCCTCTCTCATCAATGTTCTTCTCAGTGTCTCCCTGGGTCTTCCTCTTTTTCTTTTACCTGTTGTTTCCCATATGAGGGCTTGCTTTGCTATTCGATTATTATCTCTTCTCATCACATGTCCAACGTATGACCATCGTCTTTTCTTTATTACTGAAGATATTAGTGGTTGATTGGCGATTTCTCTAATTTCCTCGTTTGTTTTGAATTCGTTCCATTCTATACCAAGTATTTTCCTTAGACATTTATTTTCGAATGCGTTCAACTTTGTTTCTATATCTCTTGTTGTTTTCCAGCTTTCACACGCATACGTAAGGGTTGATAGTACATTTGATTTGAATAGCCTAAGTTTTGTGTTTGTGCTAATGAGTTTTGATTTCCACAACTTTTCAAGGCTTCTGAAAGACATTGCTGCTTTAGCCAGTCTGATTCTAATTTCTTTGCTCGTATCCCCTTCTCGATCAATGTGACTTCCAAGATAGATAAAGTGATCGATCTCTTCTACTGGTTTGTTTTCCATGTATATTTTGTCACTTGTTGGAATTAAACTTTTCATGACTTTAATTATTTTTACGTAATAATAATAGCTCAGAAAACACGTCTTTACCTACTCCTACGAGTTAAAATATTTTGTGGTGTTCAAAGTTACAGATAAATATAAATATTATTCAATTACGTCATTATCCAGTTTCCGGAGTCTACCAGAGAGTTCCCTGATAGATTGTTAGTAACGTAACATGTCCAATGCAGTCGTCATTTAGAGTGCGAATTAAGCTGGTATTTGAGCCCACGATATTGAAAAAAGAAAAACAAGACTAGTCTTCACTTGCTGTTTGTTCGCTGTTTGTTAAAAAATATCTTCACAAGCCGTCTACATTTCTGAATATGTTGCAGGATTTGAGAGCTTTTCAAAGCACCAACACAGCTTAGTACTGATGTGAGTCTTATGTCAATTTTCAAACCGTAATTGACTAAATGCTGTAAAAGTAAAGTAAAAAGTAAAGTGCCCTCGTCACGCCAAGTGGCGTATAGGGAATATAGTGTTAGTGACAATAAATTTTACAGACTTTCGGCACATAAATTTTGGGGTAATGTGGTCGATTTTACGCCCATGCAGCTTTACTTTCCAGAAAAAAATCCGGTACCCATTAAAAGCTGGATGAACCTGGAAGCCGTCGGTTGGGATCGAACCCTACCTCTTGTCCTTTGTTAAATGCTGTGGTTACATTAAAAATAAATTAGTTTCGGGCACTTAAAGTAAGAATCATAAAAGTAAGACCTTTGCTAGATTGTCGGGACGATGTGGTATTGAGGTACGACGTCGACTTCTGGACAGAAACGACCCAGGTTTAAAACCCACAATGGGGCGATGATTTTTCAAAAGGTAAACAAAATTAATCTTTGGTGGTTTCTTCGTGACGTTAAGTAAAGTACCCCCGTCACGCCAAGTGGCTTATAGGGAAATAAGGTGTTAGTGATCCTATATTTTACAGACCTTCAGCACATGATTTTTGGGGTAATGTATTACGCCCGTGCTGCTTTACTTTCCCAGAAAAAAATCCGGTACCCATTTAAGGCTGGATGAACCCGAAAGCCGTCGGTTGGGATCGAATCCTACCTCTTGCCATTTGTAGTCCAGTTCACTAACCACTGAGCTATCGCGGCTACCTTTTCGTGACGTTAAACTCTTCTTATATCTTGGCTGGTGAGATCCAATGTCTAACCATCTATATTCTATTCTACGTTATTCTATAGGGAGCCGCAGTAGCTCAGTGGTTAGTGAACTGGACTACAAAGGACAATATGTAGGGTTCGATCCCAATCGACCGCTTTGTTATTCTATGCATGGGACCAAATTCATTGCAATTAAGAATTCCCCACATCCGCCCCACCACTTGTCACATCGGCTCCCAAAATTCATCGATAAATTCCCTTAACAAGGTCGCTGCGTGCACGTCCCACTCGGCTTCAAAGAGGAATATTCCAAACCTCCTTAGTCGCCTATAACGACATGCGTGGCAGGTAACAGTGGATCTTTTCTTTTCTCCCCTCATCGTGAGGGTCCCGGTAGATAAGGGCAATAGACCCAGGAAGCCCTGTGTGCATTCGCGCACGTTAAATAATCTTCAACAATTAAAATCTAAAAGTGCAAGTCTTAAATTTGTCCGCTGTCCGAGGAAACTTTTTCAGCAAAAACTTACCCACACCGTGGACACCAAGCCGTGCTACGGAGTTCGTGCACGTCAGCCAGGATTCTCCTTAGATTTTCTCAAGGGGGATTTTGGAGCACAGGTGTGAAGTGATGATGATCCTGACAACAAACACTAAAATATTCCGGGGCCTGGTCACAGCTGAGTTTAAACACTTTCTAAATATATGGCAGGCCTGCAAAATGATAGCCGAGCGCCACTTTCTATTACTAGCGAGCTGAGCTAACTTTTAGTGCCCATTTATGAGAAACGAGAGCCGCTTTTCATTACTCGAGCGCTGAGCTAACTTTTAGCGCCCCTTTATGAGAACTGAGCGCCACTTTTCATTACTCGAGCGCTGAACTAACCTTTAGCGCTCCTTTATGAGAACTGAGGGTCACTTTTCATTACTCGAGCGCTGAGCTAACTTTTAGCGCCCCTTTATGAGAACCGAGCGCCACTTTTCATTCCGCGTGATCGCAGCAACTATTGACTGTACCACATCAGATAGGAACAGTGTCGTTAACTTTGTAATAAAAGAGTGTATATATAATGATATAACCTGCTGTGTTAATTATCATTTTAACTATTTCACTATATTCATTTTGGTATCGATCGGATTGTTAATACTCATTAAAGTTTCGCAGAAATTCATGAGTATTGATTACCTATCTTGGTAGTGCTCAAGGATAATCGATTATGATAATATTAAAGGGGGCAATTTTTATTGATTATGGTAATGTTTATTCGAATATGATGATGATAAGGACAACAGTGATGAAGGTGTATTATACCGTCTCCGTATTTACCGCTTACTGGAAGTTGCCTTCATGTTTTATATATATTAAATAGTTGGTATATTATTAAATTATCAAAATAAAAGGAAAGAAAGATCGCGGACGACAAAGAGAGAAAATAATGAATAACTTGGTGTCATGGCATGGAAAACAGTCAAGAACAGAACTGATACGATGCACTGTAGATAGAAGATTGTGGAGGGACATGATCGCCTACGCCAACCGGTATGGCACATGATGATGATATTATTAAATCCAACTTTTAACGTTATTCTCACAACCATAGTAGTGTCCTCAACTTTCCAGTTTAACTTCAACTTTCTTCTCGAGCATAACCTTCTATCATGCCTTGTATACACCACCAATAACAAAAATAAAAATATAAAAAAAAGAAACAAGTGGTATGGTAACAGCTTCACGTAGGTGAGAAACAAAACAAAAGAAGAACGACGTTTCAGACAAAAGGCCTTCAACAGGAACAACAAACCACAACACAAACATATGTAAAGATATAACAGAAATCATACACCCACATTACTTCATTCATTAAGTGTTGACTATAGTAATGTTCATTGATTGACACAATGGAGATAGAGATTAACAGCTGCCCTAAATCTCAAAATCAGACAGGCATCAGTAACTATCATAACTAAAACACTTTTCAGGAATTCACTATGAAAGTAAATGAGACAGGTAACTGTCATAACTAAAACACTTTTTCAGGAATTCACTATGAAAGTAAATGAGACAGGTAACTGTCATAACTAAAACACTTTTCAGGAATTCACTATGAAAGTAAATGAGACAGGTAACTGTCATAACTAAAACACTTTTCAGGAATTCACTATGAAAGTAAATGAGACAGGTAACTGTCATAACTAAAACACTTTTCAGGAATTCACTATGAAAGTAAATGAGACAGGTAACTGTCATAACTAAAACACTTTTCAGGAATTCACTATGAAAGTAAATGAGACAGGTAACTGTCATAACTAAAACACTTTTCAGGAATTCACTATGAAAGTAAATAAGACAGTTAACTGTCAAAACTAAAGCACTTTTCAGGAATTCACTATGAAAGTAAATAAGACACGTAACTGTCAAAACTAAAGCACTTTTCAGGAATTCACTATGAAAGTAAATAAGACAGGTAACTGTCATAACTAAAGCACTTTTCAGGAATTCACTATGAAAGTAAATAAGACAGTATTTGAACAGCTTCCGTTTCGTTTCATTATTCTTCCACCGTTCCTAATTTACCTATCAGCATCGAGAGGAGAAATAATTTGCAGTCTTTTGATCTTATGCTGGCTTCTCCTGCTGTTACGTTTTCTAGTGTTTCTAATATTCCATCAGTCCATCTTTTTTCGTGGTCGGCCCTTGGGTCTGTTGTTCTCGAAACGATAATTGAAGGTTCATTGTGTTGTGCTTTGTTCTGTCTTATCACGTGGTCAAACAATTTTATCTGTTGTTTCTTTATGGCGGAAATTACTTACAGCTTTTTTCTAAGTTCTTAAATTCTGATGTTACCTCTTAACTTATTAAATGACTGTATCTGCAGGAAACTGTGAGGGGATATAGTCATCTAAACAACATGGTATTAGATGATAAGGCAGTATTTGAACAGCTTCCGTTTCGTTTCATTATTCTTCCACCGTCTTCCCATTTCAACTCCCCAGATCACAAGGGCAAAGATGACATCCGTGTCACTGGTATTGTCCTCTGTCACTCTGGCGACCGCAGCCGCTATACTTTGGAAAATCGCCTCATAGTCCAGTATGGTTCGCTGACCCCACGAGGCATGAATGTATCACACTCATACACATAGTTTCCTTTCGGCTGCTCCTTCCCTCTTGCATAGCCCTCTCTACCACCCATGTGGTGGCTCTTTAGTCTATCTACTATGCCACGCTATTCTTAGTTCTGCTCCACTAGTCCCCGTTGAGGCACTTCGGTTTTCTCCTATATACCTTTTTTCTGCGCTACTTAGCCCTCATATGTTTTTATTGCACCACACCCTCATACATCTCACTCTTTCCGCCTTTTGAATACCTGTCATTCCACTGTTCTATTCTTTCTCCTTCGAGTTTGCACACTGACCCCGGTTTGAACCCTTCCACACACACGATTGTCCCCGTATGGACGTGCACTTGCATGTATGTGTCCATAGGCACGGGTATTGGTATATATTGTACACGCATATACATGCATGTATATGTGCTCTTGCTTGTATGCATACACATGTATGTGTGTGGATATGTATGTGTATGTTGATATGTATTAGTATGTGCACTTCTTCTTGCACGTGTACATATGTATACACACATCTCTGTGTGTGTATACATGTATTTATGGGGCCTTAGATACTTTCAGATATTGCCTGTGCCTTTGTAGTCGACGTACCTAGATAGCGTTCCCCCCACTCGTGTATTTTTAGAACCCTTCACCTCTGACCACAGGGTATAAATTACAGCTACACCCGTGAGAAATTCCTTTCACAGCCTGACCACTGTCCACGACACACAGGGAAGTCAACATATTTCGATTATTTTGTTTTTGATGTTTCATTACTAGTTAGCTATGTAGGATTAGTTTTATTTATTCACATATCTGTGTGTGTATGTTGTTTGTTTGTTCCTGCTGAAGGCCTATTGAGCCGAAACGTCGTTCGAATCTGTGTCGTCTATTAATCACGTAAAGCTTCTAACATACCATTTATTTTTTTTTTCAATTTTTTCCTCGAATTCAGTTTTACTGCAGCTTCGCATTTTTATGCATTCATTTGCATTTCTTTGCCTTAACCCCTTATTAGATGATAATGATGATGACGATAGCCATGAAGTATCTAGAACGTTAATAAACATTACCTTGGTGGATTGTGAACTGTTTTATAGTTCTGACAAAAGCTACAGTCATAAAAATGGAAGCATATTTTACGTAGCCCATCTGTGTTAATCGTCATCATCATTGAGTGCCGTCTCCGCAACGAAGGTTGGCTACCATGGAGCGCCATTCTGCTCTGTCTCTTGCTTTGATGGTGCAGGTTGTAATAGGCTGATTTGTCCATCTTTTGATGTTACTCGTCCATGTTAGTCTTGGTCTGCCTCTGCCTCTTTTACCTTGCATTCTCCCCTCCAGGATTACTTTTAGTAGGCTGTTGTGTCTTTTAACATGGCCCAAAAATCGCATTTGTCTTGTTTAAATTGTGTTTAGTAGTTCTCTTTTCACTTTTAGTTATTTTAAGACTTCGTCGTTTGTTTTCTTTTCCTTCCATCCAATTCTACCTATTCTTCTATATATCCACATTTCAAAGGCTTCTGTTCTGTTTTCTTGTCTAGTGTCCATGTTTCTGCACCATATAGGAATATTGAGAAGATGTAACATTTTGCTATTCTTAGTTTTAGCCCTAGTGTTATTTGTTTTGATGTTAGTATGTTCTTCATGGAATTAAAATTACTTTTTGCCATTCCTATTCTTTTGTTTATTTCAGTTGTACATTTTCCATCACTGTAGTCCAAAGTATGTATTGGTATGTCCAAAGTAGTTGTAGATCTGAACTGTCTCCAGGTCTATTCCTTCAATTTTGATATCCATTTGTGGGTTTTTAGTATTTCCTTTGTTTATGATCATAGTTTTAGTCTTTTTTATATTCATATCTAGTCCATATTTTTTGCTTATCGTGTTTATTACATTAAGTAATTGTAAGTCTTTAGGATTTTCTGCTAGTAGTACAGTATCATCAGCACATCTTAGGTTATTGATTATCTTTCCATTAATTTGTAGGCCTGGCATCTCTGTGATGTTTTTAAAGATTTGCTCAGTGTATAGATTGAACAAACTTGGTGATAGGATTCATCCCTGTCTTTCTCCTTTTTTATATCAATGGGTGTAGAGTTCTCTTTGTTATATTTTATTATTGCTGTTTGCTCCCAGTATAGATTACATATTAGTCGTATGTCCACGGCATCTAGATGTATCTCTTTTATGCATTCTATAAGTTGTTTGTGGTGTACTCTATCAAAAGCTTTGGTGTAGTCTATGAAGCAGGCATATATTGGTTTGTTTACTTCTGTGTACTTTTCGATTAATGTTCTCATGCAGAATATGGCTTCTTTTGTCCCGCTATTTTTCCTAAATCCAAATTGCTGCTCATCTAATTAGGTATTGACTTTATTCTGAATCCTTCCTTGTATAACTTTTAGCAAGATTTTTGTAACATGGCTCATTAGGCTTATTGTTCTAAAGTCACTGCATTCAACTGCACCATTCTTTGTTAATATAAGT
Organism: Megaustenia siamemsis; assembly: GCA_032433765.1. NCBI lineage: Eukaryota > Metazoa > Mollusca > Gastropoda > Stylommatophora > Ariophantidae > Megaustenia > Megaustenia siamemsis. The sequence continues at coordinate 58,670,725 of JAVIAB010000047.1, read as the reverse complement.
AAAAAATGGTAAGGTAAAGGTAAAGTACGAGACGTGAACGGGTGTCTTAGCACGCGAGTTTACACCCATATGTGCTCGGCCGCCTATCCAGAAATGTTCGGAAATTTCTGTTTAGTGTCGCCTCAAGCATCGAAACTCAGATGCGAAGCAACATTCCTCACCTTCCCAGGGTAATACCCTGGTACCCATTTCTGCCAACGGCTGGGTCGACCGTGGGGGTATTTTTTTTTCCAACCACAAGTACAACTCACACTGCTCCCAGCGGGAATCGAACACGGGTTGTCCGAACGTCGGTAATAAATGAGTTTTAGTTATTGTCTAGACCCAGTCCTGTAACATGAAAGCAGATCATAATGGACGTTAGGACAATCGACAAAAAAAAAATCGTTAACTGCCACATTAATGTGGGGGTACAGCAGATTGGTAGAAATGCCATGATTTGATTTGAAAGAAACCTGAAAATGTACCAAATGAGGCATAGAAGATAAGAAATATTACTAATGAAGTAAGAAGGAATGAGTAAACTTTTTGGTCATGTAATGTGAAGTGGGAAAGCAAATGAAGAGGAAAGAGGGAGAAGCAGAGAAGAAAGACACCAGACAGTGTAAGATAATTGTAATGTTATGGTAGGAAATAAATCACAGAAGTTATAAGTAACTGGAGAGACAATAGATTGTGGAGAAACATAATCACCTATGACATTATAACTACAGTTGACAATGAAGAAGAAGAAAAGAAAAGGAGAGAAACAAGAGGTTGAAGAAGAAAAAAGAAAATAAAGTTGTTAATGACAAAGACTCATTAGTGTACCGAGTATTATATAAATAAAAATTACATCAAATGTGATAATCATTTTAATACAACACAGAGAGGACTACAGCGCGTGTAACGAGTGTTTTAAAGGTGATAGTTAATGTCATCAGAAGTCACTGGAAGGAAACAAAAACATTGGAAGAATGATTTCATCTTTTCATTCTTCATCCAAAAACATGAAGACATACACAATTGTACGCACATCTCTCACTTCAGTCTTCATAAAAAAAACGTAGAAAGTTTTGTTCAAATGTTCGCACATATACACTCCAATCTTCAACAAAAACATAGAAAGATATGCGCAAATGTTCATCTCCAAACTTTATCGAAAACATAGAAGGACATACATAAATGTTCGCACAGCGCCAAACTTCATCAACAACATAGAAGGACATACATAAATGTTCGCACAGCGCCAAACTTCATCAACAACATAGAAGGACATGCATAAATGTTCGCACAGCGCCAAACTTCATCAACAACATAGAAGGACATACATAAATGTTCGCACAGCGCCAAACTTCATCAACAACATAGAAGGACATACATAAATGTTCGCACAGCGCCAAACTTCATCAACAACATAGAAGGACATACATAAATGTTCGCACAGCGCCAAACTTCATCAACAACATAGAAGGACATACACAAATGTTCGCACAGCTCCAAACTTTATCAAAAACATAGAAGGACATACATAAATGTTCGCACTGATCTTCATCAAAAACATAGAAGGACACACATAAATGTTCGCACAGCGCCAAACTTCATCAAAAACATAGGACACACACAAATGTTCGCACAGCTCCAAACTTTATCAAAAACGTAGAAGGACATACATAAATGTTCGCACTGAACTTCATCAAAAACATAGAAGGACATACATAAATGTTCGCACAGCTCCAAACTTCATCAAAAACATAGAAGGACACACATTAATGTTCGCACAGCTCCAAACTTCATCAAAAACATAAGACACACACAAATGTTCGCACAGCTCCAAACTTTATCAAAAACGTAGAAGGACATACATAAATGTTCGCACTGAACTTCATCAAAAACATAGAAGGACATACATAAATGTTCGCACAGCTCCAAACTTCATCAAAAACATAGAAGGACACACATAAATGTTCGCACAGCTCCAAACTTTATCAAAAACGTAGAAGGACATACATAAATGTTCGCACTGAACTTCATCAAAAGCATAGAAGGACATACACAAATGTTCGCTCATCTCAAGCTAACGAGTTCCAGTAAACTAGCGAGGCATGTTTTTGACATATCCAATGGCCTAGCGTACTGGACACCATGAAGAGAATGAGCCAGATGTCAGGAAATATGTGTCACATAAATCCTGCAGTTACACGGACTAATTACAGCAAATATGACATACATTACAAGGTCATAATGAAACGGGATCAATTAAAATAAGATAAGTAATGGAAGACTGTGCAGAAATGTCATGAAGGAGACAACCTGGTTGTCAGAAGTAAACCTCGCCAAGAAAATGCTTCGACACAATAAAATAACCAGAAAAGGGAAGCTTCATCTTAGCTAATAAAATAACACTAAACAAACCAATGGTTCGATTCTAAACGGATTTCAACTCGGGACAAACACACAAGTCTCAAAAAGGTGATCAAATAGGGACAATCACACGAGTCTCAAAAAGGTGATAAAATGGGGACAAACACAAACAAGTCTCATAAAAGTGTCCAAATGAGACACCAGGCGCACACGAATAATTATCGAAAAATTTCGAACTAGTAAAAGTCAAAATGGTGGCCAATGGTTGTGATACAGTAACCACGCACAGAACGAAAGATCTTACAGTCAACTATTATTTCAACCATTAGCTTCTTAACACTTATAAGGGTACGTTGAGAGTGCAAATTAACCTAATTGACCTTGACCCTAAATGCATGCGAAGTGGTGATGAGTTTGAAGCACAGACCGCAAGGGATGGAGGAGGAGGAGAAGAAGAAGAAGAAGAAAGAATGGTATCGACTAGAAACATATGAATGTTGCTATTACTGTTATGAATGGGAGCTAACAAAGCACAGTTAGTTATGTGCCATATACCTGAGCATTACACCTGTCGATCTCTTGATCTGTTTTCTAGCGTGGACCTTCTGTTTCCTGGCTTCTTCCAGCTGTTGTTGCTATCTGTTCTTCTGTGGAATCACATATCCTCTTACCCCCTTGGTGACATATTCTTTGACGAAATAGTGATAAAAAAACGTCACCGAAGATGTTCAAGCGAGCTATTTCTTCTTCTTCTACCTTTTTAGCTCACAATGGAGCATAGGTCTTCGACAAACACTTTCCAAATCGTTCTGTTTTTTGCCATTCTTTTAAGATCATTCCATGTTCTCCCCATCATCTTCATCTCTGCTTCTATCTGTCTTCTCCAAGAATTCCTTGGTCTTCCTCTTTGTCTTTTCCCCTGTGGTTTCCAAAAAAAGACCTGTTATGAATACTCTCAGTTGGCTTCCGTAGTGTGTGTCCTATCCAGCGCCATCGTCTTCGCTGTATCTCTTTATCCACTGGTATTTGACTGGTACATATCGAAATTCTATGTTAGTGATTTTATCCTGCCATTTCCATCCTTTTATTCTGCGTAACCATCCATTAATGAAAGTCTGTATCTTCGTGATTGTCAGTTTTGTTGTTCTCCATGTTTCACAGCCATATAATAGGACCGCATTAACATCTGAGTTGAACATTTTTATTTTTGTTTTTAACCTAATTTCATTGGATTTCCATATGTTTCCCAGTGCAATGAAAGCTCCTCTTGCTTTTGATATCCTTATTTTGGTATCATTTTCTGTTCCTCACTCTTTATATTACTGCCCAGATATATATAAGAGTGTACATCTAATAGAGGTATTTCTCCTAGTTTTAATTGGTTATTGCCAAATGTATTAATTCTCATAATGTTGACTCTATTAATCTTCAGTCTTATCTGTTGTGATTTCTCATCAAGTATACTCATTTTATCCTGCATCTGTTGATGGCTGTGTGATAGGAGAGCTATGTCATCAGCAAAGTCTAAATCATTAAGTTGTTTGGTCAGTGACCACTGGATTCCATTTCTGTTGTTTTGAGTTATTTTCATAATCCAATTTATGGCCAGTAGAAAGAGAAGCGAGCTATTTATAAAACTATATTTATCCAAAAATTGTACTACCAGTTCCAGACACGGACCTTAGACTCAAGAGCTATTAGAAAAATAAACATCACAGAAATGAAGTGGATCAGACGCACGACAGGAAATAGCCTGAGAGATAAGATCTGAAAGGAAGAGTTGCAAAACAGACTAGAAATGGAACCAAATATTGATTACATAAGAGTGATAACCGACTACGTGATTCGGGCATGTGATAAGACATAGAGAACTAAATCTAATACAAGTTACCAATAAACGATATGAGAACGCCTGACCAAGAGGTCGACCACGGAAAAGGTGGATAAACGGATTACTAGAAACACTCGGAGGTTATGAAAGGCCCCGGTATCACTGCAGACGAATTAAAATGCATAATTGCTCAACCGCCCGTGCCAGTGGAATCATCCGAATTACTATTTCATCTCCAAAACAAAGAAAGTGTTATACTTGGAGGTATAACAGCGGAAGTTTCCCGTAGAAAAGAGCAAGAAACCGCGAACAATATGGCGCCGAAAGGCAAACGAGGAAGGAAAAAAAAATGAAATAGGATATCCAACTTCTGCTTCAAGAAAAGATAAAATAATATAAAGATAAGACAAGGAATAAAAGTTCGTTTCTAGGTGGAAGATTCAGATTTCAATCTATTACTCCATGCCCATAAATGCAGCTGGTAACTGGGAACTTAGCCTTTGGTAAGGCCTCTAAAGAAATGAATGCATCCGAGAAGAGAGCAGTGGGCTGCGCTTCCACAAAATAAGAAGTGCTCAAGAGAATAAGAATCCTTCTATGTTTCTCCCCAACAGCACCTCTGCTATGTGATATCTTGATTTTGACCTTCTATGTTACGGTCCTGCATTCAGTCAATACTTCTATGCGTGTAGATTTGACAATAGTGTTTGTTGACTATTACAATAAAAAGTCTTGTTTGTTGATGAAAAACTTCCGGTGTGTGACTGTGCTGGCAACACGATGCAATTTTCGATGGGAGTCAAATTTAAGTTATATGTGAATTTCAATGCCCGTAGTAAAAAGAAATTCAAGCGTTCTTGTGTTATTTCGAAAGGATTTATTTGTGATTTACTCTTAAAGTTTGTGCGATATAAGTAGAATTACCATCCATTGTGCTATTACGATCACGAACAAAAATGCAAATGAAAGCGGGAAATCTACAACACAACAACAACTTAAATGGTTTGGCCACCTGGTCAGAATGAATCCTCACCAATCACCATCAAGGGCGTTCTTCTCGAGAATGCATGGGGAAAGACCAAGAGGAAGACCCAGAAGAAGATGGATAGATGCAGTGACAGAGACGTGTAACAACAAAGGAAAATCACTAATTCAGACAGTTCGAGCAGCTCAAGAACGACATAGGATATAAACCACGACACCTTTTAGGTATCAGTGAAAAGAGAAAAGAAAAAAGAAAGCAGAAATTGATGATTGCATTGTGTGATAGTTATGTTGGTAGTGGCTATATTCGATGTTGAGATTATTTGTAAATGATTATAATAATTTTATAAGGATGTTGATTGGTAAGGTTGATGATTGTGATTTTATGGATTGGTAACGGCGGTTGTGATTATGGTGGCGATAGCTAAAATTAGGATTAAACTAGTAGAGATAATCACGGGATAATGACAATCTTCGGGACGTGACGACCATAAGGTAATGACAACAATAGAAAAATAACATTATAATGGCAATGATGTCAGCTGAAAGCAATGACAGTGATAGAGGTAATTGCATTAACGGGTTACGCCAGCGATAGAGGTAATGCCTTAGTGGGGTTATGACAGTGATAGAGGTAATGCCTTAGTGGGGTTATGATAGTGATAGAGGTAATTACATTAGTGGGGTTATTACAGTGATGGAGGTAATGCCTTAGTGGGGTTATGACAGTGATAGAGGTAATGGCATTAGTGGGGTTATGACAGTGATAGAGGTAATGGCATTAGTGGGGATATGACAGTGATAGAGGTAATGGCATAAGTGTTGATATGACAGTGATAGAGATAATGGCATTAGTGGGGTTATGACAGTGATAGAGGTAATGGTATAAGTGGGATTATGACAGTAATAGAGGTAATGGTATAAGTGGGGTTATGACAGTGATAGAGGTAATGTATTAGTGGGGTTATGACAGTGATAGAGGTACTGTATTAGTGGGGTTATGACAGTGATAGAGGTAAAGGCATTAGTGGGGATTGACAGTGATAGAGATAATGGCATTAGTGGGGTTATGACAGTAATAGAAGTATTGTATTAGTGGGGTTATGACAGTGATAGATGTAATGGCGTAAGTGGGGTTATGACAGTGAAATAGGTAATGTATTAGTAGGGTTATGACAATGATAGAGGTAATTGCATTAGTGTGGATATGACAGTGATAGAGGTAATGGCATCAGTGGGGTTATGACAGTGATAGAGGTAATGGCATCAGTGGGGTTATGACAGGGATAGAGGTAATGGCATCAGTGGGGTTATGACTGTGATAGAGGTAATGTATTACTGATTTTATGATAGTGATAGAGGTAATGTATCAGTTTGGTTATGACAGTGATAGAGATAATGGCATTAGTGGGGTTATGACCGTGATAGAGGTATTGTATTAGTGGGGTTAGGACAGTGATAGAGGTAATGTATTAGTGGGGTTATGACAGTGATAGAGGTAATGTATCAGTGGGGTTATGACAGTGATAGAGATAATGGCATTAGTGGGGTTATGACCGTGATAGAGGTATTGTATTAGTGGGGTTAGGACAGTGATAGAGGTAATGTATCAGTGGGGTTATGACAATGATAGAAGTAGTGGCATTAGTGGGGTTATGACAGTGATAGAGTTAATGTATTAGTGGGGTTATGACAGTGATAGATGTAGTGGCATCAATGGAGTTATGACAGTGATAGAGATAATGACATTAGTGGGGTTATGACAGCGACATAGGTTATGGCATTAGTTGGGTTATGACAGTGATAGAGGTAATGGCATTAATGGGGATATGACAGTGCTAGAGGTAATGGCATAAGTGTTGATATGACAGTGATAGAGATAATGGCATTAGTGGGGTTATGACAGTGATAGAGGTAATGGTATAAGTGGGGCTATGACAGTGATAGAGGTAAAGGTATAAGTGGGGTTATGACAGTGATAGAGGTAATGTATTAGTGGGGTTATGACAGTGATAGAGGTAATGTATTAGTGGGGTTATGACAGTGATAGAGGTAAAGGCATTAGTGGGGATTGACAGTGATAGAGATAATGGCATTAGTGGGGTTATGACAGTAATAGAAGTATTGTATTAGTGGGGTTATGACAGTGATAGAGGTAATGGCGTAGGTGTGGTTATGACAGTGAAATAGGTAATGTATTAGTAGGGTTATGACAATGATAGAGGTAATTGCATTAGTGTGGATATGACAGTGATAGAGGTAATGGCATCAGTGGGGTTATGACAGTGATAGAGGTAATGGCATCAGTGGGGTTATGACAGTGATAGAGGTAATGGCATCAGTGGGGTTATGACAGTGATAGAGGTAATGTATTACTGGTTTTATGATAGTGATAGAGGTAATGTATCAGTGGGGTTATGACAGTGATAGAGATAATGGCATTAGTGGGGTTATGACCGTGATAGAGGTATTGTATTAGTGGGGTTAGGACAGTGATAGAGGTAATGTATTAGTGGGGTAATGACAGTGATAGAGGTAATGTATCAGTGGGGTTATGACAGTGATAGAGATAATGGCATTAGTGGGGTTATGACAGTGATAGAGTTAATGTATTAGTGGGGTTATGACAGTGATAGATGTAGTGGCATCAATGGAGTTATGACAATGATAGAGATAATGGCATTAGTGGGGTTATGACAGCGACATAGGTCATGGCATTAGTTGGGTTATGACAGTGATATAGGTCATGGCATTAGTTGGGTTATGACAGTGATATAGGTCATGGTGTTAGTGGGGTTATGACAGCGATATAGGTCATGGCATTAGTGGGGTTATGACAGCGATATAGGTCATGGTGTTAGTGGAGTTATGACAGTGATGTAGGTCATGGCATTAGTTGGGTTATGACAGTGATATAGATCATGGCATTAGTGGGGTTATGACAGCGATATAGGTCATGGCATTAGTGGCGTTATGACAGCGATATAGGTCATGGCATTAGTGGGGTTATGACAGTGATATAGGTCATGGCATTAGTAGGGTTATGACAGCGATATAGGTCATGGCATTAGTGGGGTTATGACAGTGATAAAGGTCATGGCATTAGTGGGGTTATGACAGTGATATAGGTCATGGCATTAGTGGGGTTATGACAGGGATATAGGTCATGGCATTAGTGGGGTTATGACAGTGATATAGGTCATGGCATTAGTGGGGTTATGACAGCGATATAGGTCATGGCATTAGTGGGGTTATGACAGTGATATAGGTCATGGCATTAGTGGGGTTATGACAGCGATATAGGTCATGGTGTTAGTGGGGTTATGACAGTGATATAGGTCATGGCATTAGTGGGGTTATGACAGCGATATAGGTCATGGTGTTAGTGGGGTTATGACAGTGATATAGGTCATGGCATTAGTGGGATTATGAAAGTGATGGAGGTAATGCGTTAGTGAGGCTATGACAGTGACTGATGTAATGATATTCGTGGAGCTATAGCATTACTTCATGAAGGTAATGACAACCAGAAAGTAACTGCAGTCTTGAAATCTGAACAATCATCTCGTGTTAACAACAATAGAGAGGAAATTACATTCATGTGAGGTAACGAGATTAAATGAAGTTAATGATATTCATGGGGAGCCGCGATAGCTCAGTGGTTAGTGAACTGGGCTACAAAGGACAAGTGGTAGGGTTCGATCCTGGTCGACTGCTTCCGGGTTCATCCAGCCTTAAATGAGTACCGGATTTTTTCTAGGAAAGTGAAGCGGCACGGGTGTAATGCCGACCACATTACCCCAAAAATCTTGTGCCGAAGTTCTATAAAAAATTATGGTCACTAACACCATTATCAAAGATAAGAAAGGAAATCTGCTTAGTAATATAAAGGAACAAATGGAGAGATGGAAGGAGCACTTTGAAGAACTTTTGAACAGACCTGGCTCAAATAATCCTCCAGATATACTACCAGCAGAAGAAGAATTACACGTTAACTGCGGAAAACCAAGCAAAGAAGAAATAATGAAAGCCATCAAACTGTTAAAAGATGGTAAAGCCACAGGACCAGATGAAATTCCTTCGGAAGCCATCAAAGCAGATATTATCACCTCTACCAAGATGTTACATAATCTATTGGATAAAATTTGGGAGAGGGAAGAAATACCTAAAGACTGGAGAGAAGGTTATATGATCAAACTACCAAAGAAAGGAAGTTTACAGGAGTGCACAAATTATAGGGGAATTATGCTACTATCAGTGCCAGGAAAAATATTAGGCAGAATCATTCTGGAGAGACTAAAAGAGGCTATAGAGAAACACTTGAGAGATGAACAAGCAGGTTTTAGGAAGAACAGATCATGTGCTGATCAAATAACTACTCTACGTATAATAGTTGAACAAAGTTTAGAACTAAAATCCCCACTTTATATTGGATTCATAGATTACGAAAAGGCATTTGATAGTTTAGACAGAAGAATGCTTTGGAAGTTGCTGAGTCATTATGGAATCCCCATAAAGTTTATTAACCTGATAAAAACAATGTATGAAGGAACAAAATGTAGTGTGGTGCATGAAGGACAGCTTACAGAAGCATTTGAAATAAGAACAGGAGTAAGGCAAGGATGCCTTCTGTCTCCATTTCTCTTTCTACTGGCCATAGATTGGATTATGAAAATAACTCAAAACAACAGAAATGGGATCCAGTGGTCACTGACCAAACAACTTGATGATTTAGACTTTGCTGATGACATAGCTCTCCTATCACACAGCCACCAACAGATGCAAGATAAAATGAGTATATTAGATGAGAGATCACAACAGCTAGGACTAAAGATTAATAGAGATAAGACCAACATTATGAGAATTAATGCAGTTGGCAATAACCAAATAAAACTAGGAGAAATACCTCTACTAGACGTACAATCTTATATATATCTGGGCAGTAATATAGATAAAGAGGGAGGAACAGAAAACGATACCAAAATAAGGATATCAAAAGCAAGAGGAGCTTTCATTGCACTGGGAAACATATGGAAATCCAAAGAAATTAGGCTAAATACAAAAATACAAATTTTCAACTCCAATGTTAAGTCGGTTCTATTATATGGCTGTGAAACATGGAGAATAACAAAATTGACAATCACGAAGGTACAGACTTTCATTAATGGATGCTTGCGCAGAATAAAGGGATGGAAATGGCAGGACAAAGTCACAAACGTGGAATTATGGAAATGTACCGGTCAAATACCAGTGGATAAAGAAATACAGCGAAGACGATGGCGATGGATAGGACACACACTACGGAAACCAACTGAGAGTATTACACAACAGGCCCTTTTTTGGAATCCCCAGGGGAAAAGACAAAGAGGAAGACCAAGGAATTCTTGGAGAAGACAGATTGAAGCAGAGATGAAGATGATGGGGAAGACATGGAATGATCTTAAAAGAATTGCAAAAAACAGAACGACTTGGAAAGTGTTTGTTGAAGACCTATGCTCCACTGGGAGCTAAAAGGTAGAAGAAGACTAACACCATATTCCCCATACGCCACTTGGCGTGAAGGGGGCTCTTAACTTTTTTTTATGATATTCATGGGGCTAATGACAATCAATGGGCACTGCCAATCATTAGGTGATGAAAATCACGAGAAATTGGCAGTCATGAGGCAATGGCAATCACAAAATATCACAAATTATAAAATAATAATGTTCTTGCAGTAACAAAAAAAATGCAACCAATATATTGATACGGGTAACGTAAATATTCAAAGGTTTTTTAACAGTTCACCCCCGCCATTTTTGTTTCCTCATTTGCCATTCAGCGACTAGGGGTGCCATAAGTAAAAAAGTAAAGTACCCCCCGTCACGCCGAGTGGCGTATAGGGAAATATGGTGTTAGTGACCCTATATTTTACAGACCTTCAGCACATGATTTTTTTGGGGTAATGTGGTCGGTATTACGCCCGTGCTGCTTTTACTTTCCCAGAAAAAAATCCGGTACCCATTTAAGGCTGGGTGAACCCGGAGCCGTCGGTTGGGATCGAACCCTACCCCTTGTCCGTAGTAGTCCAGTTCACTAACCACTGAGCTATCGCGGCTCCTACTAATTTTTAGGGAATTAGTAAAACCCAGGTGTCCTCGCCAGGGTACGAACCCCGGCTGTTGCCGTGGTAAGCCAACCGCCTATCGATTGCGCTAACCGGACACCCTGGGGGTGCCATAGTTGAGATCAATTAACCTTTAATTGACTTCGTAATATTGTTAGCGTTTGAAATGTGACAAATACGAATAATTTTGAGGTCATTGTAATTGATTGTGCAATAATGAATGCACGAGGCTGTTTTTACTATGTGCTTAAGGTCTATTAATATTTAAGATTGATGAACTAGTAAATTAATCAGGTTATGGATATTAGAAAGATGCAACAAAGATTGTCAAATCATTGTACAGCTATCACCACTATTGTCCAACAAGGAAATTACTCTAAAAGGAAAACGGGCGCTCTACAATACAATGTTCATACCAACGTTGTGCTACCAATGCCAGTCCTGGACCCTAGATGCAACAACAATAAGAAAACTAACCTCTGCTGAGATGAAATGTGTTAGACGAATGACAGGAAACAGCCTGAGAGATGAGGTCAAAAATGAAGAACTGAGAAAAAAGCTAGGAATAGCCCCCGCCATAGAGTATATTAAGAAACAACATATAAAATAGTTTGGCCACGTGACACGGCAGAAATATCAAAACACAACACAACGAGCCTTCAATAAACGCTGCGAGAGTACCAAACCCAAGGGCCGACCAAGAAAAAGATGGATTGAAGGAATATTAGAAGCACTAGGAAACATAACAGCAGAAGAAGCGAACAGAAAAGCAAAAGACCGCAAATTATATCTTCCCTCGACGCTGAAAGGCAAATGAGGAAGGAAAGAAGAAGAAGAAGAAGATGGATATTAAATGAAGGTACAGAAGTAATAATGATATTGATGAAAGACTGATAATGATAATCATTGCTGTTTATTTATGAGGAGAGCTGTACAGAATGATTGGATGATAATAATGATAACTATAACAGCAGTAATGATGAAGTTGCGATCAATAATGATGTACTATATTTAATATTTCAGGAGATTGTTTTAGTTGTGTTCTTCGGCCTGGAGTTTATCATCAGATTGTGGTCGGCGGGTTGTAGGAGCAAATATATGGGCGTGAAAGGGAGGGTTCGGTTCGTGAGAAAACCTATTTCTGTCATAGGTAAGTTGATATGATTCTTGGTTTGAATGGTGTAATCGATACAGTAGCAATTGTTCTCGTCATAGTATTTCCGTTATTGATAGTTTATATGAATGTTGTCTGGAAAAAAAAAAAACCACACACACACACAAACATAGGCAGCAGAGAGAGATCGTTGCTTATAAATAAATGCCATAAATTATTATTGTTCTTGTCTTGGTTGTTTTGCCTGTTTCTTAGCGAGGCACGATAGATTTAACCTGAGACTAAATCTCCTGTGGTGTGTCAAGCTAACAATTTACTTGAGACTAATGACCACTGGGAGCCGCGATAGCACAGTGGTTAGTGAACTGGACTACAAAGGACAAGGGGTAGGGTTCGATCCCAACCGACGGTTTCCGGGTTCTATCTTATCTATCTATTTTTTTTCGAGCCGTAACCAGCAGGGCGTAGACCGACCACCTTCCCTAAAATCATGTGCCGCAGGTCTTTAAAATGTTGGTCACTAACACCATATTCCCTATACGCCAATGGCGTGACGGGGATTTTTTTCTTTTTTTTTTAAGCAGCACGGTGATTTCAGACAACTCTTTCGGCCTAAAATCACGTGCTGACATTCTGGTGTGCAGACACAATCTGCTGGTGTGCAGACACAAATTCTGCTGGTGTGCAGACACATTCTGCTGGTGTGCAGACACAAATTCGCTGGTGTGCAGACACAAATTCTGCTGGTGTGCAGACACAAATTCTGCTGGTGTGCAGACACAAATTCTGCTGGTGTGCAGACACAAATTCTGCTGGTGTGCAGACACAAATTCTGCTGGTGTGCAGACACAAATTCTGCTGGTGTGCAGACACAAATTCTGCTGGTGTGCAGACACAAATTCTGCTGGTGTGCAGACACAAATTCTGCTGGTGTGCAGACACAAATTCTGCTGGTGTGCAGACACAAATTCTGCTGGTGTGCAGACACAAATTCTGCTGGTGTGCAGACACAAATTCTGCTGGTGTGCAGACACAAATTCTGCTGGTGTGCAGACACAAATTCTGCGGTATGGAAGCACGTTTGAAAACTTCTAGCTACAGCTAATATTCGAATTCATCTACGAGGGGACTAGAACTGTCAACTTACTGCCCAAAATACGTTTAATATCGGTGATGGCTTTGCATCTATAACTTACAATGGTAACACTAAAATTCCTGACAGTATTGGAACCTTCGTTATAACTATTGACCAGCTGATCGACAACGTTTGCCCGGATATTGGATACTTGCCACAAGGAAACTACTAGGCTTTGAGAGCGTGCCATCGTAAATGAAAAAAACACAGCCGCGGGTGAAATCAATGAAACAGTTTCACGAGAAATTAACACCAAATGTAAAACATACAAATCGTGGACACAATGGTAGATGATTGATGAAACCATCCACAACCTTACAGAGTTTGGCTTATTCATTACCTCTCAGCTCTTTAGGATTGCCTCCACATGAGCTGGCGTTAAAAGTTGGTGTTCCGATAATGTTATAGTCCGTTCAGATTCGTTTGCCTAGACATTAATTTATTTTTTTCAAAAACTTATTGTTCATTTGCATTGATCTTTTGAAGTTAGGTTTAGAATACTAATGTCGCTATAAAAATATTTTTTTATCAAAGAAATGTGATCCAGTTTCAAAGATGCCTTATTTAACCTATATTTAAAAAAGTTAATCGATATTATAAACACCGGCGGGATTATGTAGATGCTTACATCTCACAGCTGATTCTTTAACATATAGGCATGACCTTCACGGCTGAATGCGCACCGTCCTAAAATAGTTATGTTTCCACTATAAATTTTTATAAAGAAATGTTACATATGAAATTTCCCGTTTAGCACAAAATGACATTTTAGCCGAAACCGGAAATTATGTGACGTCAAAATCACGGCCGTAGACTCGAGTTCGAGTCATAATTCAGAGGCAAATCTCAATATTTACAGAAAGGAGGCGGCACTATCCATATTATCTTCTGCAAGTCTATGTGAGAATGAATATAAAGGCAAAATATTTTACTGAGCATAACATTGCTATAAATATTTATCAATACTTCTGCAGAGAGCGTAAAAAGGGACATCTTTATTGTTCTTTATCAAACCCTGAGAAGAGAACAATGCATATTTTAGGTTTGTGTAAACGTTCATTTGATCGAATAGTTAAAGGAAGCGGATATGTATTGCCAACAAATGCAAGAAAGCAAGGAAGGAAAGAAACGTTAGACAGTTTTGATAAGGACCTAGTAAAAAGAGAAATCTGTCGAATGTTTGATATAAACGAAGAAGTGACACTTAGAAAGTTGAAGCTTTGGCTGAAAACTAACAACGACATTGAAATATCAAAAACTTCATTATGGAAAATATTAAGAAGTGCAGGCTTCACCTTTAGAAAGTATGCTGGTGGAAAAAAAACATTATTTGTGAGAAGCCACATCTAGTAGCTCTTAGAAGCAAGTATTTACGTGAAGTGAAGGAAATGCGCGAAAATGATTATGATATTGTTTATTTAGATGAAACTTGGATCAACGCTCATCATTCAAATGAAAAGGAATGGCAGTTAGCAGATGGAAGTATTAAAAGATCAGTACCAAGCAGTAAAGGGCAACGTTTGATAGTTGCACATGCAGGTAGCAGACATAATGGGTTGTTGCAGAATGCTCATCTCGTTTTCATTTCAAAATCCATAGACAATAGAGACTACCACTCCGAAATGAATGGGCACATATTTAAAGACTGGATCGAGAAAAGTATCCTTCCAATATTAGATCGACCTTCTTGTCTGATAATGGACAATGCTTCATACCATAACGTAGTTAACAGAATCCCAACATCATCAAGTACAAAAGATGCAATCAAAACGTGGCTCATAAAAGAACACATACAAGTTAACGACAGCTACTTGAAACCCGAATTGCTTAGCCTTGTAAAACAGACACACCGTACAAAGATATTTAAAATAGACAAGTTAATTCAAGAACATGGCCATAGATGTTTGAGACTACCTCCATATCATGCACACTTAAATCCTATAGAACTAGTTTGGGCAAAAGTTAAAGGACACGTAGCATATACAAATAAAACTTTCAAATTATGCGATGTTGAGACACTTACAAATCAGGCTCTATCAAATATAAATAAAGACTACTGGGTAAAATGTGAGGATCATGTGTTACGACAAGAAGAGGAATATTGGAAAAAGGATGGTTTGTTGTTTGTTCAGCCGAAAGCAGTAATCGACCTATTTGACTCGTCTAATTCTGAATGATCATTACTCTGATTAAGTCTACAGATAAATAGTTTGATTTGCAAAATTTCCTAGTTGATTTGTTAAACAGTTTATTGTTCAAGACCACCCAAGCAATCAAAAATTTGTTATAAGCAAACCAACAACCATTACTTTGAATGGAAGCCTGCTTGAGTCAGTACAGAAGTTCAGCTATCTTGGATCCACTATTACAGCCACACTTTCCTTAGATGAGGAACTAAATGTACGTATTTGAAAGGCAGCGACAACATTTGGGAAACTCACACCAAGAGCATGGAACTATATCAAATTGACTCTACGAACAAAAGTTCTATATATAATTTAAAATTTGTATACTTGCCACCAAGTAAAATTTTATGAACACGCCTATGGGTCATCGTTGCACTAGATTACTGTAAAACATTTTGATTAGGGTCAAAATAATAGTTACATGGGCAAAGATCAAAGGAATTCGCCGCTTTAAGAAAACCGTTATAGCTAGACATCGAGTAACACATATATTCTCGTGACATGGACATTTTAACACCGTATGCCAAAAATCATGTGAAATCATCAAGAACTTTTTGAATTATAAATCATAACATCTCGGCAAACGAATCTGAACGGACTATAATATCTCATGCATATGCTCCTCAAACTGGCGGTGCACCCCTTCCTCATTAGATAGATCGCAGCGGCACTGTTTCAGAGGAAGGTGATACTCAGATGTGGAAGTTGGTCTTCCGAGCCAACATCCATTTGTCCAGGGCTGCCACAAGGCTTACCATTGTCACCAGTTCTATTTAACGTGTACACAATAACGATCACGGAACAACAGCTGGATGTGAGGGGAAGAACTATGACTTTTACTGATGATATTCTGGTATATCGACAGGGAAGAGACAGACGGGGAATCGCCTCCACAATGCAAGACGAACTCGATCGCATTTTTTCCTGGTGTGGGGTTTCAGGTGCCTTGGTTAACCCTAATAAAGCGTCATTTTCATGGTTCTCCCTTAACAATCATATCGTTAATACGACCACACCGGTAGTACTAATGGGAGCTGATGAGGTGACCAGGGACAAGTTGATGACATACCTCGGAGTTAAGTTTGATCGCAGCCTGTGTTTTCGGGACCACGTCAACCATGTGATAACAAAATCCCGCAAAGGATTAGCCGCCTTGAAGGTCATGGCAGCTGCCAACATCGAGCAGAGGCTACTTACTCTTCTGTTCCAGGGATTAGTAATCGCACCAATTGAGTATGCCTCGGCAATTCTTACTGTCAGTACGACTCAAATTGATAGGCTGGAGAAAATACAAAATGAAGCCATGCATTATCCTGGGATGCACAAGGGACACTCCCTGTGTAGCAATGAGGTATCTTCTTGACTTTCCAACCATGGATGGCAGAATCAAGATATGGAGAGCACGAGCATACCTGAAGATTAGTACAGATAAAGAGCATCCATTGCACCACGTGCTCAACACATTGAAAGGTGCCAGGCTAAAAAGAGGCAAGTCATGGGTGGGCCGAGCAGAAGATGTCATCAAATAGGTATGTGGGCTTACCAATATCAGCGTTGGTGAGGAGTGTATACCGGTGCCTACGTCGTTCAAGGGGACTATCTCGTGTATTGTCACACTCACAGGAAAAGTAGGGAACTGAACCTGGTCGTGGTTAATGCAGAGAGGTCAACGGTCTCATCTGCGATAACACCGATGAGAAAGATGCAGTCATCTATACAGACGGATCTGTAAGACGACACCAAAGAAGTGCATGGGCATTTACAGCATTCTCGGCAGGCAGAATAGTCTACGAAGACAGTGATGCATACGTCATGACCACGAGTAGCATTACAATGGAGGTGATGGCAGTGACCAAGGCATTCAAATGGTTAGAGTCACAAGACTACACCCACGCATGTATACTGAGTGATTCGATGAGCATGATAAAAAAAGTGGAAACGGGCTCTGTACGCATGCAATGGGTAGTGTCATTGCAGAAGTCCAAAATACGTAAGGTCACCTTTGTCTTTGTCCCTGGACATGCGGGAGTACGGGGAAATGAAAGAGCGGACGGATTGGCTAGCTGCGCTGTCGTCGAAGACGGGCAACCAATGGATCGGGCGGACATCATCAATGCCCTCCGAGGTGTGGGAAGAGCACAGGACTTCGACAAACACAGATCCACGTCACTTCTTCGGATGATGGAAATGGGAGTTAAGGTGGGCACAGCCAGAAATGAGAAACTTGGTGGCCGTGTAAGAAGACTTATCAACCAACATAGAACTGGAGTCGTTAGTCGCTGGACACTGAGAGAATTGCTGAGCAGGGGATCTGAGCACCTATGGACATGTTCGGAGTGCAATGATGATGACCCGCAAATAACTCAATAACTTAGTTGAGAAACTTAAACAACACGAATGTGCAAGGGCACAAGATTACAAGTAAAACGTCTCATGCCTCAAAGAAGCCACCATTTTTACCAGCAACAGGTGAAATGACAATAATCCCGAGAATACTCACAATTTCTCCGGATTTGTCATTTTCTTCAAGAGACTGCAGTTTCCTGTCAGAATGTGTGTCCCCATGACTATTTAGTCACATGGCCAAGTGTTTCAGGTAGCTGGTGCTGAACTTCGTTATCATATGTTTTCTTATTTCCAGTAAGAGAACTATTTAGAATTTGCTCTGGTGAGGATCAAACGATACTAATTTAGATAGGTAGTAATACGTCTGTATATTGTTTTCACTCTGGGTTTTTTTTAGTAAAAACTTCTCGGAAAACACAATGCTGAAGATTACATCAAACCGTTCTAAGAATGAGCACCTTCTAATGTACATTTGTATATAATAATAATGTAATAATATTCTAATGTATACATTTATAAACCTATTATAACTGTTATGAATATCAGGGGCAGTTATAAAGAATAATGACGATGCTAAAAGAGGCTAAAGCAAAATAGACAACATATTTCCAAAATCTGGAGGAAACCAGGTGCATTGTTGTTGATATGTTATTGAGGTATTGAGTTATTTGCGGGTCATCATCATTGCACGACGAACATGTCCATAGGTGCTCAGATCCCCTTCTCAGCAAGTCCCGCAGTGTCCAGCAACTGACGACTCCGGTTTTGTGTTGGTTGATAAGTCTTCTTACAAGATCACTGAGTTTCTCATTTCTGGCTGTGCCCATCTTAACTCCCATCTTTATCATCCGAAGAAGTGACGTGGAATTGTGTTTGTCGAAGTCATGTGCTCTTCCCACATTTCGGAGGGCATTGATGATGCCCGCCCGTTCCATTGGTTGACCATCCTCAACGACAGCGCAGCTAGCCAACCTGTCCGCTCTTTCATTTCTCCGTACTCCGCATGTCAGGGACATGTTGTTGCTATATTATTTCAATGAAGCATAGGGAGACCAGGACAGGAGAGTGATATGGTTGGAATCCAACAACAGAATTGGTAAACAGCTGTGGAGGTAGAAAGAGAGACATGGTCACCTACGCCAGCATGCACGGGTAGTGATGATTACAACTGTTAAATGAAATATATCCATCTTAAATGCCAACAGGTGTGATTGAATGAATGACAACTCTAATGGGGTAAATGCACGTTACCACTATTGACGGAAATACATGTCTGCTAACATAAGCAAATACCATCACTGAATTATGTTTGTATTGCCGAAGGGCTTCAGCTCATAGCCGCTGGATCTATAACAGTGGCATATGTATTATAGACATACTAGTAAAAATGTTGATTGAATGATATAACTATTATGAATGCTCATCGAATCATTCAGTATACATGCGTGGGTGTAGTCTAAATCGTTGCAGAAATCCAAAATACGTAAGGTCACCTTTGTCTATGTCCCTGGACATGTGGGAGTACAGGGAAATGAAAGAGCGGACAGGTTGGCTAGCTGCGCTGTCGTTGAGGACGGGCAACCAATGGATCGGGCGGACTCATCAATGCCCTCCGAGATGTGGAAAGAGCACATGACTTCGACAAACACAGATCCACGTCACTTCTTCAGATGAAAGAGATGGGAGTTAAGATGGGCACAGCCAGAAATGAGAAACTTAGTGGGCGTGTAAGAAGACTTATCAACCAACATAGAACTGGAGTCGTCAGTCGCTGGACACTGAGGGAATTGCTGAGGAGGGGATGTGAGCACCTATGGACATGTTCGGAGTGCAATGATGATGACCCGCAAATAACTCAATAACTGTTATGAATACGCTGTAAGATTTATTCTTGACTAATTAAAATCATACTCATATATAAATAGATAAAATTCATTAATCAATGGTATTAACATGACATGTTAGTTTATATTGTTATTGACTAAATTATATAACTATTGCTTGTACTCTTGTAAGATTAGCAACAGCAAAACAAAAAATTAAACGCTATGAAGATCGTGTGAGACAATACCTGCAAGGCAGTAAAATTTAAATTACTGAGGACATGTATCTTCCAAATAGCAACATGTGGTTCTGAATCATGGACAATCTCGCAAACAGCAAACAAGAAAATCGATTCATTAGATCAAAATGCAACAGAAAAATCCTTAAGATTCCTCGGATAATGAAAAAGGGCAATGAAGACATACTAAAAGATTTCAACTTTAAACGAGAACTGGCTTATAAACACCATTCTACAGAGGAAATTAAAATAATATGGCCACGTCAAAAGACACACTGGGCTGGAAAGAACAATAATGGAAGACGTGGTTTCTGGACGACTCATAAGAGGTAGACCAAGGTGAAGGTGGTTTCAAGACATGAAGGAGACCTGGAACATGACATTAGAGGAATTGGGAGATCTGGTTAGAGATAGGGATTCTTCCAGACAGACTGTGGTGAATTCAACGTTCTGTAGACATGCGACCTGATGATGGTACCCTTGTATGATTGTTGACTGAATTCTGATTATGCTGGCAACATGCTTCCAAGATTAACGAGCAGAGTGGTTCCCAAATTCATGACACCTCATTTGTCTCCAGATTTTACTGTTGTTCTCGCGTCAATTATTGTGCTGTCAGTTGGATCAAACGGTCAAGTCTTCGCTACATCTGCTATCAGGTTAGTTCGAAATTCACAATCATATTTTTTACATTGTATGGTAGGTATATACGGGGTGTGCTTAGGTTCTATGTAAACAAATGTTACCTGAAACATCGATAAGGGTAACCGATTTTACAATGATATCAATAGAGGTTTGTAACTTTGGTACATTTCTGACAAAACATATTCTCTCACACTTATGGAATAAAGACTAAAAGCAACACAAACTGAATAAAGATCATAGAAACAACGCCTACTGAAAAAGACCAAATGCAACACTTTCTGAAAGAAGACCAAAAAAATAACACTTATTGAATAAAGACCAAAAATTAACACTTAATGAATAAAGACAAAAAATTAACATTTACTGAATGAAAACAGAAATTACTGAATAGAGACAAAAACAACACTTAGAGAAGAGAATAAAGATAAAAAATCAACACTTTCTGAATAAGAACAAAAACAACACTTACTGAATGAAGATAAAATATCTTATATTATATTTTAATTATCCAAACAAGTTTCAACATATAAATAAGATAAATAAAGACAACAAATTAATGCGTAGTGGATGTAGCGGTGACATTTGAGAGTAATGATCGTTCTTCCATACGTCATCGTTGACCGGGAGAGAGAATCTAGACCGTTGAAACGTGTTTCAAAAAAAAAACTTGATCGTCATCAATCAAAATGAGTTTTGTAAGGGGTAACCACTGTCTTCTTATCGAATATTACTATACATTTAAGGAGAATCAATGTCTTCTTTTGGAATGGCAATATACATTTAAGGAGAATCAACGTCTTCTTATGGAATGTTACTATACATTTAAGGAGAATCAATGTCTTCTTATGGAATGTTACTATACATTTAAGGAATCGTGTGGCGGCGGCTACAAGAAGTGGAGAACATCAAGTTCTGCTGCTATAAAGGAGACTTGCCTTGCTATCCCAGAATTGCCTTAAATGGAATCACTGTAGTTGAAAACTTCTCCTCTTGTGTAAACTACACATTCACATCTAAGAGTGAATCAGTGAAGGTCACAAAATCATATTCTCTCTGTGGTTTTACTAACTACAGGTCATGTGGCTTCTGTTGGATTGGAAATGACAAATTACCACCACTGTGTGTCTATATGTTTGGAATTGGAGTCATCAATGACGGCCTAACATCATCAAGTGCTATGACGATCATCATTTTCGGGAGGACGTGAACTCCCATGGTATATGGTGGATAGGCGGCAGGAACCATTGAAGGCTATGTCTGAAAAGTGTTCCTTCTTGCAGTTTCCTCATATTCCAAGTCCGGCTTGTTGCAGGAGCTACTGAGTTAAGTGCTCTGTGCACACCGTGAGCTGTGTGTCTCATCCGTTTTGATCCTGCTTCGATATCCCGCTTGTTTACGATGAATGATGATATCGTATGACAGAGAACAGTTGGCTGTGTTCACTTTCTGCGCGGTTTCGCCTTATGTCTTTTGGCGTGTGCTGAGACTGCTACGATGGGGACTACAGTTACCTTTCTTTGTTTGGGAGATGAGTTGGTAATTCGGATGATTCCACTGGCACGGGCGGTTGAGCAATTATGGATTTTAATTCGTTTGCTGTGATGCCGAGGCCTTCCATAACCAATAACCAATAACATTTAAGGAGAATCAATGTCTTCTTATGGAATGTTACTATACATTTAAGGAGAATCAACGTCTTCTTATGGAATGTTACTATATTTAAGGAGAATCAATGTCTTCTTATGGAATGTTACTATACATTTAAGGAGAATCAATGTCTTCTTATGGAATGTTACTATACATTTAAGGAGAATCAATGTCTTCTTATGGAATGTTACAATACATTTAAGGAGAATCAATGTCTTCTTATGGAATGTTACTATACATTTAAGGAGAATCAATGTCTTCTTATGGAATGTTACTATACATTTAAGGAGAATCAATGTCTTCTTATGGAATGTTACTATACATTTAAGGAGAATCAATGTCTTCTTATGGAATGTTATTATACATTTAAGGAGAATCAATGTCTTCTTATGGAATGTTACTATACAATTAAGGAGAATCAATGTCTTCTTATGGAATGTTACTATACATTTAAGGAGAATCAATGTCTTCTTATGGAATGTTACTATACAATTAAGGAGAATCAATGTCTTCTTTGGGAATGTTACTATACATTTAAGGAGAATCAATGTCTTCTTATGGAATGTCAATATGCATTTAAAGAGAATCAATGTTTTATTATGGAATGTCAATATACATTTAAGGAAAATCAATGTTTTCTTATGAATTGCCAATATGCATTTAAGGAGATTCAATGTCTTCTTATGGAATGTCAATATACATTTAAGGAGAATCAATGTTTTCTAATGGAATGTCACTAGACAAGAAAACAGAACAGAAAATGTAAGCCTTTGAAATATGGATTTATAGAAGAATTAGATGGAAAGAAAAAAAAAATGATGAAGTCTTAAAGCAACTAAAAATTAAAAGAGAACTACTAAACACAATACGAACAAGACAACTGAGATTTCTGGAACTTGTTAAAAGACACAGCAGCTTACTAAAAGTAATCTTTGAAATGAAAATACAAGGTAAAAGAGGCAGAGCCAAAGACTAGCATGACGAGTAAACATCAAAAGATGGACAAGTCAGTCCATGACAATCAAAGAAAGAGACAAAACGGCATGGCGCTCCATGGTAGCTAACCTTCGATGCGGAGACGGCACTCAATGATGATGATAAGCTCTGAACACCTTCGTGCTGAGTACTTTATGGAGATAAGAGCATATCTTTTTACATACATTAGTCGACTATATACAATAGTCGACCATATACAAAAGTCGACCATATACATTAATTCTGCAATTTTAAGTTTGAGATCTATGTTTAACTTTTGTGTTTATATTTGTTGCTTCAGATTAGTATTATGTTGTTTTATACCTGATAAAGACTTTTATTGAAACGTGGTAGTTATATCTGTTTCTCTGTTGATCAAGCTGCTTTATAATATTTTAAAGTGAATATTTTATAACATCGAATCTTCACATATTTATTTCAACAATATAATGAACGACGTTGAACTAAACAATGTATTTGTTAATCGGTGTGTCTGTTATACATATTTTTATGTATCTATGTGCCAGGTGTTTATGCGCGATTTTGGTAGTAATTTTAAAGAACAATTAACAACATAGAGGTAGAACTGAAAGAGAGAATGAGAGTGAATAAATCACAGGAGAAGTAAACTAAAAAGGAATGTTATAGGGCAAAGAAGAGAGGAGAAGACAACTAATAATAATGAATATTATTATGGAGGGAAACTTCCTAGTCGATAGATCAGCGAATCATTTCAGGGAGCAATAATGACCATGAGAAATGAAACGAGAGAGAGAGAGAGACAGAGAGAAAGAGAGAAAGAATCTCGGAAATAGTGAAAATGAAGAATCCTGAGAGAGCGTAAGAAGGTGAAGAAACATAGACACAAATAGAGACAAGCACAATGGCAAAGAAAGAGTTTCAGAACGTGATAGGATTACGCAGAGGAAGAGTTTTAGAACGTGAGAGTATAAAGCAGAGAAAGAGTTTTAGAACGTGAGAGTATAACACAGAGAAAGAGTTTCAGAACGTGAGAGTATAACACAGAGAAAGAGTTTTAGAACGTGATAGGATAACGCAGAGGAAGAGTTTTAGAATGTGAGAGTATAACACAGAGAAAGAGTTTTAGAACGTGAGAATATAACACAGACAAAGAGTTTTAGAACGTGAGAGTATAACACAGAGAAAGAGTTTTAGAACGTGAGAGTAGTACACAAAGAAAGAGTTTTAGAACTTGAGAGTATAAAGCAGAGAAAGAGTTTCAGAACGTGAGAGTATAACACAGAAAGAGTTTTAGAACTTGAGAGTATAAAGCAGAGAAAGAGTTTCAGAACGTGAGAGTATAACACAGAGAATGAGTTTCAGAGCGTGAGAGTATAACACAGAGAATGAGTTTCAGAACGTGAGAGTATAACACAGAGAATGAGTTTCAGAACGTGAGAGTATAACACAGAGAATGAGTTTCATAACGTGAGAGTATAACGCAGAGAAAGAGTTTCAAAACGTGAGAGTATAACACAGAGAAAGAGTCTCAGGACGGGAGAATATAACACAGGGAAAGAGTTTTAGAACGTGAGAGTATAATACAGAGAAAAATCTTCAGAAAGTGAGAGTATAACACAGAGTATGAGTTTCAGAGCGTGAGAGAATAACACAGAGAAAGAGTTTCAGAACGTGAGAGTATAACACAGAGAAAGAGTTTTAGAGCGTGAGAGTATAACACAGAGAAAGAGTTTTAGAGCGTGAGTGTATGGTTATGGTTATGGAAGTCCCCGGTATCACTGCAAACGAATTAAAATCCATAATTGCTCAACCGCCCGTGCCAGTGGAATCATCCGAATTACTATTTCATCTCCCAAACAAAGAAAGGTAGCTGTAGTCCCCATCATAGCAGTCTCAGCACACGCCAAAAGACATACGGCGAGACCGCACAGAAAGTGAACACAGCCATCTGTTCTCCATCATACGTTCATCATCTGCCGTATCATCATTCATCGTAAACAATCGGAATATCGAAACACGATCAAAACAGATGAAACGCACAGCTCACAGTGTGCACAGAGCACTTAACTCAGTAGCTCCTGCAACAAGTCGGACTTGGAATATGAGGAAACTGCAACAAGGAACACTTTTCAGACATAGCCTTTAATGGTTCCTGCCGCCTTTCCACCATATTGACCGGAAGTTCACATCATCCAGAAAATGATGGTCATTTTTTTTTATGTATAGCGCTTGATGATGCTAGAACATCACACTGACTCCAAATCCGAACATATGAAACACAGTTTGTCATCGGACTATCCCCGTCGCACATCAAACAACAGACTGTAAGATCTCCCTGCAATGTGAATTTGTGAAATTATGAATCCCTCCTGACTAACATGAACCTCCGGGAGTGACTCCGGTGCTGCAAAGTCATATACGAAACTCCATTCCGTCTTTCACTATAAGCGTACGGTCGTTTTAGGGATATACAATCAGCTATTGTGATGACGTGGCACACACAACAATGGCTACGCCCATAAAATTCCAATTACTCTAATAAATGCAGCCAACAATGTACAAAAAGATGATGCACAATCTCTAAAGTGAAAACTGCGAATGACTTGGCAGAGCAGTCCATTTTAATGAGTTGTAACATGTAAATACTTGGCGTCAAAAAATTCCAACGATGGCCTTGGAACAGCACTCAATGTGTTGACGTAAATCGCATATCAACTCTAGACAGGGGAAGGTCGCATTCACAGACTTGGACTTGACAAAGAGGAGCATTGAGGTGTGTACGACTCTGCATCATCGGTGAAATTTGTTAAGTGGGTCATCAGATTGACTTTAACGCAGAAAATTGCATTGAAGAGCCGAAACTAATCAGTCCACAAATGCAATTTCTGCAGCGGTCCAGAGAACATGAACCGCGTTCCATCATGTTGGAAACGGAAGTCCTTGTGAATATATAACGCAAAGAAAAGAGTAATGACTAAAAAGTGTGTGTGTGATAGGGAAGGTGAGAACGATGGATAGAGAGAGAGAGAGAGAGCAAAATTACGTGTGAGAATGAGAATGAAAATAAATGCACAAATGAGAAAGATCTGGAGGAAGCGATGTGATAAGTAGAAAGCGAGATAGGGGGAAAAATAATAGGTAAAAAAAAATAATTGTCTGAGAGAATGAGAGAGTGATTAAAGAGAAACAATAAGTATAGAGAATAGGATAGTAGTAGTGACACAAGTAGTTGCAGAAAATGAAACCAAATTAAAGAAATGAGATTCGTGAGTCTGTCTCTCTTTTTATCTGTCTGTCTGTCTGTCTGGCTATCTGTCTGGCTGTCTGTCTATCTGGAGAGAATTATACCGCAAGACAGATTTGATATTTTTCTTTTAAAAAAAAAAGTTTGATTAAATAAACAAATGTCATCATAGAGATAATTGAATTAAACAAACAAATGTCATCATAGAGATAATTGAATTAAACAAACAAATGTCATCATAGAGATAATTGAATTAAACAAACAAATGTCATCAAAGAGATAATTGAATTACACAAACAAATGTCATCATAGAGATAATTGAATTAAACAAACAAATGTCATCATAGAGATAATTAAATTAAACAAACAAATGTCATCATAGAGATAATTGAATTAAACAAAAATGTCCTTTCTAATTTGTTACCTAACTTTTACATCTACGATAATCCAGACAGACATGATAACAGAATTAACGACAAATGGCCTTTGGCGTCTTGACAGACTGTTGGTAGCAAGCAATATTGTTGAGTCAGTAGTTTGGTTAAAAATGTTTGTATCTTATCCTGGATGCTGCATTGCTGAACAACTTCTCTCGTGGCTGAATCTGCTAATATTTGATAGACAGATCCGCCCACATAACGAACAAGATGTTTTCGTGGTGCCTGGCCTCGTCTCCTTTCTCCTGGTTACTTTATCTTCTGAATTTGATATCAACCCTGCCTCGAAACTTACTGTGCCTTTTTTTTATTTGTGTTCTTCATGTGCTACGATCTACAGCCAGATTTTACCAGTCTCTTTCACTGATAGAAAATTCACTCAAGGAAACCCTGCTTTCAGACTTTATATTTTATTATTATTTTCTGTCTTTATATGGCAGCACTGGTCTACTTTGGTCTCTTTCAGTCCTTAAATTCGCCATACAATATTTGTTTTGGAATACGATTGTTTGCTAGCCTTCTTACATGACCTAGCCACCTTAATCTACGACTCCTAAGTGTTGATGGATGGTAGTTTGGCTTGTTGTAAGATATTAGAATTGGTTACTTTGTCCTGCCATTTGATGTTCATAATCTTTCGAAGGCAACGTATATGAAAGTTGTTTAACTTTTTCTCCTACCCTGCATAGGTAGTCCAAGTTTCTGATCCGTATAGAAGTGTACTTAGCACAAAAAATTGATAAATTTACATCTTAGTTCTGAGTGTTAATTTGGTGTTCGTTTTCCTTCTGTTGTGGCCTAACGAGGATAGAACTGACATTTTTGTTTGCTTACTATGTCTGGGCCAATAATATGGAGATAATTATTTGCCCAAAACACATTACTCCCCCCTTACCTCCCTAGGCTCTTCTTTTAAGAATTCCGAAGGAGGGACGAGGTCCTTACGTTCGGAACCAAAGTTGAGCTGCAGGAGATGTCAGAAGATGGATAATGCACCACAGAATGCCTTAGGGTTCTACCATCAGGAATTGTTTGTTTGGTTTACTCCCGTAGCCTTCTAAGTCTCTTGAGCCTTCCCACAAGGTAGTGAGCGATCTGGACAAGAAAGCCGCTGAAAGGCGCAGGGGTGGGGGGATATATTAAACCCATACCATCACGTGGTGTTTATGGTCTTAGTGTCCAGATTTTGTTACTACTATCAGCATAATCTTTTTTAATAACATTGTCAGAACAACGCCAGTACCGGCCTTCTGTATTAAAAATCTCTTTTAGCCATTTAAGGTTATGTGAACGTAAAAGCCATTGGTCAGGATCAAACCCGACCTCCTGCTCATAATATGGCCAATTCATTGACCACAGCTCACAATATGCTCAATTCATTGACCACAGCTCACAATATGGCCAATTCATTGACCACAGCTCACAATATGGCCAATTCATTGACCAGAGCTCACAATATGGCCAATTCATTGACCACTCTTTAGTGGCTACTCCATATACTGAGGAAGGACTAACAGTAAAAGAAATGGAGACAATAAAGAAGAATTAATTGTCACTATTAAGATTAGAAAGTGATTTTCACTTTTACGTATTTGATGACAATTGCGGACTAATATAACATAAAAGACTTAGTCTAAGGTTGGACAAATCGAGGCTCGCCAAAAAGTAAGCAAAACCAGAATGACAACAACAAATCAGGAAGAAACCGAGAAGACAGAAACGGAAAATGTGAAACCGAAACACAAAATGGCTAACACTATAAAAGAAACGTCATTGTAAATTCCGAAGTTACAAAAACAAATATAAAAGTGGGGTAAACACGTATCGCTAACGTAACAAGACACGGCACATGATGACGATAATACTTGACGTTTGTTAATAAAATTATTTTGGTATCAGCTCTAATAAAATTGTCTTTACTCTCACCCCCTGCCTGCTCCTCAAGGGGTGTCCGTTTCTTGCAGATCTTACGCATGCTGCACGTGGATCGACAGGGCGGAACTTGGCGATTACTCGGTTCTGTTGTTTACATCCACCGGCAGGTAGGCAGCCATATTTATTTATTTATTTCTCTGATTGATTTACTTCGTTTCTTGTAACTGAGAATGCATCCAGCAAAAATATAAGAATTACAAAGAAGGCCAAACTGAAATCATTTTCTCTGTATTATAAAGATCGTGCAACATTAGACAACGTGTATTAACAGTCAGGTATCCTGCCTGTTAACGCAGGAAGATCTCAACTCAACGCAGTGTGCAAACTCTGTCGTACCGGCCGTTCGGGGTATTTTATAAAGCGGGAAAAAAATAGTTTGGAATTCTACTTTTATTATTGGGGAGCCGTGATAGCTCAGTGGTTAGTTAGTGAACTGGACTACCACGGACAAGGGGTAGGGTTCGATCCCAACCGACGGCTTCCGGGTTCACCCAGCCTTAAATGGGTACCGGATTTTTTTCTGGGAAAGTAAAGCAGCACGGGCGTAATACTGACCACATTACCCCAAAAATCATGTGCTGAAGGTCTGTAAAATATAGGGTCACTAACACCATATTTCCCTATACGCCACTTGGCGTGACGGGGGTACTTTACTTACTTACTTTTATTATTATAATTATTATTTATTTATTTATTTTTTACTTGAACCGACAGGCGCACGGCGTAACACTTTACGACGTCAGCAGAATAGGCGTCTTTCGGATACTCAACGTGAACACGAACATCATTTATCCGTCTTTGATAGAAGTTCTCTTACCAACCTTAAATCCAGGATAATTTAAAAATAACAAGAAAACCCGATTGCTCTGATCGTCGTTCGAACCAGGCAGTCTCTTACTGTGAGCACCTAAACATTCTCTTACTGTGAGCACCTAAACATTCTCTTACTGTGAGCACCTAAACATTCTCTTACTGTGAGCACCTAAACATTCTCTTACTGTGAGCACCTAAACATTCTCTTACTGTGAGCACCTAAACATTCTCTTACTGTGAGCACCTAAACATTCTCTTACTGTGAGCACCTAAACATTCTCTTACTGTGAGCACCTAAACATTATAACGATACGAAGATTCTTCTTCTTCTTTCCTTCCTCATCTGCCTTTCAGCGTCGAGG
The DNA here is from genome assembly GCA_032433765.1 of Megaustenia siamemsis. Classification (NCBI taxonomy): domain Eukaryota; kingdom Metazoa; phylum Mollusca; class Gastropoda; order Stylommatophora; family Ariophantidae; genus Megaustenia; species Megaustenia siamemsis. The sequence continues at coordinate 58,640,578 of JAVIAB010000047.1, read as the reverse complement.
GGAGATATAATTTGCTGTCTTTTGCTCTTCTGTTCGCCTCTACTGCTGTTATGTTTCCTAGTGCTTCTAATATTCAATCGACCCATCTTTTTCGAGGTTGACCCTTGGGTCTGGTGTTCTCACAACGTTTGTTGAAGGCTCGTTGTGTTGTGTTTTGTTCTTTCTGCCTTCTCACGTGGCCAAACCATTTTATCTGTTGTTTCCTTATATATTCTATGGCGGGGGCTATTCCTAGCTTTTTTTCTCATTTTTTTCATTTCTGATCTTATCACTCAGACTGTTTCCTGTCATTCGTCTAACACATTTCATCTCTGTAGATGTTATTTTTTCTTATTGTTCTTGCATCTAGGGTCCAGGTCTGGCATTGGTAGCACAACGTTGGGATAGAGTTTGTTTTGTATAGTGCTCGTTTTGCCTCCAGAGTTATTTCCTTGTTGGACAATAGTGGCGATAACTCTCCAATGATTTGACAAGCCTTGTTGCATCTTGATTCTATCTCTGCTGTTTGAGAATTATCGTTTGTCATTAGACTTCCTATGGATTTGAATTCCTCTACTTGTTTTAGTTGTCTGCCTTCTATATTTATGTTGATGTTCTGTTTATTTTTGGCGACATTCATGACTTCTGTTTTGTTGATGTTGATTTTCATGTTGTATTTTGTGCCTGAGATGTTGAGTTTGTTTAACTGTTCTTGTAGGTCTTCTATTGGTGCATGTATTAGTGCCTGATCGTCTGAAAATAAAAGCTCGTTGATCTCCTCTGTCTCTGATTGGTTGGCTAGCTTGCATATATAGTCCATGTATGTAATAAACAGTAGGGGGGATAGTAAGCACCACTGTCTTACTCCTGATCTAACTTCGAAGTGGTCTGTGTAGCCTGCTGCTGTTCTGACCCTGCAGCTGCTGTTGAAGATTAGAATAAACAAATATGTTTATAGATTATATACTTACTATAATTTTCTCTATAGACAAGTTTTAGTGATAGAAAGTTATGGAGAGGCATAATCACCAACGCCAGCAGGCACAACACTTGACGATGAAGATGCTTTTTCACCTTTTTATTTTTGTCTCTCGGTGTTTGGAAAAAAAATAGTGTTGAGATCGATGTGAAATTTATCTTGTGCATTGTGTTCGCCTTCATAACTTTCAATGTTTTGTGGCTGAGCCTAGGTGAAAAGGAAAAGGGTGTGGCAGTTGCGTTCATTCTTGTTTTACAACTAGGCTACGATATAATCTTAGCTTACCAACTACACAAGTTTGGCTACGTCATCACATAGTTTATATATATTATATATATATATATATATATATATATATATATATATATATATATATATATATATATATATATATATATATATATATATATATATATATATATATATATATATATATATATATATATATATATATCGATAGCTCACTGGTTAGTGAACTGGACTACAAAGGATAAGGGGTAGTGTTCGATCCCAATCGACGGCTTCCGGGTTCACCCAGCCTTAAATGGGTACCGGATTATTTCTGGAAAAGTAAAGCGGCGCGGGCGTAATACCGACCACATTACCCCGAAAATCATGTCATGAATGTGTGTAAAATGTATGGTCACTAACACCATATTCCCTATACGCCACTTAGCATGACAGGGGTACTTTACTTTTTTTTACTTTACAAGCTGAAATAGTTGCACCTTTCGGCCCAATACTTTCGACTTCAGAATGACACTTTTAGCATAGTCTCCCTTCTAGACTGTAACTTGCCATGCAGTTCTTAAGATACATCTAAGATTAATTGAACATTGGATTAAATAGTCCGTAAAGCAACACAATTAGAGAGTAGCAAATATTACAGCTCAATAACAGTTTATTGTATAACGAATTGTTTTCTGTGTATTTATGCAGTAACAACATCTGCCCCAGTTTAAATGTAACTACATTAACCGCTTATTTGAATACTTTAGATAATTTTGTTTGTGTTTGTCCCACGCTGAAGATCTTTTGGGTCGAAGCGTTGGTTTGTTTAGTCTTCTCTTATCTCCACGGCTGAAATATACTGTTGTTTGTTATTTAAATGTAACTACATTAGCCGCTTATTTGTATAATTTAGATCATTTTGTTTGTGTTTGTCCCACGCTGAAAATATTTTGGGTCGAAGCGTTGATTTGTTTAGTCTTCTCTTATCCCCAAGGCTGAAATATCCTGTTGTTTGTTATTTGAATTGTATCTACACCATCTTTGCCGGGGATCCAAGAGGGTTTCACGTATGTTCCCAACAAGTCACTATGTATGCTAGAAACTTATGTAGATCATGTTTTTCTTCAGCCAGAACGAGCCGGGAAGCATTCCAGTAAACAATAAGGGCATTAACAGACTCAACTCATAAATTACACATTTTTGAAGTAAATCAAAACTAGAATTATCTCAAGTTTATATTATCATGTTATGCTTGTTGGCAATAATGTATATATCATGTTATGGTTGTTGGCAATAATGTATATATCATGTTATGGTTGTTGGCAATGATGGCAATGTAACTACATCACTACTTCAGAGGTTTATTATATTACAACTCTCTCGTTTTACAGAATGAGATAAAATAGTTCCAGTGCACTTTTATTTAGGAGCCAGTAGTGGGGTGTTGTATTGGCAACAAACAGCAGCTATATGAATTAGCAACCAAACAGGACAATTCCAATATATAAAACAGTGAGTCATACAAGGCTGTGTTCTGTCGCCGGATTTGTTTTCACTTTACAGCGAAAATATTATGATATCAATAGTAGACAAAAAAAGGAATTGAAGTCAACGGGCACAACCTAAATAATTTGCGATATGCGGATGACACAGTCTTAATAGCAGAGACAGAGAATGAACTACAATGAAGACAAGAAATGATAGACATAATAGTGAAAAAAGCAACAAAAACAGGTCTCAGTCTGAATAGTAAGAAAACAGAAGTAATGGTCATATCGAAGAAACAATCACTACCATCATGCAGCATACAAATAAACAGTACAAGTTTGAAACAAGTGCAACGCATCAAATACTTGGGCACAATAATAACATCAGATGGAAGATGCACCACAGAAATAAGAAGCAGAATAGCTCGGGCCAAAATAGCATTTCAGAAAATGAACAATCTTAGCAACAAATCTATGTCAATAGAAGTGAGAAAGAGAGTTCATCGGTGCTATATAGAACTAATTGTGACCAACGGAAGCGAATCATGGACAGTAGACAAGCAAATGAAAAGACGATTAGAGGCCACAGAGATGGGATTTCTCAGAAGAATGTTGAAAGTATCCTGGAAGAAACAATCAACATTTTCCGGGCACATCATGAGAAGAGGAAAGTTGGAAACTTGGTAAAACTGGCAAAAGAAAAAGAAAAAGAGATCGCGGACGGCAAAGAGAGAAAATACTGGATAGCTTGGTGTCATGGCATGGAAAACAGTCAACAACAGTACTGATATGATGCACTGTAGATAGAAGATTGTGGAAGGACATGATCGCCTACGCCAACTGGTATGATGCGTGGGGTGTAACATACACTCCTACACTGTATGGTGACAGCTTTACAAAAAAAAAGAACAAAAAAACTATAACGTTTCGGCCTACATGCGGCTTTCTTCAGAGAACAAGGACAACGATAACAAACTATGAGACTGCCTTTACTTGCCCGTTCCACGCTTTTATTTAGAAAGAAAAAACACTACACACACACAGACACACCACACACGTATTTACGAGTATATCTGTATGTATTTATTCGCTACTCGTATCTCATTAGGATTTGGAATATTAAGAATTCAAAAAGTTACCGATTTTATTTGTCAACATTAACGATGACTATGATGATTTTCTATAATATCTTCCCTAATCGATATATTCAGTAAAATAATCTCGCCTTTTAAATTACTCTATATGTTGTTGTTACTGACGGATTGCCACGAGTTGATGCGAGCATGTTGCCCATTGACTCATTTGATGTGGCGGGTCGTAATGGCTTTCTTGACATTCCCGGCTCTTACTGGAGAAGTTGGAGTTCGTCTATCCCAGGCTATGCTGGGAAACTACTAGTCCAGCTAAGAGGTACTGCAATACTGGGTCCTCTATATCAGTAACAGCCACTACTACAGGGAACACGGCGATCCTAGCACGGGAGACCACGAGGAGGTAGAACTGCTAGATCTTGGTCAGCTGATGGTGCGCCGACTCTGTTATTGCGACCACAGGTCGCAGGCGCTTCTGCTCCCCCGCATTGTGTCTATAAGAAACAGTTGTCAAAATTACTCTATACTAAAATGTATTACAAATTGTGTATAAAAAATCTGTGTATATCCTTATACAGGGTGTTTATAAAGTCTCACTACACTTGGTATCTAGGTCAATTTGAAAAAAAAATGTTTATGACGTCATCACAATATGTGCTCCCACTGTCAATGAAATTTGTTGAATAAGTTTATTGCTACTGGAAATGTGGAAGATGCTCCACGATCTGGTAGGCCTGCTGTGAATGATGAAATATGTTTAGATATCCAAGACAGAATCCTTAAAAGTCCAGACAAGTCATTAAGAAAACTGTCGCAACAAGTGAACTTACCATTGAGCACATATTGTGATGACGTCATAAACATTTTTTTCAAATTGACCTAGATACCAAGTGTATTGAGACTTTATAAACACCCTATATTTAGTATATATGTTTGTGTTGTTGTTGTTTATTGTTCCAGTTGAAAGCCTACGTGGTCGAAACACCGTTCGACTTTTGTTTTGTTTTTCACCTATGCAAAGTTGTTACCATACCACTTATTTCTCTTTTTTTTTTAAATTGTCGCTACAAATTGTGTGTATTTTGATCCTTCAACAAAATCTTGTTTCAGGAGCTCATCACAACACTGTATATAGGATTCCTTGGTTTAATCTTCTCTTCCTACTTTGTCTACCTCGCTGAGAAAGATTCAGGCGAGGACTTCACAAGCTATGCAGACGCCCTCTGGTGGGGAGTGGTAAGTATGGTTCACAGTTCATCTGCTTTAAAACGCGACATAAAAGTGTGAGGAGGCGTTATACTACCAGTTTAGAGTTGAAAATATGTGCACATATTCTTTCACAGCCAACTATATACTTGGGCCTGCCAACTGAGATAGTTCCCTAGGGTTTCATTTCCTGAAAACCTCTGAAAAGCGTGGTGTTTTAAGCTTTGTGGTTGTGCGTAAAGTAATTTCAGACGTCTGGAGCTTCGGTCAATATGGCAGACAGGCGACCGAAACCATTGATGATCAGTCTGAAATGTGTTCCTTGTTGCAGTTTCATCATATTCCAAGTCCGGCTTGCTGCTGGAGCTACTGAGTTTAGTGCTCTGTGTACACCGTGAGCTGTGTCTTACATCCAAATCGTGTTTCGATATTCCAATTGCTTACAATGAATGATGATATCGTATGATGAAGGACAGTTCAGCTGCGTTCACTTTCGGTGCCGCTTGGCCTTATGTCTTTTGGCGTGTGCTGTAGCTGCTTGACTGCAGCTGCTTTTTTTTTGTTTGGAACCTTCAATGAGATGAGTTTTAACTCGGGTGATTCCACTGGCGCGGGCGGTTATGCAATTATGGATTTTTATTCGTTTGCAGTGATACAGGGGTCTTCGACTAACCATAATCATCACGGTAGTTGGAAGATTTTTCGGTTTTATTTTATGTCTATGGGCGTTAGTAAATCTAAAGTTGACTGTGTATTCTGTATAAGGAGCGCTGTATAAGTATAATAAAGCAATAATATAATTTCCGCTCTATATGATAACACATGGCCTGGAGATCAGTTGAGGTATCGCTTGGTCCAGTGGTTGTCCATAACGGATTTTGTAAACCAGATTTCACGTCTGAACGAGAGATGATCACCGAAGAAAAAGAGAAGAATATTTCCTAAACTTAATGCAAATTATTTCGTTTTAACCAATAGCTATTCAGTGGAACATCGGTATTTGAATGCGCCTCCACTTGTACAATTTGGAATTCGTTCATTTAGGGGTAAAGGTAACGTACCAGGCTTGAATCGGCATCTTAGCACGCGAGTTGTCAACCATATGTGTCTACTATATATCCCTTCTTTATCCTGCGACGCTTCAAGACAATCATCATCATCAAGTACCGGGCCTAGTGGCGTAGGTGACCATGTCTCTCTACAACATTCGATCTCGGCAGCTATTTATCATTTCTGTTGTTGACCTTCTGCCAAGCCATTCTCTTAAGCTGTTTGTTATTGTTTCTCTTTGCTTCCCTCTATCTCTTCGTCCCTCAATTTTTCCAGTTGTTACAATATATTCAAGTTGTTCTCTTCTCATTACATGGCCAAACAATGATGATTGTCTCTTCCTAACATTGGAAATTAGCTCTCTTTTTGCTTTGACCTTTCTCAGAACCTCTTCATTACTCTTCTTAGCTGTCTATGGTACTCTCAACATTCTTCTGTAAAACCACATTTCTACAGACTCCAGTGATTTTCTTGTCTGTTGTCCTATTGTCCATGATTCGCATCCGTTCAAGACAATAGTTGGTGGATAAAGGGAAAGAAGGAAGGGAGGAAGTAATGGAGGGAGGGAGTGAGTAAGTAAACAAGTAAGTAAGGTAGGGGAGGAAGGAAGGAGGAAGGAAGGAGGGAGGAAGGAACAGCTTGAACTGTCGACACTAAGATTTTAAATATAGTTACAATCCCACGAATCTTCTACTGCAAATACACCAGAAAGAGAATGAACACATTATAATTACTCTTTAGGTAAAAGGTCAAGGTAAAGTACGAGACTTGAATCAACGTCTTAGCACGCGAGTTTCCACCCATATGTGCTCGGCCGCCTATCCAGAAATGTTCATAGACTTCTGGATAGTGTCGCTTCAAACATCGAAACTCACGATGCGAGGCGGCATTACTCACTTCCCCGAGTACTACCCTGGTACCCATTTCTATCAACGGCTGGGTCGACCGCGGGGGTATTTTTTTCCCAACCACGAGTACAACTCACAAAGCTTCCAGCAGAAATCGAACACGGATTGTCCGAACGTCGGTAGCCCAGTCGGGTGGTTTTCCAAACTAGGCTACCAAGGTCTCCAATTACTTGATGTTCTTATGGAAGATGACATGTCTCTCGAACAATAGCCTTCCACTCGTTGTTCTACCCTCCATCTTATCCACGTTCCCAGTAATGATAAAGGGCAATACATTTTTGTCATTTTCAGCGGTCGATCTAAAATTATTAAATAGAAAGTTTGTGTGCTTGTTTTAAGCATTAACCCTGAACGTGTATTATTATTATAGGCTTAAATCAACAATCATTAGCGATCTGGAACCCCCGGAAGGGGGTAGTGGTTGATTCGGTATTCATACAAAAAGCATTTCTAACAGATTCCGGGAACACACTTGACACATTGGTATTCTATGTTGTAAAAGTTGTTTTATAATCCTGTTTGTTCAATGCTTTTTTGTTATTTCCAATGCAATCATCACTGTGATCGAGTATCTGTTTATCCTGTGCTCACTTGTTGAACTTTAAACTACACAGTATCGTATCGTAAATATCTACTCAATTAAAGTAATGTTTCGTTCATTTTAAGTAGTATGCCTCGTTAGGATGTATATATGAAAATAGACACAGTGCTTAAGATGGTAAAAGGTAGGCCAGTGGTTCAAGATGGTAAAAGGTAGGTCTGTGGTTCAAGATGGTAAAAGGTAGGTCTGTGGTTCAAGAGGGTAAAAGGTAGGTCTGTGATTCAAGAGGGTAAAAGATAGGTCAGTGCTTCAAGAGGGGTAAGAGGTAGGTCAGTGGTTCAAGAGGGTAAAAGGTAAGTCAGTGGTTCAAGAGGGTAAAAGGTAGGTTAGTGCTTCTATGGGATAGAAGGTAGGTCAGTACTTCCAGAGGGTAAAGGTGTGTCAGTGCTTCAAGGGGATAAAAGGTAGGTCTGTGATTCAAGATGGTAAAAGGTAAGTCAGTGCTCCAAGGGGGTAAAATTTAGGTTTGTAGTTCAAGATGGTAAAAGGTAAGTCAGTGCTCCAAGAGGGTAAAAAGTATGTCAGGGCTCCAAGAAGGTAAAAAGTAAGTCAGTGCTCCAAGAGGGTAAAAGGTAGGTCTAGAAGACGATGAATGAAATAAATAAGAAGCACCACGATGAGTCCTATGCAGGATGCACAACACTGGCCCGAACACTCCACTGTCTCCCATTGCTAAAAATAGCTGCATAAAAGTAAAGTGAAATAAAGGCGCTAAGTCTACTGTATATAATGCTCCTCGCCCATCAAATGTGCATCTAATATTTCTTCAGTAATCATTTACAACTCAACTTTACACTATTTCTTCATTTACCTACCGTATATTTTATATTTCTTCAGTCATAATTTTTCGTCACCTTTACATAATTTCTTCATCTAGATTACCGTACATTTACTCCTTCCCCAGCCACACCTTAAGCATATTTATCTTTATTATTTACATATTTCTACTTCTTAGATCACAGTTACCACTATTGGCTATGGTGACACAGTCCCCAAGACCTGGATGGGCCGAATAGTCGCTTCCTGTTTCTCAGTCTTCGCAATTTCATTCTTCGCTTTACCAGCAGTAAGTGTTCGCCAGATCAAGTGAACCATTATTAGCAGCGTTTTTACTCAAACAATTATCACCACGCTACCATCATGTGCCATACCGGTTGACGTAGGCGATCATGTTCTTCCACAATCTTCTATCGACAATGCATCGTATCAGTTCAATTATCACATAGCTTAACACATTTATTACTTTTTTGTTGCCGCTGGTTTGATTTGTTAGTTAATTGTCGTATAGCTTTGTGCCCATTTGGCGAGTGTATCTTAAACATCTTTGAGCAGCCCCTGGAACATAGCTTTGGTTTCAAATGTCAGGCTGAAGGTAAGGTGCCTCACAGCAGCAGAGCTGGAAGCTGTCAGCGACTCACAGCTGATGACTTGCGGCAGTATTGGTGAACCAGAATCATAGAGATCATACACCTCTTCATGGTGTTTCTCGAAACAGAGTAACTATCTAGTCTGACCAACCGAGTAGAGATCAAAGAGGGAATGCAATCTGGTACTTAAAAATGCCGTGTTGAAGTTGGAGTCTTGGGCCAAGAGGCGCAAATATCACAGTTCTTCTGTAATTCACATACACAACGTGGAAAACATAACATTAAATCTCATTTTAAGGATGGATGAAGAAGCGGGCTATCAATTCCTTTAGCAGTCATCGGGTGAACTCTAGAAAGAAAGAAAAAAGGAAAGTAAAGCTAAAGCCTTCATTTAGAATGCTTCTAAGTGAAGTTGAAAGGGAGTTAATGCAACACATGTACAACCATATCACCCAGCCATAGAGAACCAAAAGAGAATGTCAGCGCGGCGAGGAGAATAAAAAGACATCCTTGGCACATGAACTGGACCATATGTCCGGATTTTACAGCTCAGACTAATCAGATGAACGTTTTTAGAAGATGTGTCTCCATAGACAATGAACGTGACTCCTTCCAATCTGCCGATGTAATATTTGCAGATTCAGCCACCAGAGAAGTTGATAGCCATAAAATAAAAAGAAAAAAAATATGGCAGGATCTACGGACGTTCACTGACTGTTTGCTACCGAACGTCTGTCAATACGTAAAAGGTCATATAAACACTTCAGTCAGTTCTATTCTGCTAACAGCTTTGATCCGGTTAACATTAATCATTGCATGTTTTTGAAAAAAAAATCCCTACCTTGCACACTACGAGGCAAATTCATGGAACATGCAATATTTAACCGCAGCCTCAGTTAACCCTGTAATTCGAGCAGACCCCAGAGATTAAATAATGCTGTTATAAATGGTGTTATCCGAACTGAATGTTATGTATGTAACATGCAATAATTAATCAGAGTCTCAATTAACCATGTAATTCGGGCAGACCCCAGAGAATCAATAATTCGGTTTTTGGTAGTGTTTATTCGCACTGTATGTGTGCGTGTGTGTGTGTGCCTATTTGGCATGAACCAGCTCTCACAATCTTTTATTTGTTAATTGTCTGTCAGATCACACATCTTTGACCAGCAAAGCTCAATAGATTATGTTACTTGTTAGCAGTCAAGCATTGGTATCTGACCAGTGAGGCGTCTGTACGATTTGTTCATCCCAATCCGTGTAGCGGATGGAGTTCATGCACTTGGGACATTGCTTCTCGGTATTTCAATCAGATCGGAGCACCTATGGATGGGTCCGGAATGCAGTAAAGATGATTCAAAGATAACATAACATAACACACACACGCACACACACATATATATGTATATATATAATGCGTCAAGAAATTATAATATAAGGAATTTAGAAAGCATCAATGTTGAAAGAAAAATCAGATAACCATAAAGGATATATCAACTGATAACATAGCAAACATACCAACAGGTAACCAGTTAGAGAAATCTCAGCAGATAAAGCAAGGTTTTTGTAGTGCTCTGTGCATTCATCAAATTTTATTTAAATTGCATCGTTAGATCGTCCATCATCAGACATATGCAGAATCAATAAGTAGTCATAAAATAAACAATGGGAGACATGTTGATGATATAGTTCTGCGCGATAAGAGTGAAAATGAGTTACATAAATTGTTTGAAAAGTGATGGAAAAAAAATATAAAAGCATCAGCACACAGTAAACGTACACAAAGAAGCAATAAAAGAGAATGAAAACTACACTGAAACAGTTAATATGGGCAGTTTTGAGGCGAGTCAGTGAATTCAGAAACAGTGAAATTTCGAACGATCCTAACTTCGAACGATCCTTGCTTCGAACGATCCTAACTTCGAACGATCCTAACTTCGAACGATCCTAACTTCGAATGATCCTAACTTCGAACGATCCTAACTTCGAACGATCCTAACTTCGAACGATCCTAACTTCGAAATACCCTTGCTTCGAACGATCCTAACTTCGAATGATCCTAACTTCGAACGATCCTAACTTCGAACGATCCTAACTTCGAAAGACCCTTGCTTCGAACGATCCTAACTTCGAATGATCCTAACTTCGAAAGATCCTTGCTTCGAACGATCCTTACTTTGAACGCTAAAGTCCAGAGAATTCTAATATAGAGTTCGAAATATGTTTTATAGCTCCGTGAAAAATACAAATCTGTAAATGCATTCGATAACATTGTTGTGCACCATAGAGATCTCTTATGTTATACTCGTGCGCTCTCAGTGCCTTTTCGCTCTTTTTTTGCAGTGTTTTGTTAACTCACACACAACACAATCTATTAACAATAGCATTCAAAAAGAGATGTGGAAACAAAGAACCAAATAAGGAAGTTTGTAGTATCAGCGATTGATGATTAAAAAAAAAATTATTGTAAAGCGTGGAAGCAGTACAAATATGTCGGATCTAGAAGAGAGTGAAAGTGAAGCAAACCCCCAAACAGTAGTGCTAAAAGGCAGAATAGAAAGTGAGAGAGACAGACATAGAAAGAGACAGAAAAAAACCCACTATAAGTAGATAATTATCGTGATTATGGAAGAGGCACCATTCCAAACATTAACCTTTCTCTTCCTTTCCACTAGTCACAAAGTACAACTTTTCTCCTCATTAAGTTGCAGTGAAGGCAATTTTCATTTTATTATATAATACTTGTCCATTTATTGCTTTCGTGTTTTAATTTATTATTTAGGTCATTTAAATGTTATCTTTACCTTCAATTATGTGTATTTGCTGTTTAAATTTATCAAAATGAATATTGTTCAGGGCTTGTGAAACTTTCCATTTTTCCTAACCGGGAAAAAAATAATTCGGATTCCTAGTAAGTCATAGTTGGAATGGCCCTCTGGAGCATAATTAAGTTCGCATTACGAGTCAGCATAAGCGCAGCCTGAATTCAATGTTAGCTTCAGATGACAGGTGTGTAGTATAGTATAGCTCGGGCAGAGGTTGTATTCCAGCGCGTGAGAAAAAATGCAACGAATTTGTGACAATGGATATCAGAAAAGTGGCCCTTCGGTGTTATCTAGAGTCAGTCCAGACGTATTGAAGTGAAGCCTGGACAATCGATCAACAAACAAACAAAATCGATGGAGGCCATAGAAATGTGGCTTTTTACAAGTTTGATGAAAATACCAAGGGTGGCTAAAAATAGTAACGAGAAAGTTGTGTAAGAGGCAAAGACAAAAATCAAAGTTTATTTAAAATATCAGGATGAGATAATCTTCAGTTTTTGACCGTGTAATAAGAGGAGATAATCATCATTGTTTCACCACGTAATAAGAAGGGATCCGATGGAATATTTTGTGACAACTGGAAAAATAAAGAGTAGAAGATATAGAGAGAAACGATGATAAAATATATACTGAACAGTTTAGAAGATTTATATTATATTATATTATATTATATTATATTATATTATATTATATTATATTATATTATATTATATTATTATATTATATTATATTATATTATATTATATTATATTATATTATATTATATTATATTATATTATATTATATTATATTATATTATATTATATTGTGCGTGCGTGCGTGCTCACGTGTAGCAATATTGAAGTTAAATTACATTTTTTTTTTTAAATATAGTTGTATACAACTATAAATGACAACTGAGGCCAATATAATCTAGAAAACAACTGAGGTTGAACGGGTTGTGCCTGATACCGAAAACTAGAGCCAACCAATCGCTTCGATTGTCAACTGTTCTGCAAGTGCTCTTTCTAGTTATTTTACGCTTTAGTAATTGTTTATATAGTAATAATAATATATTATTATATGTACAGTCATTTAATTAGCTAATCCGATAAGATATAAATTTACAGCAGCCACAGAGAACGAGCATCTGATAGTTACTAAAGCTTTCAACCACACTATGTGGGCTATGTACATGATACAGTCAGTGAATCATGAATGTATGTCTATTTATTCATGTATTTTATGGAGTTAGGCATTGTTGAAGAAATCAATGCTCATTTCAGCGCAATTTAACTGTGTTGATATTTACAGTGAGAAAGCGTGTGTCCCTTGAGATGTGATGCAGTAAAGACAGTGAAATAATGAAAGGGCTAATCTAAACGATATGTAGCTACAGCACTTGAAACATGATTTTGGTCTCCAAACAATCATTAAACCTCACAGCAGACACTATAAATCAATGAGAAAATGACTTCTGCTTCTTTATTTTTCCTTTCAAATGCAGATGTTGAAACATCGTAATTTATTCTTAATCTATTTCTCCTGCTGAAAATTCCATTATATTCTACATCATCATAAGGTCTCATGAACTTTGCAGAACGTTGCATTCACAACAGCCCGGCTGAAAAAATCTGTCTCTAGCCAAATCTCCCAGTTTTTCTGTTGGCATGTTCAATGTCTCTTTGATGTCTTAAAATCACATTCTTGAATTGCCCCTGATGAGTCGTCCTGGAACAATGTCTTCCATTATTGTTCTATCCAGCCCGCTATGTACTATGTGTCTTTTGACTTGACTTTTTCTACAATATACCGTAACAGTCTTAATGTTACCTCCAGTAAACTACACCTGCCATATAACTAGGCATGCAAGACATTTATTTACATTATTCTCCTCACAAAAAAGCAAATGTTCCGCTTTTTACCACAGTTGCTGTATGATATCATCTACAGATGTCGCAGGAACAGAAAAACGCTTAGTGGCATTTAAGTACAAGTCAACAAACATGCCACAAAAGAGTTGCTTGTACGTATCTGATAAAAGCGTGCACGTGTGAGTGTAGCTTTGATGAATTTCTTCGCAAATTTTAATATATTTCTGCAGGGTATTTTAGGCTCTGGATTTGCTCTTAAAGTGCAGCAGAAGCAACGACAAAAGCATTTTAACAGACAGATACCTACTGCTGCTACTTTGATACAGGTGAGAAGATGCTGTCATCTTGAATTTATATTACGTATCTTTCATGTCTTTCTGTAAATCTCGTGATAACAACAATTCAAGTTACACAATTAGTAATGTTCAGAAAGCCGTACATGCTTTCTCTCTTCACCACATCACGGCACAAGGAAGTATGACAAAGAATTTTTAAAAAACGTGATGTAAACTAAATTCGATCTCCAAACGATGAGTTCATACATTCGGGCACATAATGAGAAGATGAAAGTTGGAATACTTGGTTACAGCTGACAAAATATAGGGAAAGAGAGATCGCGGACGACAAAGATAGAAGGATACAATACTAAACAGCTTGGTGTCATGGTATGGAAAACAGTCAACAACAGAATTGCTACGATGTACGATTTATAGAAGGTTGTCGAAGGACATGATCGCCTACGCCAGCAAGTGTGGCTGATGATGAAGAGTGGCACAATGAACAGTCAGTTAAAGATATGGTACAACGCACTGAGGACCGTGGAAGGGCATGATCTGCCAGCCTGCATGGCACATGATGAAGATGATCTCAGAGACGTCAATGTTAAATAATACAACGAAACAAAACGTTACAAACATTCATAAACAACCGTCAGAGGAAACTTCAGAATGATACGATAAGATCAGATATGAAGAAGGGAAAGAAAACAATGGCCAGTCGATGACAATGATTATATCGAAGATACTGCTTTGATGCCAACAAACCAGCTGCGATCTCATTATTCATTATAACTAAACTAAATTCAAAGCTAGTTATTGTTTCATTCGGTGCGTGTATAATATTTCATTTGTGTAGCTTTTGCACCCTGCACTTTGCTTTTTTTTTAAATTTTAACTTTTAGCTGCAGTTAAATGATAGTCACGTTCTACGCCTACTATTATCACTTTTATACCCTGCAGAGCTGTCTTCATTTGCTATTAAACACTTAATTTTTCTTCTGTTGCCTCCATTTGCAGATCCCATTGTTAGTGGGTTTTTTTTATTTTACGTGGAAAGAATGTACCTTCAATCACCATGTTATTTATTCCACAAGGTTAAAAGTTCATTCTCATAGTTTGTTTGTATTGGGATCACTGTACACTGGACGAACCCATAGGTGCTCCTATCTTTCCTAGAGAATCTGAATAAAATCCACGGAGAACCCTGACTCAAGTGCACGAACTCCGCTGCACGCCCTGTGATCCATGGTGGGGGAGTGGGGAGGGGTGGGGTCTGACAATTGCCCCGGACAGGGGCCAAATTTATCGCCAACTCTTTTAGATTTGAACTGCCTAGGGTTAATTAACGTGCGCGAGTGCACACAGCACCCCCTGTTTATTAACGTTATCCGAGACAGCTCGACATCGGATCTCACTGCTGGTGGATCGGGAGAGGGTAACAGCGTGAAGAAACCACGGATTCATTTTACCTATTTCTGACCCAAAAAATGCAATCGCCCGTGGTGTACTTTGAAGCCAGGTCAGTCGTGTCCAGACATCAACGTTACATCTCTGGACTACCAAAACCCTTCATTATCACTTACAGTAACTGCTAAATATGTTCCTAGTATTTTTTTTAACTAGAAAAAGAGTTCTTAAATGTTACGTAGAGCCAGTCTTAACATATGGATGCGAATCATGGACAATAGGACAACAGACAAGAAAATCACTGGAGTCTGTAGAAATGTGGTTTTACAGAAGAATGTTGAGAGTACCATGGACAGCTAAGAAGAGTAATGAAGATGTTCTGACAGAGGTCAAAGCAAAAAGAGAGCTGATTTCCAATATTAGGAAGAAACAATCATCATTTTTTGACCATGTAATAAGAAGAGAACAACTGGAAATTATTGTAACAACTGAAAAAATTGAGGGATGGAGAGATAGAGGGAAGCAAAGAGAAAAAATAACAGACAGCTTAAGAGAATGGCTTGGCAGAAGGTCAACAACAGAAATGATAAATAGCTGCCGAGATCGAAAGTTGTAGAGAGACATGATCACCTACTCCAGCAGGCCCGGTACTTGATGATGATGATGATTTTTTTAAATATGTGTGTCAGCCTGATGTAATGATGATCTCGTATTCAAAGAAGTGCCCACTGTAACATAAGCAATATGAGTTCTAGCACCTTATAACCTAAACATTTTTTGTTCACTTGTTCTAGCTTAATTCTATCCTTATATATTTAGGTGATTCTGAACAATCCAACAATAGACAAGAAAAGCTTTGTAGGCTATAGAAACGGGATTCTACAGAATAATGTTCAATAATACTACGGACAACGACGAATCAAATTGTCGATGTAATGAGAAGGAAACAGTTGCAGATTTATGTGATAAATGAAACAGTTGATGGAAGAAGAGATACAGGGGAAACAGTGAGAAAAGATATTAGACGGCATGGAATGCATTTCACAACAGCAATGATAAACATTCTTTTTCTTCCGCTTGGCAAAGAACCGTTGATAAGATGTCTAACAAGCCACTATCCTAAAAACGTCCTTGTCAGAGAAACGTAGACCTGATACCGAATGTGTAGATTGGCACTAGATAATAGTAGTGATAATACTTTTGGTCCTAAAACAACAACAAAAATATAATTATAGAATGTAGTGTTGAAAGAAATCAAAACAAACGAAAAAATTAGAGAAATCGCCAATCAACCACTATTATCATCAGTAATCAAGAAAATACGTTGGACATATGTTGGACATGCGATGAGAAGAGATAATTTCTTAATAGCAAAGCAAACCCTCAAGTGGGAAACAACAGTTAGGAGGAAAAGAGGCTGACCCAGAGAAACACTGTGAAGAGCATTGAGCAGGGAGGCAAAGACAGTAGGAATCGGCTCCCTAAATGGAGATCGAGATGCTTGCACAGAATAGAGACAAATGTCGAGATTTGATAAAAGATCTTTGTAAAAGTTGAGACTGCTAGAAAGGAAATTTCGAAACAGGGACAGAGTACCTGAGTCTATGCCCTATGGGCCGGCTACGGCTCGAAAGGTCAATAGATAAATAACTACAAATTGCAAGTTTTGAAGAGGTATCATCACTTGTGCCGGCAATCACGACACCTGATGATGATTGCAACATGAATTAGCTCTCAACTGACGATTCTTCCAGGAAACATATTTTTTATTAAACAACAGCAATTCCAAAATAAACATATTTTTATTAAACAACAGCAATTCCAAAATAAACATATTTTTATTAAACAACAGCAATTCCAAAATAAACATATTTTTTTATTAAACAACAGCAATTCCAAAATAAACATATTTTTATTAAACAACAGCAATTCCAAAATAAACATATTTTATTAAACAACAGCAATTCCAAAATAAACATATTTTTATTAAACAACAGCAATTCCAAAATAAACATATTTTTATTAAACAACAGCAATTCCAAAATAAATTTGAAGAAAGCAAACTCAAGCTGTATGTATTATCATACTATGGTTTCTAAATTGTGCATCTTCTTATAATGAATAGTGTCTTTGGAGGTGCCACGCATCCGAGCCATCCTTCAACTCTGCCGCCACGTGGAAGATCCATATTCAGGACAAGAACTACAAGATCTTCATGAACCAGACGACCTCCTCTTCCGCTCTCTCAAGGTAAGGCGGTGGTAGTAGACTTTTAAGCAAGTTGTTTGAGGTCAGCTTCTGAATTTAAAATAAAAGACAAAATTATATGGCGAAGTGTCTAGAGGACGAGGTTGGTTTCTCGATGAAACAAAAATTGTACGATGTATCTAAAAGATCTCCGCCAGCGTTAATTAATATATTTGAATTGAATGTCTCTGACAGTTACGGTTATATTTATTTGTACAATTTTTTTTTTTTAGTTATTTTAATTTGCTTCTGGTTTTGATTGTTTGGATGTGATGAAGAATTGATGCACTGAACATCGTAAAGCCCCAAAGATGCATATGTTTCTTTAACAGACAAGAAAACATATCTATGCTGATGCTCCTGTAGCACATGTGTTGTAAATACTCTTCAAAATTCATCTGACATTATTTTTTTTAAAATTGTCCTGCATTGAATTGTAAACTCCCTCTACCTGATGTAGGTGAATTCATCAACAGTAGTCGCGTCCTCTTACATTCCAGCGGCCATTACCTCAAGTATCTCCACCCATTTATACGGTTCACACCTTTGATGACACATGGCTAGCGTATCCGCGCTTTCATTGTCTTCAACCCCTATAAGACCAGAACAAAAAACCCACACCAGTTCCTGAAGCTAGTTGGCCTCTATTTTTGCCATCCATTTATATCAGAGGCTTACATTTTAAACCTTCATCAGCATCGACTAAGAATTTGACACCAATTCATTACTATTTTCTGTGTCACGTGATTTTTTTTAAATCCTTGAAGAAGACACAACGTAACAGGTTTAAAAATAAATCTCGGAAAATTACGAACCCGCAAAACAGAAATAAGAGAAAAATAGGCTTTCCGAATAATACTTGTACCCCACGACACTTGATACAAGATTTGCATGTTAACTAATTCTACCAGCTGGTTACCTTTTTTTTTTTTTTAATTAAACCTGCGAACTACATGAACTATTGGTGTGCACACGTGACATCATCAGCCGATTCTAATTGTCAGTGCCCAATGTCTCTGTTCACACACTCTCTCTCTCTCTCTCTCTCTCTCTCTCTCTCTCTCTCTCTCTCTTTCCCTCTGCAATAGAAATAGCAAAAATTATTTTAATGCCATGAAAAATACTAAGATCAAAACAAATAACATCAGGACTAAATCTAATAATAGCAAAATGAAATGTCTTCTCAACATTCCTGAATGGTGCAGAAACATGGACATAAGGCACGAAGACATAATAGAAAATTGAAGCCTCTGAAATGTGGATTTATAGAAAAATAGGAAGAATTGGGTGGAGAGAAAAGGGAAAAAATGACGAAGTCTTAAAACAACTAAAAATGAAAAAGAGAACTATTAAGGACAATTCAGACAAGATAAATGAGATTTTTGGGGTATGTTAAAAGATACAGCAGCCAACCAAAATTAATTTTGGGAAGGAAAGTACAGGGGAATAGAGGCAGAGGCAGACCAAGACTAACATGGACGAGTAGCATCAAAAGATGGACAACTATCTACCTGTACCATCAAGGCAAGAGACAGAACGGAATGACGCTCCATGGTAGCCAACCTTCGATGCAGAAACGGCACTTAAAGATGATGATGATGATGATGATGAAAACTGTCTCCTTTTTGTGTCATTTATTTCTATATATAATCTGCTATTGATCAACTCTCACCCGCACTCTCTATCTATCTGTCTGCCTGCCTGCCTGCCCGTCGGTCTATCTATCTATCTATCTATCTATCTATCTATCTATCTATCTATCTATCTATCTATCTATCTATCTATCTATCTATCTATCTATCTATCTACCTACCTACCTACCTACCTACCTACCTACCTACCTACCTACCTACCTACCTACCTACCTGCCTATCTATCTAACTACCTATCTAACTACCTATCTAACTACCTATCTAACTACCTATCTAACTACCTATCTACCTATATATATATATATATATATATATATATATATATATATATATCTGTTTGAGTGTGTATAAACATAATGTTTTCTGTTAAACTATCTTTTCTCTCTATCATTTATCTCGCAGCATAATTCGTCTTTGAACAATTTTGTTTCCCGTCCTTCCCTCTCCTCCTTCCTTCTTCTATCGCATTCTTTCTGTGTGTGTGTATATATATATATATATATATATATATATATATATATATATATGGTCAGTGAAGTGTGGTCAAAATAACAACACAGGACCAGGAAATGGTATCAATAGAACCAGAAATACTGTCAGAGGTTGAAGGGTGTTTAAACAGACACCGAAACACAAATCGCCAGGAGCAGATAGATTGCCAGGGGGAAATATTCCAAGCAGCAGGAGAGTTTAGCAGTAGATGGTTATAGAAATTTATATACAGCATGCGGAGGCGAAGGTGCGCCTCACAGCACCAGAGCTGGAAGTTGTCAGTGACCCACAGCTGATGGCTTGCGCCAGGATCAGTGAACCAGAACCATCCAGACCCTGCTCCACCTCTCAGTGGTGCCTCTAGTAACAGACTAACCTGTCTAGTCTGGCCAAGCGAGTAGGGATCGAAGAGGGAAGCCAACCCGGTACTCAAAAATGCCATGCTGAAGTCGAATGTGTTGGGCCGAAAGGCGAAAATATCACAGTTTTACTGCAAACCACAACACAACGCAGACACGCCCACTTAACGTCCTGTTAAGGGTGGATGATGAAGAGGTACACTCCTTTAGACATCGGACGAACGCAAGCAAGCAAGCAAATACAGCAAGCGTACAACAAACACTCACGACCGGCAACTAGCAATAATAATTCCCCTTTGGAAGCATAAAGGAAACAAAAGAAAACAAAAGAGATTGCTCACAATACCGCGACATATCACTGCTGAGCCAAATAGACAAAATGTATGTCAAGATTATAGAAAAAAATTATTAAGACCTCTTAAGGAACCCCAGTTGGGGTTTAGAGAAAATAGAAGCTGTACAGATGCAATATTTTCACTCAAGCAACTAATATAGAACATAGAATATAAAAATAATATGTACATAGTATTTGTGGACCAAGAGTCAGCTTTCGATGGAGTGGATATAAATCTAGTATGCCAAATAGTGGCTCACTATAGAGTAAATGACCACCCTATTCAGCATCATCATCGAGTGCCATCTCCGCAACGAAGGTTGGCTACCATGGAGCGCCATTCTGCTCTGTCTCTTGCTTTGATGGTGCAGGTTGTCATAGCAAAAGCTTATATTGTAACTGCAGAAGTGTGATTAGAGCGAGTAAAGGAACATGAAAACCATTCGCAGGAACATTTAGAGTAAGACAAGGCTACGTGTTGTCACCGTTCTTGTGTATCACTTACATTGACAAAATATGCAAGGATGCCAAATCACAGTCAGTACTACTTAAGTGAACTACTTTTTGCTGACAACCAGACTCTAATAGCTTTTCAAGAAACAGAACTTCAACAACATGTTCGGTCCGTGAATAAAGAATGTAAAATGAAAAACATGACAATAATACAGAAAAAAATAACCGAAGCTATATCAATAGGAAAACAAAAGAAGACACTAAACATAGTTATAAGACATCAAGTTATAAAACAAAACAAAAACATTAAACGTGTTGGAATAACGGGAGCCGTGATAGCTCAGTGGTTAGTGAACTGGACGACAAAGGACAAGGGGTAGGGTTCGATCCCAACCGACGGCTTCCGGGTTCACCCAGCCTTAAATGGGTACCGGATTTTTTTTCTGGGAAAGTAAATCAGCACTGGTGTAATACCGACCACATTACCCCAAAAATCATGTGCTGAGGGTCTGTAAAATATAGGGTCACTAACACCATATTTCCCTAAACGCCACTTGGCGTGACGGGGGTACTTTACTTTTACTATATTGGAATAACATTCTCTGAAGATGGTAAAATCGATTTTAAAAAATAGATATGCGATGCAACAAGGCAAACACAATATTTGGACAGCTATCCTTTAACCTTCAACACAAAACAATACCTATTACTACTAAAAAAAACATCTTATACCGAGTATATTCATTCCAACATTGTGCAACCAATGCCAAATATGATCACTTGTGTCTAAACACAAAAGAAAGTGTGTCACCACATAGATGTAATGTGTAAGAAAAGTGCTTGGAGTAACCAGAAAAGACAGAATCACAAATGACATTATGAGAGAAAGAGTAGATATTGAGCCAATCGTGACCTACATACAGAAACAACAAATAAACTGGTTTTCCCATCTAGAAGAATGACGTGTGATTCTTTGCCATACAAAGTATATATCAAAAGAGGGGAAGGAGCAAGAAGCAGACCCAGTGTAAGATGGACAGACAACATCAAAGAAACTGTAAATTAGCATAAATTGGCAATAAGTGAAACCGCCAAAAGGGCGAGAATCAGAACTTTGCATCTCCCTACACACCCGAACGGGTTAAAAGTAGAAGAGGAGAGAACTGTGGTCTTTCTCTATGTAATATCTTTCGCAAAATTATATCATTCTCCGTTTCTCTCTATTTGTCCTTCATTTTTGAATAAGATATAGTACATCTTCTGTGAACTGTCACCTCTCTGTATTTATGTGTTGGTGATCTCTCTCGCTCTCTCTCTCTCTCTCTCTCTCTCTCTCTCTCTCTCTCTTGCTCTTTTATCTAACATTAGCCAGCGAACTATCAGATCTCTATAGACTATCACTCACCAATGTAAATAGCTCATCCATGTGAACTACACCTTCTCACTGACCAATCATTGATTAGGATGGCACGTAAAGCAAGCCTTCTAAAGAAAAGGAAAAGTGTGAGGAGCAATCTGGGCAGCGGAATGTTGGAGCGGCAGGAGAGCATGACGTCACTTTCAGGGCAAGATGTGACTAGCCAACAGCGTAACCAAGGTAACATGTAAACTATCTTTGCTTCGTTTATTGTGTTTACAATTAAGGTTCAGTGTGTTCTCGTCCCATCATTGTTTTATATATATATATATAAAAAAGTGTTAGCATGAGGAAAATGAAGGGTCAGGAAAGAGAAAGAAAGAGAGAGAGGATGAAGGAAATCTTGACAGCTTTCGTCACTTAAAACTCTCGCTATGACACACCCACACATTATCAAGACGGTATTAGCTTTTGGGATAAACGAGTGCAACATGGTTGTTTATTTTCATCTCAGAATGTGGAATTTTAATTATAATCTTGGAATTTTAGCAGTGTCTACAATCGAAGATGTCATGAGTCTAGTACATTCCTCTTATTATTAAAATTGTTATTTTATGGAAGTGGTTTCAATTTATGACACCAGGCACACAAAGTAACATGTTTTTTAGCTTCAGTGAGTGAGTGAGTGAGTGAGTGAGCGAGCGAGCGAGCGAGCGAGCGAGCGAGTGAGTGAGTGAGTGAGTGAGTGAGTGAGTGAGTGAGTGAGTGAGTGAGTGAGTGAGTGAGTGAGTGAGTGAGTGAGTGAGTGAGTGAGTGAGTGAGTGAGTGAGTGAGTGAGTGAGTGAGTGAGTGAGATAGATTTTAGTGGCTAATGTCCCAAAATAGACTGACAAATATGAGAATGTCCGGGGAGTTGTGCAATAAGCAATTTGTAACCACAAAAGTTCTCAATTTTAAGATACAGCTTCTCTAATCACTTAGAAAATATCATAGGAAAAATTGTGTGTGTTTTTATATTCTTAAAAAGTAAGCAAACTAACTAAAGTAATGGCAAACAACTGTGGTAAGGCAAACAGCTGTGGAGACACATGATGTCCTACGCCAGCAAACAAGGTACTTGATGATATATTAATCATTACCGGGAACAGACCGGATTTAAACCCTCTGGAATAAATATATCAACAACAAATTAAATGGTTAGGACACTTGATAATAATTAAACTAGGCCAAACAACATCAAAAGCTTTCTGCTTCAAGACTTCAGGACAGAGAGCTATAGGTAGAGATGGAATTACGGAATAAAAGAAATATGTTAATATTTAAAACATTATATTCTAACAGTGTCAAGATACGCCCATAATCGACGCTATTTCTAAAAGAGAAGAGACTGAAAGGACAAGCAATGGAACATCTACAGATATCAGATTATATTATACATTCCTCTTTTCCCCTGCGACGCTTCAATGCAACAGCAGATGGACAAAAGAAAGAAGAAATAGTGAACAGGCAAATAATTGCAGTGCTGCGGTAAAGATGGTAGTAGGGCATGTAGTGGGGTGTAGCGTACACTCCTACAAGGTATATTGACAGCTTTACAAAAAAATGGACACAACAAAATACTGACGTTTCGCCTACATACGGCCTTCAGAAAACGAGAACACAAACGGACAACGAAATAAAGATAAACTCTGCCCCATCTAGAATGAGCGATGCATATTAATCAGGGATAAATAAAAAGAAGTATAAGAGATTAAATTATAAAATGAAAGGGAGATGTGCTACATATTGACGAATACAAATTGATAATATGTAAAAATTTATAAGGTAAAATATATGTAAAATTAAACTGAGACTTAACTGAGGCAAGATCCAAAAATTCCCAGCAAGTAAATGGCTGTGAGTCAAATATGATGAGACGTGAGAGTGGGAGGGGTAAAAATCAGTCACGTGATTAGACGAGAAGTCGGATGGGATTGGAAGATGATAGAATAAGGTGTGAGAGACAGTCAAGAATAACACGGATACCAGCAGGAGAAAGACAAGTGTTTACTGTGTAGTGAAACGAGCAAACAATTCCAGGCGTGACTTTGGAAACAATAAGATAAATGTGGTGTAATATGGGGAGTATAGAGGACGGGCATAAACATGGAGTGCGATATGCGAGGAGGTACATGATGGTAGAGTATCAAACAAGAGTAATGTAAAAGCAACTACATTGAAACAAAGAAAGAGGTCTAATGTCTTTCCTATTCCCGATGATCTGAAATGTGCACACTAAAGTAAAAAAAGCTGAGAACCTCTGGAAAACAGCGTATGTGCTGCAATAAAAGAGATAGTGTGTAGTTAATGATTGGCTGTAGCGCCCAATGGCGCATTTTATAAATAAACGAGAAAACATTTTATGAGTCCTGCTTTTTCTGTCGGTCACAGAAGCTATGCGTGGGAGAACTGAAATCATGAGTGTAAACTAGAGGTGTATATTCCATGCTAGCAATGTTATCTGCAAAGCCCAGCCGGCTAGGGAATCGATTATTAAAAAGCAATCTCTCTCTCTCTCTCTCTCTCTCTCTCTCTCTCTCTCTCTCTCTCTCTCTGCGATCAGGACACAATCAGAGTAGGATTCCAGCTCCTCACATGAACTCAGCTGTCAGGTTATGTGTTACAAACAGAACATCACAAGAGAACGTCTGCCAGATCCACTCTGATTGAACACCCGTTAAAAACGTTGCACTGTGTTCTGCGCCAGTGGCCCAGTGCATCCGATTTCAGCCAGCATTTTATTCAGGTTTGCTTTCCCTAGCCTTTGATTGTCCCCAATCTTCCTGCAAGGCAGCAGGTGATCTTTTCTGTAGGGGGATTCTGCCCTTAGATGGTCGGCCCTCCCAGGTTTACGAGCACCATCTGCCCGAGTCACTAGAGGTGACTAACACAGACATGCACACACAAAGATATGAGATGTGACAAAAACATACATGCACATAGCGATACAAGGCATGACTAACACTGACATACATCAAGATATATGACACATGACTAACATAAACATACACATAAAGATATGAGATATGACTGACATAGACATGCACCCACACAAAAATTACACGTCTAACATGGACATGCACACAAAGATATGAGATATGACCAACATAGATAGGCACACACAATGATATGATATGTGACTAGCATAACCGTGCAAACACAAGGATATGAGATGTGACATACACAGACATGCACACACAAAGATATGAGATATGACTAACATAAACATACACACAGAGATATGAGATATCACTAGCCCAAACACAAAGATATGACACATGACTAACACAGATTCACACTAAGATATGAGATATGACTAAACACATACACACTTAAAGATATGAGACATGATTAACACGGACACTCCAAGATATGAGATATGACTAACATGACACACACCAAGATATGAGCCATGGCCAGCACACACACACACACACACACACACACACAAGCCAAGATATAAGCCTTGGCTAGCAATGAAACACACCAAGAAATGAACCATGTCCAGCACAGAAAGAAAATATCCAGTACACATTAAGGTATCCATATGCTTGGGTTTGTTGTAGTCGGCAGACTCTTCTTAACGTGGGAATCATCGACATACGAGACGCCGGCACCTTGAACTGTTAACAGATATCGTCCAAACAGTTGTACGGAGATTTGAGAGTGCAGTCTGACCCGTAGAACGTTCCCTTGCATGAACAGATCCCTTTTGACTGTTCACAGGTGTCGTTGAAACAGTGGTCAGGACATTTGAGAGTGCAGTCTGGCCCGTAGTACGCTTCCTTGCGAGTACAGTCTGCTCTTTTTGTGTCACATATGATGTCACAGCCATCAGAACACGTCTGTTCGCACTGTAGCCCAAAATTACCATCAGGACAAGTGTCATCACAGGTATAGCCAGGATGTTTGCAATGTTGGCATTTTCCGGATTTTCCTCACATAAAGAACTGACACTAAGACAAGACCCGGAGCAGTCGTGTCCATAAATCCCATGTGAACAGTTGAAGTGACACGTACCGATGATGACGGTGCAGCCTTTGCTACACTCATTACACACTGCACAAAACGACCAAGAATGTCCGTCCAGACAATAGGTGTCTGTAAATGTTTGCACCTCACACACCGTCAGTGCACTCTCGTCCTGCGAAAAGGTCGGTGAGAACTCAAACTTACTGTGTGCCATTGTCGCTTGTATGGTGACTACAATAGTGTTCACAGAAATATTTGGGTATGATATATCATTATACTGGAACACTACACCGCCACTGTCAGAGAAAGCCTTTGAGTGTCATTCTTTACCCGAATCATAGTGCTAGCTCGATGATAAATTCGAATGGTGTGAGTCTTCTGGGACGTGTCAAAGTTAAGATACCAGTAAACAGAATTGGTTCCACTTCTCAATTGTGTGTGTGTGCAGTCATTGTCATAAAGATTGGTCATTGTTTTGCCATTAACTACGGCCTCTGGTCCATACCCGTCCACTGTATTAACAAGCATTAAATGAGTCAGTCTAGTTTGCGTTCTGTTTGAGAGCCACATTCCGCCAATGTAGATGGAGCAGATATTTGCAACTATCGCCCCTTCAATCCGTAGCCTGTTGATTAGACCATGAAACTGTCCGGATCTGTAGGTCCAGATCCCTAGGCGTATTTGCAAACTAGATCAAAGTACTGACACTGGGGTCCGAAACACTCTCGCCGACAACTGTCACCGTTTGTGCATGTCCCTGTAGCCCTGTCACAAACTGAGCGATTTTAGTAGTGACACTGCAACGCACAATTTGCCCCGAACCAACCGTCTACACAAGTTAGGCAGTTAGGTCATTAGCTTCCAATGTCGAAAACAAAGCCAGCAGAATAAAGACTTGATCTACATCGGTGGTTAACGAAATGTGCACAAACAATTATTTCAAACCCGTGGTTACAATTCTAACAATCCTCTTAATACTGTGTATAAAAATATTAAAAGTATTAAAAAGCAATAAGGAAATACTTAATTTTCTTCATTTCTTTAAGAAAAATGAAGCTATTAACATAAGCACCTCGGCACCTAGTTGAACGGTCTTCGCTCGAAACCTGAGAAGACTTGACGGTACAATCGGCTAAGTGCGGCCTTGTTATGGTACTGTTGGTGACATGGGTAGAGCAGTGACGTGTACGTGCTAGGAAAGTCTTTTCTCGTTAAAGAGCTAGCTTTTTGTTCTGTTGCGCACTGTGGAGCTAGTGTTGTAGTCGAAATGAAAATAATTTATTTCTTTTAACGCATTTGCAGTGCTTCTTTTAGTGAAGTTGTGGTTAAGTGAAGTTAATAATATTGTTGCTGTATGTAGTGAGTAGTAAATGTAAATGGATGATATAATTAATGAACTACTTGAAAATACACTATTTGCTCGGCTTCCGTGTGAAGATGAGCTTAAAATTGTGAAAAAGGTAGGCCCCAGCCATCCATTACAAATATTAAAAGTAAACATAAAGAAAATAACAGAGAACATACTAAATGTTTTAACGACAGTAAATATAACATAAAGAAAACAGAGAATATACTAGATGTTTTAACGACAGTAAATGTAACATAAAGAAAATAACAGAGAACATACTAAATGTTTTAACGACAGTAAATATAACATAAAGAAAACAGAGAATATACTAGATGTTTTAACGACAGTAAATGTAACATAAAGAAAATAACAGAAAACATACTAAATGTTTTAACGACAGTAAATATAACATAAAGAAAATAACAGAGAACATACTAAATATTTTAACGACAGTAAATGTAACATAAAGAAAATAACAGAAAACATACTAAATGTTTTAACGACAGTAAATGTAACATAAAGAAAATAACAGAAAACATACTAAATATTTTAACGACAGTAAATGTAACATAAAGAAAATAACAGAGAACATACTAAATGTTTTAACGACAGTAAATGTAACATAAAGAAAATAACAGAAAACATACTAAATGTTTTAACGACAGTAAATATAACATAAAGAAAACAGAGAATATACTAGATGTTTTAACGACAGTAAATGTAACATAAAGAAAATAACAGAAAACATACTAAATGTTTTAACGACAGCAAATATAACATAAAGAAAACAGAGAATATACTAGATGTTTTAACGACAGTAAGTATAACATAAAGAAAATAACATAGAATATACTAGATGTTTAAACGACAGTAAATATAACATAAAGAAAACAGAGAATATACTAGATGTTTTAACGACAGTAAATGTAACATAAAGAAAATAACAGAGAACATACTAAATGTTTTAACGACAGCAAATATAACATAAAGAAAACAGAGAATATACTAGACGTTTTAACGACAGTAAATGTAACATAAAGAAAATAACAGAAAACATACTAAATGTTTTAACGTCAGCAAATATAACATAAAGAAAACAGAGAATATACTAGATGTTTTAACGACAGTAAGTATAACATAAAGAAAATAACATAGAATATACTAGATGTTTAAACGACAGTAAATATAACATAAAGAAAACAGAAAATATACTAGATGTTTTAACGACAGTAAGTATAACATAAAGAAAATAACAGAGAATATACCGGATGTTTAAACGACAGTAAATATAACATAAAGAAAACAGAGAATATACTAGATGTTTTAACGACAGTAAGTTTAACATAAAGAAAATAACAGAGAATATACTGTGTTTAAACGACAGTAAATATATATATTTTATAATTTTTTATATATATATATATAAAACAAAGAAAATTCTCAAGACCTACAATTAAATATCACAGTTGAGGGAATACATCTGGAGACAGTCCAGAGCTACAACTACCTGGGACATACTATAACCAATGATGGAAAATGTAAAATTGAAATAAACAAAAGAATAGGTACGGCAATAAGTAATTATAATGCCTTGAAAAATATATTAACAACAAAACAAATATCAGCAGGGCTGAAACTAAGAATGACAAAATGTTACGTCTTCTCAATATTTCTGTATGGTGCAGAAACATGGACATTAGACAAGAAAACAGAACAGAAAATTGAAGCCTTTGAAATGTGGATTTATAGAAGATTAGGTAGAATTGGATGGAAACAAAAGATAACAAACGATGAAGTTTTAAAACAACTGAAAATAAAAAGAGAACTACTAAATACAATTAAGACAAGACAAATGAAATTTTTGGGGCATGTTAAAAGACACAACAGCCTACTAAAAGTAATATTGGAAGGAAAAAAACAAGGTAAAAGATGCAGAGGCAGACCAAGACTAACATGGACGAGTAACATCAAAAGATGGACAAGTCAATCTATGACAGCCTGCACCATCAAAGCAAGAAACAAAGTAGAATGGCGATCCATGGTAGCCAACCTTCGTTGCGGAGAAGGCACGTGATGATGATGAAATATATATAAAGAAAATACACAAACTAGATGTTCTAACTATAGTAGATATACAAAAAATATCCATGGTTAACTGGGTGGACAAAATCTAAGAAATGGTTCTGCTGAGCATATCTGCACTAATATAGGACCATTGCTAGCTATAGATCCCTACTAGCTACCACGTTCTGACAATCAGTGTTCGATTCCCGCTGGAATCAATGTAAATTGTAATCGTGATTGGGAAAAAAAAAAGATACCTCTGCGGTCAACCCAGCCGCTGGCAGAAATGGATACCAGGGTTCATTCTCTGGGAAGGTGAAGGCCGCCTCGCACATGAGCTACGATGCTTGAGGCGACGCTAGACAGGAGTCTCCAAATATTTTTGGATAGGCAGCTGAGCACATATGGGTTAATACCGACGCCGATTTAAGTCTTGTACCTTTTTTACCTTTAGGACCATTGCTAAATAATCTTGTATCATTATTTTGTTCTAACCATGAAAGTAAGGTAAAGTACCCCGTCACGCCAAGTGGCGTATAGGGAATATGGTGTTAGTGACCATAAATTGTACAGACCTTCAGCACATGATCTTTGGGATAATGTGGTCGGTATTACGCCCGAGCCGCTTTACTTTCCCAGAAAAAATCAGGTACCCATGTAAGGCTGGGTGAACCCGGAAGCTGTCGATTGGGATTGAACCCTACCTCTTGTCCTTTGTAGTCCAGTTCACTAACCACTGAGCTATCGCGGCTCTTGTTCTAACCATACAATTTAATAATTATTTAACATTTAGTCTTTAGAACGAATTACTGTGGTGTCAGAATATGGTAAAATGATATCTAACATATTCAAATATGGAGAACCCTCTCCCACCCCCTTGTGAAATAAAAACTCGGACCCGAACACTTATTGGCGACTGCACTGGACGGGTGGCCCTATAAGTATATAATTTTGTTCTTATTAATTGAGTTATTGAGCTATTTGTGGGTTATCATCATTGCACATGTCTATAGGTGCTCAGATCCCTTCCTCAGCATGCCCACAACGTCCAGGCGACTGACGACTCTGTGGTGGTTATTAAGTACTCTCTTGCGCTCATTAAGCCTCTCGTGTCTGGCTGTACCCATCTTTACTCCCATCTCTTTCATCCGAAGGAGTGACGTGGACTCGTTGAAGTTCTGAGCCCTTCCCGCATCTCGGGGGACAGTGATGACGTCCGCCTGATTTATTGGTTGACCGACTTCGACGTTTTCCTAACGATACAAACATACAAGTACACCTATCAATTCATGAAATAGTGGGAATTATTTAACCATCCAGAAAGCAAAACAAGACACCAAGAACCAATTGAAAACAAGAAAACAATCCTAAAGGACAATAAAATTAAGTCAACTTAAAACAGAAGACAAAAAGAAAGAAATAGAAAAACAACTAGAAAGCCAATTTAAACAACTACCACAACAAATAACTACTTAGATAACGAGTAGAAGAATAGAAGAAGTGGGAATTATTTAAACTGCTATAGATTCCTACAGCTCATTTGTTTCACAAAGAAGTACAATATTATAAGTTCATCTTTTTTAAAGTATATTTATTAATCTATAAACATCAGCAGGTACCCCTTCAAAGTCCTCGTCCGGAAAAATGATCTTGGAAGTCGGAGACTTAGAAGATGAATATGAAGATCTTATTTTCAAACCAGAGCAGTAAGTCATATTTTATCTAATTTTGTAACGTTGATTATCAGTAAGAAAAATATTAGTAACTTCTTGTTTACAGTTTAATATTATAATCAGTGATTTGATCAAGAAATAAAAATAATCGGAACTGAAATAAAGGGCGTCTCACTCGCTACCAAACCCGTCATTTCTTTAGTGCTAAATACCGGCTCTTTCAGAACATAGCAACATTTTTTTCCTGTGTTCCTGTGCGAACTCACACGTACTGTACACTAGCAGTCACAGACAACAATACTATGTAGGCACCCACAGTTAAATGACAGAGATCAGAAGACAGACGAATGGGGCAGACTGTGCTTGCTACCAAGTCTTGTAACTATTAAGAGCTTTTTTTTATTTGCCACGCAATGAACGCACTTCTATACAAACGTTGCAATGTCTTCATTGATATCACAATTATTGAGAAAATACCAGTTTCGTGGCGAGCGAAACTCATTGTAAATGGCTGATCTAGAGAAGAAAACTGAGCGTGAGAAAACACATAATGGCTAATATAAGGGAAAGAGTTCCACAAGAGCTGGTTTATATGAAGCAAGAAAAAATCGAACGGTTTGAGCATGTAATGCAATCTCCACCAGACTAGAAGCCCGTAAAATGATCTAACTAGGATCAATGGAAAAATTGAGAAAGACGGATCTAGCAGTTGATGTATTTATGACATGCCAGATCATATTTTTAGGCGAGCATATTGCACAATACAAACCATAGACTGCTATATTCGATTCATGGAATTAGATTCATTGCAGTCCGGGTGTCCCCATATCCGCTCCATTGACTATCCTAGCATTTCTCGAAGCATATGCTGACTGATTGTTCCTGTAAGGTGCTGCTTGTGGATATATCTGCTTTTCCCACAATTAGTTATTGAGTTATTAGCGGGTCATCATCATTGCACTCCGAACATGTCCATAGGTGCTCAGATCCCCTCCTCAGCAAGTCTCGAAGTATCCAGCGACTGACGACTCCAGTTCTGTGTTGGTTGATTAGTCTTCTTACACGCCCACTAAGTTTCTCGTTTCTGGCTGCGCCCATCTTAACTCCCATCTCTTTCATCCGAATGAGTGACGTGGACTCATGGTTATCGAAGTCCTGTGTCCTTCCAACTTCCCGGATGGTATTCCCACAATGAGTTCCGCAAGAGATCATAATTGATCCTGATCGACAGCTTCCAGGTTCACGCAGCCTTAAATGGATACCTGATTTTTTTTTTTTTTTCAGGGAAAGTAAAGCGGCACGGGCATAATACCGACCACTTTACTCCAAAAATCATGTGGTGAAGGTCTGTGAAAAAATACAGGCACTAAGACAATATTCCCTAAACGTTCATGGCGTGACGGGGTTCTTTACTTTCATTTTTTTTTTTTTAAACTCCGGATCGACCCATTTTCCAACTTCAGGCACATCAGTCTCTTAATATACATATGTCATTGTTCCACCCACCATTTCCTCTTCTCTTAAGAAATTAAGAACATACTTGGCGATGTCGTCTTTGGCTAGAGTCAGGCCACAACTCGGTGCCAGAGCTGCCACAGAGCTTTTTGGCTATTTCACTGCCGTGTACACAAGCCAGGAGCCATAGGCATTTGACCCTATTCCCTTTGTTTCCAACTAACCTAATAGGTAACATATGTGGAAAGAAATAAGTAAAGTAGCTGCTGTTTGCCAGAATGTATCAAAACAGAAGAAAACACAAAGTGTTGTTTAGAGACAGTTGGGAAGTCTAACGAAAGCAGAAAGCTCTGATGAAAAAAGAAGTCGTAAACGACAGAATAAAGATCTTGAATGTATTAACAAAGTAGTTCTGAAACTATGTTTATATTTATTTTATTCTTATACCGGATATCTACCTTTCTCTTGGTCTACATCTTGCTCTCTGTCTTGATGTTTTGAACCAAAACCTTTTCTTAATGTTTGGTCTGGATTCATTCTTACCAAATGTCTCTGAACCTTTTCATTTGCTGTTTATATATATATATATATAATATAGGCATAGTTTAATTCCTATCTGTTTGATTTTCACACTGAGCATTGAGAAACGACTCACCATTGTGTTGCTTTAAGAATATTTTCGTCTTTATTCTGCGCTCATAGACTTCCTTGCACTAGGCTAATTAATTGCTACATTTTACCTGTGACTCACAGACTTACACAATCATTATCATGTGCCACACCGGTTGACGTAGGCGACCGCCATCATGTCCTTCCACAATCTTCTATCCACAGTGCATCGTATCAATGCTGTTGTTGACTGTTTTCCATGCCATGACACCAAGCTGTCTAGTATTGAATCCTTCTGTCTTTGTCGTCCGCGATCTCTCTTTCCCTGTATTTTGCCAGTTGTAACCAAGTATACCAACTTTCCGCTTCACACGTGTCAGAAAAATGTTGATTGTTTCTCTCTGATGTCTTTTAAGAGCTCCCTTTTTGTGTTGGCCTCTTTGAGAATTTCCTCATTGGTCATTTTAGCTGTCCAGCAAACTTTCAACGTTCTTCAGAGAAATCCTATCTCTGTGGGCTCTTTACTATTGTTTGTCTACTGTCCATGCTTCGATCCCAAAGATCAAAAGACCTCTCTTGTTGCTTTCTTTTACTCTTATCTCTATAATTTCTTGTAATTCATTCTGTCTCTGTTATTAAGAGTAATTATCATTCGCATATCGCAAATTGTTTATGTTGTGACCGTTGACTTCAATGGCACACTACTAGTTATATATTTTTACGTACATAATCAGTACATTAATAAATAGTGGACTGATAACAACAAAAGGTGGACAGGTAAACCTATGACAACGTGCACAATTAAGGCTAGAGACAGAGTTAAATGGCGCACCGCCATGGTAGCCAACCTTCGACGTGGAGACGGCACATGATGAGTGAATAAAATTATTAAACATTGAGCATTCCATGTTTCACCACATTACCCCAAAAATCATGTGCTGAAGGTCTGTAAAATGTATGGTCACTAACAACATATCCCCTATACACCACTTGGCGTAATGGGGCTCTTTACTGTTTTAATTTATTCTGTTTCAACATGTCAGAGACTGTGACCAGAATACAAATATTTGCTATATTTTTTTGTTTATAAGATTAACAGATGGCCACAAAGCCATGATACGGGTTATCAGGAAAATTAAGTTCTTCGTTGCGCGGCGAAAATTTCAGGTGAGTGCAAAGTTAATGTACCTGTGTCATCATATATATGTGTCTGTAAATTATTCTTCTTCTTCTTCTACCTTTTTAGCTCCCAGTGGAGCATAGGTCTTCAACAAACACTTTCCAAATCGTTGTTTTTTGCCATTCTTTTAAGATCATTCCATGTCTTCCCCATCATCTTCATCTCTGCTTCTATCTGTCTTCTCCAATAATTCCTTGGTCTTCCTCTTTGTCTTTTCCCCTGGGGATTCCCAAAAAGGGCCTGGTGTGTAATACTCTCAGTTGGCTTCCGTAGTGTGTGTCCTATCCAGCGCCATCGTCTTCGCTGTATCTTCGCTGTGTCTGTAAATTGCTACATGTTAATTATTTACGTGTTTGACTACCTACTGTTTTAATTGTGTATGTATCATCAAGAATCAAACCTGCTGGCGTAGGTGATCACGTCTCTCCACATTTTTCGATCCTGACAGTTATTTATCATTTATGTTATAATTTTTTTTCTATCTGTCTTAGCTATCTTTGTTGTTTTTTTTTTTATTGTTTATCCTCTGTATCTTTCCCTACATTTGTGTCTGGTATCTATGCTTATGCTGTCCACTCTTTATTTGTCTTAAATGTTCTCTTTTTCATTTCCCAATATAAATTTTGTCTTAGTTTGATCAAGCTATCTCGTATTGCATGTCTATAATCTTTTCATCTGTCCTCTTTGCTGTCTTCCCCTCATATATTTTATTTCTCTGTTTGTTATTATTACATCTTTACTCTATCTATTTGCCATCTCCACATATGTCCGATCTGTCTAGTCTAGCTAGTCAACTTTCAGTCTGACAGCTCTATTTTCTGTCATCTCCCAAATATCCCCCATTTACGTCTGTCATCTCCCAAATATCCTCCATTTATGTCTGTCATCTCCCAAATATCCTCCATTTATGTCTGTCATCTCCCAAATATCCTCCTTTTATGTCTGTCATCTCCCAAATATCCTCCATTTATGTCTGTCATCTCCCAAATATCCTCCATTTATGTCTGTCATCTCCCAAATATCCTCCATTTGTGTACGTCGTCTCATTTAATGTACGTTCTTTTTTACTTGTATTTCTCGTAATGTTCTCTCCCATTGTGTGTCATCTCCTAATATATCTGTACTGTCTTTATTTTTTAAGTCTTTTATCTCAAAAAGGGAGTTTCTAAGAAACATCAGAAAGAAACAATCAACATTCTTCGGGCACATCATGAGAAGAGGAAAGTTGGAATACTTGGTTACAACTGGCAAAATACAGGGAAAGAGAGATCGAGAACGATAAAGAGAGAAAAATACTCGATAGCTTGGTACCATGGCATGAATAACAGCCAACAACATAATTTATACGATATATAGAAGGTTGTGGAAGGACATGATGATGACATCTTCCCATCTGTTTCCTGTGTCATATCCCATCTACCGTCTCTGTCTTTTTTCTCTGTAATATCACTATCTACCTGCTCTGTTTGGTTGTCATATCCCAAGGTGTCTGTTATCTCTCTAACCTCCCAAGCGTCCATGTATGCGTGTCTTTATGTATTTGCTTGCAGATTCATTCGTTCCTCCCCACTCAACAAACACTCTATCACATCCTATCTAAATCTGCTGTCTCATCTAAACGCATCTCCTATTGCATTGCTCATTTCTGTCCTCTAAAATCATTTCTATCTATTCAGTTTATTTCCCAGTTATTATTTGTTTGTATGACTTTATTGATGTACATATATGCATGTTCATGACAAATCAATTCTGTTTTCTTGTTAGTTTTTTTTTTATTTTCCATTGGAGGGGAGGTAGAATATGTGGAGAGATAATGTATATACATTTAAGTGTATGAGAGAGAGAGAGACTGAGAGCGAGATTGATGAATGTGAGGGGCAGTGAGAGATTTAAGGCGAGCGAGTGAGATACATGAGGACAGTGTGTGCGAATGGGATGGATGGTTAGAGTGTGTGTGTA
Organism: Megaustenia siamemsis; assembly: GCA_032433765.1. NCBI lineage: Eukaryota > Metazoa > Mollusca > Gastropoda > Stylommatophora > Ariophantidae > Megaustenia > Megaustenia siamemsis. The sequence goes on along the minus strand of JAVIAB010000047.1, from coordinate 58,604,123 downwards.
AAGAGAGAGAGAGAGAGAGAAAGATTGGGTGTTTGTTTGTTAGAGAGACAGAGAAAGATGGGGTGTTTGTTTGTTAGAGAGACAGAGAAAGATGGGGTGTTTGTGTGTTAGAGAGAGAGAGAAATATATGGGGTGTTTGTTTGTTAGAGAGAGAGAAAGATGGGGTGTTTGTGTGTTAGAGAGAGAGAGAGAAATATATGGGGTGTTTGTTTGTTAGAGAGAGAGAAAGATGGGGTGTTTGTGTGTTAGAGAGAGAGAAAGATGGGACGTTTGTGTGTTAGAGAGAGAGAGAGAGAGAGAGAGAAAGATGGGGTGTTTGTTAGAGAGAGAGAAAGATTGGGTGTTTGTGTGTTAGAGAGAGAGAGAAAGATGGGGTGTTTGTGTGTTAGAGAGAGAGAGAGAAAGCTGGGGTGTTTGTGTGTTAGAGAGAAAGAAAGATGGGGTGTTTGTAAGTTATATATAGAGAGAGAAAGATAGGGTGTTTGTTTGTTAGAGAGCGAGAGAAAGATAGGGTGTTTGTTTGCTAGAGAGAGAGAGAGAAAGATGGGGTGTGTGTTTGTTTGTTAGAGAGAGAGAGAGAGAGAGAAAGATGGGGTGTTTGTGTGGTATAGAGAGAGAAAGATGGGGTGTTTGTGTGTTAGAGAGAGAGAAAGGCAGGGTTTTTGTGTGTTAGAGAGAGAGAGAGATAGATGGAGTGCTTGTGTGGTAAAGAGAGAGAGAGAAAGATGGGGTGTTTGTTTGTTAGAGAGAGAGAAAGACGGGGTGTTTGTTTGTTAGAGAGAGAGAAAGATGGGGTGTTTGTTTGTTAGAGAAAGAGAAAGACGGGGTGTTTGTGTGTTACAGAGAGAGAAACTTTTGGAATGTGTGTGAGAGAAAAACATACGAGGAGTATGTGTGTGTGAGAGAAAGACAGATGGTAAAAAGTGTGTGATAGACAGATGTGGAATGTATATATGAGAGACAGACAGATGTGGAGTGTATGTGTGAGAGACAGACAGATGTGGAGTGTATGTGTGAGAGACAGACAGATGTGGAGTGTATGTGTGAGAGACAGACAGATGTGGAGTGTATGTGTGAGAGACAGACAGATGTGGAGAGTATGTGTGAGAGACAGACAGATATGGAGTGTATAAGAGAGACATATGGTGAGTGTGTATGAGAGACCGATGGGGAATGATTGAGATGGGAGTGTGTGAAACTGATGTGGAGTGTATGTGAGCAAGAGAGAGAGACAGATAGGGGGTGTATGTGTATGAGAGAGGCATATGGGGAGTTTGTGAAAGAGAAACAGATGGGGAGTATATATATATATATATATATATATATGTGTGTGTGTGTATATGAGAGATAGATAATGAGTGTGTGAAAGGCATATGGGGAGTGTATGTGCATGTGAGAGAAAGAGGCATATTGGGTGTGTCAGTGTGAGAAAGACATATGTGGTGTGTCTGTGTGTGTGTGCGCGATAGATGGGAAGTGTATGTATGTGATGTGCAGGAGAGAGACAGGCATATATGTATGAGAGAAATAGATGGGATGTGTATGTGAGAAAGAGAGAAAGGGAGTGACAGATGGATTGAGAGTGTGCTAGTAAGAAACTGATAAGGAATGTGTTTACAAGAGATAGAGACAAGTGTGGATTGTGTGTATAAGAGTAACAATGAGGGAGAAAGTCTGTGTATGAGTGTACTTTGTAGAGTGAGGCACTGTTGGGAAGCTGGTGGAGTATTTAATGAAGAGACGTGGAGACAAATGGACTGAGAATTAATTATAAAGAGGGGCACTGTGATTGATGGAGGGAGGACAGGGAGATAGATGGACTGAAAATGATAGAGAGGTAGTGTAACTGATGGAGGGAAGACATGGAGATAGGTGGACTGAAAATGATAGAGAGGCAGTGTAACTGATGGAGGGAAGACATGGAGATAGATGGACTGAAAATGATAGAGAGGCAGTGTAACTGATGGAGGGAAGACATGGAGATAGTTTGATTGAAAATGATAGAGAGGCAATGTAACTGATGGAGGGAAGACATGGAGATAGGTGGACTGAAAATGATAGAGAGGCAGTGTAACTGATGGAGGGAAGACAAGATAGATGGACTGAAAATGATAGAGAGGCAGTGTAACTGATGGAGGGAAGACAAGATAGATGGACTGAAAATGATAGAGAGGCAGTGTAACTGATGGAGGGAAGACATGGAGATAGATGGATTGAAAATGATAGAGAGGCAGTGTAACTGATGGAGGGAAGACATGGAGATAGATGGATTGAAAATGATAGAGAGGCAGTGTAACTGATGGAGGGAAGACATGGAGATAGATGGACTGAAAATGATAGTGTGACTGGTGGAAGGAAGACGGAGAGATAAAAAAGTAAAGTACCCCCGTCACGCCAAGTGGCGTATAGGGAATATGGTGTTAGTGACCATATATTTTACAGACCTTCAGCACATGATTTTTGGGGTAATGTGGTCGGTATTACGCCCGTGCCGCTTTACTTTCCCAGAAAAAAATCCGGTACCCATTCAAGGCTGGGTGAACCTACCTCTTGTCCTTTGTAGTCCAGTTCACTAACCACTGAGCTGTCGCAAGACGGAGAGATGGACTGAAAAAGATACGGAGAGCGGGACGTGACTAATGAAGGGCAGAGAAAGAAAGACATTATACTGACGGGAGATGGCAGGGAGATATGAAGTGTTTGTGGTAGACAGAAACCAAGCGACTGACGGAGCTTACAAATCTAAATGAAACAGTGAAACGGGAGAAGAATGGAGATCTAAAAGTGTTTGTGAGAAGGAGAAAGCACGTATGATAACGTTACAGAGTCAGAGAGTGAGTGTGTACATGGAGGAGTTTGTGATGAGCGAATATGTGGAGGTGGAACAGCAGGCATGAGTGATTTTTGTTTAACACTTTGTCTATTAATAGAAATAGTTTATGAACTGTCAATATCTACAGTAGCGTCAGTTTGTCTTTAATAATTGAATTAATATCCACAAGACATGATTTTCCTTTAAAGCAAGCACGCAAACCCTATGACGTGAGAGATGTTATTGAGCAGTACTCGCAGGGACATCTAAACATGATGGTCAGAATTAAGGAACTACAAAGACGGTAAGAACAAACATGAAATCCTTTATGTACGAGTTAAACCTGTCTGCTCAGAACAAGGATTCGGGTTCCGATTGCCGGCTTATATTTCTATATATCTATCTATCTATCTATCTATCTATTGACCTTTCGAGCCGTAACCGGCCCATAGGGCGTAGACCAAGATACACCTTCTCCTATATGAATTTTTTGTATATTTGTATATTGCTTGAAGTTAATTACTGGAGATAACTTCCTATGAGAAACAAATAGCGTTACTGGCGTAAATCTGATCGCTTACCGTAAAATATGTCGATGAGAAAGGAAATGGGCACTAACAACATATATTTTATGTATGTCACACTCGAGACCTGACTGGGCTCTTCTTTCTCTTTCTTATATTCGAAACGTTTTTATTTGTGATGATTGCAAGTTGAAATTAAAGCACTATCAGTTGACCTAGTGATTGTATGTAGGAGACAAATAATAATAATTAAATATTATTATAGAGGGAAACTTCCGAGGCGATAATCAACTATCAGGAGTACGGGTTCGATCCTGCTTCGGATCATATATTGTTCTTTGTTTTCTGTTGTTGATTATTTGTCTTTTCTGAGTGCTGTAAACATAGCTCTTATTCTGAAATTAGTGGGTGTATGTAGCTAGTTCCTCTAAGGTGGAACTCACAAAGCTCTACACAACTGACAACTTGTTGCTAGATCTAACAGAACTTGGTAGTTTCCTAGTCCCATGTTTGAACCCATCTCAGCGCGGTAACGGCTACGCTACTAGCTGTCCTACATTTGTCTATGCCCCTGGACATGCGGGAGTAGGGGGAAATAAAAAAGCGGACAGGTTGGCTAGCTGCGCTGTCTTTGAGGACGGTCACCCAATGGATCGGGCGGACATCATCAATGCCCTCTGAGATGTGGGAAGAGCATAGGACTTCGACAAACACAAATCCACGTTACTTCTTCGGATGATAGAGATGGGAGTTAAGATGGGCACAGCCAGAAATGAGAAACTTAGTGGGCGTGTAAGAAGACTTATCAACCAACATAGAATTAGAGTCGTCAGTCGCTGGACACTGCGGGACTTGCTGAGGAGGGGATCTAAACACCTATAGACATGTTCGGAGTGCAATGATGATGACCCAGAAATAACTCAATAGCAGTCCTACTCGTGCCACATCTGACTCATTGCTCCTGGAGTTTCAGAACCCCTCTATCATTAATTGTGCCACCCTCAAACCTGTGGTTAAAGATGAAGTTCAAACTGGAGCTGCAAAGCGTCCCCATCTGACGCCTCAAAGATCAATATGATCGCTTGAGCGTCTAGAAGAGAATGTCCACACACACACCTAAGATCATATACCTCAATCAAACCTGTCCACTCGTCACTATAGGCAAAGGATGTCCTGTAGCATATTCGGTGTTTGCCAGCTACTAGTCTGCCCGTAAAATGACATTAAATAGCTGTTATTGCATTTTGTTATCATTTATGCAAGCTGCTATATTTGCTCCTTTTGGTCCAACACATCTAACTTCAACAAGGTATATTTTTGGGCACCAGCTTCCCTCTTTAATCACTTTGTGCATGTGTGCGTGTGTTTGGAGGTTGACGAGTAGGGGCTACATCCTGTTTTATATCATGTAAGAGAGTGACACTACTAGTCCACACCATTTGAATGTGGGAGATTCTTCATATTTGTTAACTTCCCAAACGCAGCACCCATTTTTTTTCAACCAGGTCAATTTGAGTGGATTTCAGGTGGACAGGTGTGTTTGCAAAACTTAGGAAAATCTGCAATTAATCAGCAACAGAAAACATGAGCAAGAGATAACCTGAAGCAGGATCAAACCCATAATCCTCGACACAGCACCTTGCCACAAGAAATTTGCGTTACAGGACACATCCAGCCAACTAAACTTGCAAGTAATAGCAACATTTTTGGGTTGCTTAGAAGAGCAAAAGATTGCAAACTATAACCTCTTTTGACTGTGAAAGGAAAATAGGGGGCGGGGAGAGGAGACAGAAATTGATATAATAGCTACATTACAACGTTCATTTTATTGCCATAACCTACAAAGGGGTAGGCATCTATGGGGTAACATTAAAATAATGTGAAATAGATGAGAGAAACCAAATGTTCAAGCAAGGCATGTTTTGAAATGCTACTGTGTCATATTTTAATGAAATCATCAGGCATTGCAGGTTGAGTAACAAAAATGTGAAGAAACATGCATCTCTTCTAGAAAGCTCACTCAGTGTCTTTTGCTTTTTTTTTCATGAATAGAGCCAACAATGACAGAAATGACAACGAAACAGCAGAAACAGATACGTAATTCTATAGCAACAACTTTTATTGGGTAACAGTTTTTCATGGGATGTATGTTATGATCTGCATTTCATAGCATATTCAAAATATTAAAATTGAGTTATTAAGTTATTTGTGGGTCATCATCATTGCACTCCGAACATGTCCATAGGTGCTCAGATCCCCTCCTCAGCAATTCCCTCAGTGTCCAGCGACTGACGACTCCAGTTCTATGTTGGTTGATAAGTCTTCTTACACGGCCTCTAAGTTTCTCATTTCTGGTTGTGCCCATCTCATTAGTGTCTTAGCATACATCAAGTATTTAGGTAAAAATAACCAAATATGCACACCTTATATCACACATAAAAGAATGACCACCACACAAATCTTCTTTCCTTTCTTTGATCACTGACAAATGACCACATTGTTCAACTTTTATGAAACCAGCAGTGAACTCAAGGTCTCCAAAAACTGCAATGGCATAGTACTTCATACAATGAACGTAATGAAACAGTTGTCTAACAGTCATTTCCACATATATTAACGTCTTTTTCTTTAATTCTTCATTCATGGTGCAGATGGTATTGAGTATATTGTTTCATGTACTTAGCCACAAAGATGAAATTTGACTGTCCAGAAAAGTGTTAACAGATATAATTTGTTATGTGGCCGTGGTGTATTTTTTAATCTTATATTTGGAAAATCATGAAATTAAAGATCTGGTCAGAGATAGTGGAGACAACCAAACATAATCTGATAGAAGAAAAGCACAATATATTTCTCTTCCCTTGTACAGTCATGTTGAAGTGTAATATCAAAGTCATGAACATATAAATAAGGGCTTCAGAATGTATTAAACTACAGGTAATACTAGAGTTATCTAAACACTTCTTAAAATAGGGAAGTGAGTCATGAAAATTAATAAACCAACATAAAAATTATGAGAAGCAACAGAAATATAGTTCTACAGTGGAATATTGAGAATACCCTGAATAGTTAAAAGAATACTGAAGATGTCTTGATGTCGCTAGTGTACAAAGATAACTTTTGAAACACATTAGAAAACAATAGGCTACTTTCTTTGGTTATTAATGAGTGAAGAAATTTGAAAAGTATTGTAGCAAAGGCGAAAGAGAGACAAGGAAGACAATGTTGCAAAATACTAGACAGAGGAACAGTCTAACATAATAAACATATCAGCAGCAGAATAGATAACGAACACCAAGGACAGGAATATGTGGAGGACATGATTACCTACACTAATTGTCATAACACCTGCTGATTTAACACCGTAATCTACTTCTCAGAAATAGTAATGGCAAAATAGACAAACAAAAAGAACATTCTCAAGGTATTATCATTACAATGACCATAATCAGCATTAATTACCAATATGTACTGATATGTGATCATCTTCATCATCAAGTACCGTGCCTGCTGGCGTAGGTGATCATGTCTCTCCACAGATTTCTATCTACAGTTATTTATAATTTCTGTTGTTGACCTTCTGCCAAGCCATTCTCTTAAGCTGTCGGGTATCTTTTCTCTTTGCTTCCCTCTATCTCTTCATCCCTCAATTTTCCCAGATATGTAATACATAGAAATAAATTCAATATTAAATTAATAGCTCTTTTAAAAATTATTTCAAATGTAGCACATAAATAAGGTATAATTCATATGAATATTTTTTATTAAAATCCGACACATCATTTTGATATAATCTAGACAGTAGCCCATGTCATTTATCATTATCCTTTTAGTGTTGTCAGACATCACACAGACCTTGAAGTGCATTTCACTGTAAGTTCTTCTTCTGGTCGAGCTTCTTGAGCTCAGTAAGGGAGTCAAAGATGTCTACAGTCCTTGCCTCTGCTATCAGTGTTCTTTATTAGGGTTTCTTGAGTCTAACATCTTTTTCTTGTAGTTTCCTCTACGTGAGGGCTTTATTTGCAATTCTCTGTTTCCATTCATCACATGATCAACATATGCCTTCTGTTTTTTCCTGAGTATAGATGAGGTTGTTAGTTGCTATTGTAAGTTTTCCTATTTCTGCACTAGCCTTAATTTCATTCAATTGTATAAAAAGTATTCTTCTTTGATATTTGTTCTTCAATTAATCCAGTTCATTCATAGTTTCTTTTATTATTTTCCAGCTCTCATGTGCATAATTAAGACTTAAGAGTGGATGGTACATTTGAGTGAAAAATTCTTAACTTTTATGCCTAGGATTTTCTTATATCGATATTTTCTCAAGGTTTACGAATCTGTCTTTGCCATTCTATTTCTGATTTATTTTTTTATGTTATTCCCATGCAAACAAATACAATATTTAAAAAATACTTTAAAATTGCTATGAAAACTATTTCATCTAGTACAAGTGATATTTAAATGTCAAATGATGGTATTAAAAAAGAAATTGTGTACATATTCTCCTGAAAATAAGGACTAGTGACAAGTCATTAATGTTTCATATTCTTTCCTATGTAATAATGTCTTGGTTTATATACTAATGCATATGCAAAAAACTAATGAAGAAAAAAAAAAACGTGAAAGTATCGTTCTAATTATGTTTAAAATACAAAAGAACAATTTCATTATACACTCTACAACACATCAGGCCGCTAAATAGCATCTGAACTGGAAACAGTCAGGGAATCATAGCTAGCTGACTGCTTGAGTCAGGATCAGTGAATCAGAACAAATCAAGATCCTTTACCTTCCCATGGAGGGCCTGTAAATGCACTAAGCAGTCTGGCCAAGACATACAGGCAAATACAGAAGAGAGATAATGTTCTACATCAATCATACAAAGCATAGTTCATACAATATTAATGCTCAACAATCTGAAATACCATACAACATACATACACAAAATTTGGAGCTCAGGTAACTTACTAATTGTTGCCCTTGACTACTGACTAGAAGGTCCAAAGTCTGACTTCCTGGAACCATTTTTCCAGATTTCAATATTTATCAGTAAATGAGAACAGTAACTATATATTTTCTATGGGAAAGCAGTGCAACTATATGTAGTGCTGACCACATCTTTAACAAATGTCATTAATGGTTATGGAATAACATGGGCACAACACAGTATTTCCCATGTGCCAGTGGCACGAGGGGAAGTAGTTTCTCTACAAAATAAATAGTTTGTGTTTAGCATGAAAATATTGTGCTTACTCAGGATTGTTTAGATTCGTTATGATTTTATACACAAATTTTAGGTAAAGGATGTTATACGAGTGTGTCATGTATCTACTGATGCCACTTGTGTCTTTAAAATACCAAACAAATAACTATCCTGCTCTGAACTAGCCATTCCTGACCTTAGTGCTGCTTTCAAACAAGGAAGAACATCAGAACAGACTTCTGACAACAAAACTAAGCACCGGATAGCTTCTGCAGTCAAATCAGACTTAGCATCAGAAATATTGCTATCCTGCAAAGTTGCACAGTTTATATCAGCAATAAAGTTTAGACACATTTTCAAAATACCATCAGCATATTGTTGAATCCTAGGCCATGCAACTTTTATTATACTCTCCAGTAGTTTCAGTGTATCTGGCCGAGCACTCGACTCACCGAATCCATCATCAACCTCTAAGTAATTACCAACAATTTTAATGAAATGTTTCAAGTGACGGACACTATAAATTCCAGTCTGCTCTAGTATAATTGTAAGACTGTGGATATAAATCTTGCGCAGCACAAGAAGATTTTCACCTTCAGTGTCTCGTAACAGTGTATTAAGAACAGAATGATGGCGATCTAAATTTGGAGGAGATTCTAAAACTCTAAGAATATCAAATAAACATGGAAAGAGGCATTCTATAACTGCTGCCTCTTTTAAATACATCTGAATCTTCAATTTTTCAAAAATGACATCAGCTCGATTCAACCAACGCATTTCTTCAGCAGATGTGTTCTTTATAAGATGATGTAAACAAGAGATACCTCTAATTTTGTTTACTGGTTGGTGATCATCCAAGAAGTTGAGTGAGACTGACATAATTTGCTCAATATAGTCACTCAAGTTAGGCAGTTTCACTTGTAATGTTGACCAGTAAAATGCTTGGCATAAAAATGGATTTTGATGCCACAAATTTTTGGATAGTGGTTTCAAACAATATGACAGAACTGTGTTAAATAATGTCACTTTGTTGCCTGTTTTAATAAGAGCTTGTGATGATGCATCATATGAAAATATATGCGTGTTAAATAGCTCATCAGGGGATGCACATGAGAAACAAAGCATGAGCCTATCAAGCACTTTTAGACTCGTATCCTCTAATTTTGCTGATGACCATAAAGCATTGTTCATCTGTGCACCAATTATTATTAACAGCTTTGGAAGAAAGCATGCGAAGCTCTGAACAATTATGGTTTCCACCCTAGTTTTCTCTACTATTAGCTCATCATTCTTAGTACAGTCGGGATCAATTACAAACCTATAAAGTATGATATCGATTATCGAAAGTACGCAGTATGTTATCTCTGGATATTTCTGAAATTCTTCTTTCTCGTAAGAAAAGTATTCTCTGCCTTCAAAAGCTGGAACAATTATTGAATCTACTGCGCACATCAACGCTATTTGAAACTGCTCTTGCGAAATTAGATATTCAATTTTTGAACGCTCGCATGACGCTATATATGAAACACATCTTGCTAATAGACTCAGTTTTTTACGATAATCGGAACATTTATTTGCGTCCTCAAGCAGTGTTAACAAAGTTAAATCATTATCCTTCTCACACAATGAAAAGTGTTCTTTCTTAAGGTTCACAATTTCACCGTCCTTCGTCTCGGTCGCCATTTTGTTAATGAACAAAAGATGTGAGTGGCTTCCCTTGAACCGGTGTTCAAAAAAAAATGTTCTCGTTTATTTAGAAGTATGGTTCAAATATTTGTATTAAAAAGAAAAGGGGAGTCATTAGTATCAGGTGCCATACTGGATCGTTAAAATTTGCTATTCAAAATATCTCTTATTGTGTAATTGTAAAGGGTGTCTCGTAGCATATAAAGGATTTAACTTCACTCTTCTTCACTGTTATTAACCGCCCCAAGTGGGTTGAGTAAGCCAAGTAGGCCTACGCTTTTTTTTGTTTTGCTACTGTGGATCGATCTGAGAGCATTCATTAGGTTTAGATTAAATCCACATACACTTTATTGCCGAGCCACTGTGCTATTGAAGCTCGCAACTTCATGTTGTTTAAATTTATGGAAACAATATTTTGACCAATCTAAACTTGTAAATGTTCTAGTGGAACACAAAAATGAAGTCAATGACATATGACAGTTGTGTTTTTTCAAGTGCTTTTGTACAGATGTGAATGCTGGAAAACAATTAAATGGAGATATCACAACTGTCCCCATTTGAAAGAACCAAATTGAGAATATTTTCTCTTAATATTTTAAATGCCAAACAAAATTGGTAATCATGAAAAGCTAAATATGTCCCTTCAAATGGAAGTAACTCAGTGATAGCAACCTTCTCAGAAGAGATCTATAAACCAACTCAACATTTCAAGAACTGAAATGCTGTAGACAACAGAAGCAAGAGACAAAAAGAGAGGCTGACTTTAAAAAGAGAGAGAGTGAGAGATATGGAAAGACAGCATAACAAAGTGGAAACAGGCCTGGACATCATAAGCTCATAAAGATCTGCATCAGACAGAGAAGAAAGCCGCAACTGATATTAACACTCCCCTTCTGACTTAGATGGTTAAGAGCAAACAAGATTTATTAATGTTGAAGAAAGTATAGCAGCAAAATTATAAGACTAGTAGTATTTCCATGTTTTTCTTAATTGTACAATAGAAAAGGTTAGACATTATAGTGAAGGAAAGGAAAAATAAAGGACTCAGCCTTAATAGCAAAAAGACAGAAGTAATGGTAATAACAAAGAAAAAGACATCACCACAATGCACAAAAAAGACAAGTGGAACAATGTTTAACAGGTAAATTAATTTAAATATCTGGGAGTATATTATTCACCTCAGATGGTAGATGTACAACAGATGTGAGATGCAGAATGGCTCAGGCAAAAGCAGCTTTCCAAAAAATGAGAAAGATACTGTGCAGTCCATTTTTGACAATAGAAACAAGAAAACAGTTCTTAAATGTTATGTAGACCCCAGTCTTAACATATGGTGTGAATCATGGACAATAGGACAACAGACAAGAAAATCACTGGAGGCTGTAGAAATGTGGTTTTACAGAAGAGTATTGAGAATACCATGGACAGCTAAGAAGAGTAATGAAAATGTTCTGAAAGAGGCCAAAGCAAAAAAGAGAGCTAATTTCCAATATTAGGAAGAAACAATCATCATTTTTTTGGCCATGTAATGAGAAGAGAACAGCTGGAATATATTGTAACAACTGGGAAAATTGAGGGATAAAGAGATAGATGGAAGCAAAGAGAAAAGATAGCAGACTGCATAAGAGAATGGCTTGGCAAAAGGTCAACAACACAAATGATAAATAACTGTCGAGATCGAGAGTTGTTGAGAGACATGATCACCTATGCCAGCAGGCACGGAACTTGATGATGATAACAACAGAAAATACAGAGCGAATAAAATCTCATCAAATAAAGGCATTTTTAGATCTAAGTTTGAAGAACTTATAGTAGATGCAGAAGACTCATCAAATGTGAAATACAACTGTGACTCTCTGAAAGCACATATCTATAATTGCACTCTATCTATTTCTATCTATTTATCGTCCTTTCGAGCCGAATACGGCACATAGGGCAGAACTACAATCTCAAAAGCAGAAACCTTGCATGCCAAAATGGCACATATTGCAGAGATCACTACTTCTAAAATCTATGATCTGTTTCCATAACAATACTTTTTACAATGACAGCTTGTCAAGCCATCAATCAACTCCCTTAGTCGCCTCTTATGACATGCCTGGAAGGGCACAGAGCCCAAAAAAGTTATAAAAAAAGACTGGGTCAAAGCAAATTCAACAAGACTAGACCCACTAATTGTAAATAAGAAAAAGGCACTACTGAACTTCATACAAATTTCACCAAACTCACAGAAAGGGTCTGGAACAACACAAAATTAACACTAAAGATCAAAATTTTAATATATCAGACCTGTGCACTTAGCACACTCTTATATGGATGTGAAGCCTGGACAACATGATCAAATCATGGAAAAAGGCTAAATATCTTCCACATGCATTGTCTCCACAGAATAATGCACATCAATCGGCAGGACAAACTAACCAACTTAACAGCCCTGCAACATGCTAAGACCCTAACAATCATGTCAATGCTCAGAAGCCAAAGGTTAAGATAGCTGGGGCACATCCAGCAAATAAAAGAAAACCACATTCCTAAGCAAATACTACATGGTGAACTAATACACAGAAAAAGACAAATTGGCAGACCTAAACTACGAAAATGATTGGGAAATCTGGCAAGTGATTGCACATCATGGAGTACCTGTATGAAAAATGGCATGACATCATTCGAGACTGTACTATGGCAAAACATGGAAGAGAAAAGACTCATGAAAAAAGATGAAAAACCCTGCGGATCAGTGGGCCTGACTTGTTCATTCTGTGGGTGAATGTGTTTGCCAAATATTGATAGGATCAGCCATGAGAGAAGCTGTCCGACAAAAACAAAACCTCCACAACAAATATACACAATAGTCTCCACTAAACCATCTTACAAGACAAAAAGGGTCATATACATATAATAGAAAAATGAATGAAAAAAAAAGAATGTTAAACATGAACCTGAGATCAGTAGCTTTCATAGAAATATAAAACAATATCAATGACATGTATAGGTCAATAAGTAAAGAATTAAAAATAGTTAAAATAATCTGAGTAAAATGTGTCCAAAATTTGAAAAAAAACAAAAACATTAACACTGAATTTAAAAATGTGTTATAATAATTCAAATAAAATAATGAATATCACACTGCTACAATTATCAAAAGTAGAAGAACATCTTCAGACCCTATGACGTATAATTAGAGCATATGATATATGTGCTCATATTTTTGTGTTGACAACAGGCACATTCTTGTGTAATCTAGTCAGTGTCTTCTTTCTTCCTCAGAAAAATCTTATATCCATTTAAGACAAGGTCAACCTGGAAGCCGTCAATAGCTATCAAACCCATTCAAAAACAACAGTTTACAAACTGCTACTCTACAACAGCTCTCCTATATTTATAAAGTTAAGCTCAACATCACAGTGACTCTTCCGTTTCTTGTGTTCACATCTTGGTATTTAAACCATCAGACAAAGTATTTGAGATAAATTTACTTGACTAAAGTTTCTATATAGGTCCAAACAGTCTTGATTACAACACTGAGTCTTTGATCAAATCACTTGATAAATTTGACTTGACTAAAGTTTCTATATAGGTCCAAACAGTCTTGATTACAACACTGAGTCTTTGATCAAATCACTTGATAAATTTGACTTGACTAAAGTTTCTATATAGGTCCAAACAGTCTTGATTACAACACTGAGTCTTTGATCAAATCACTTGATAAATTTGACTTTTGACGAATGCGTTCTTCTTAGCAGGTCAAATCCTCTAGAACATGTTTCATATTTTGATAACTTAGCCAAGACACATTTAGTGTTGAGAATTTATTAGGGCAATTATATTCACTTTTGTAAAGCCAACTCAATCTCTTTTTTTCACACAATTGTGTGTGTTACTGAAATTATGTTTGCTAGAAAGATCTTTGAATCCATGCATGCCACACTTTGTACCAGCAATAGTACAGCCATAAACAATAGCATCATGAAGACTCCTCCCCTGAGACAGTGCATAAATGGTAGCTGCATTAAAAGTATCTCCAGCTCCACAGGTATCAATCACAGTTTCCGGGGGAAATGCTGGTGAACATACAATACCAGTTTTATCAGAATTTGCAGCAGCTCCATCTTCGCCCCACGCACAAATTACTACAGCGCCTTTCTTCAGCTTAGATAAGTAACCTGAAACAACCTCAGTCTTTGTTGTGTAGCCTTGACTTCTGGCAAAATCTTTGCTAATAAACATAATATCTGGCAACTCCCATATGTTGTATTTTTCTATCCCTGGTGCAAATCTTAACTTTTCTGCTTCAAGTGATGTAATAATAGGCTTGTATGATTTATTAATTCTCTTCATATCCTCATTATGCTTCCATATAGTGGTCAACATCCTTGATATTTCATGTGCATTGTCTCTGCCTTCAAAATGAATCCACTGGATTTCCTCAGAATTCAAATCAATTTTCTGTTGGAAATATTCTAGTGACAGTTCTGGTAGATTTTTGTTTGTGTGCAAGATAGTTCTAGTATTATGCTGCTGATTAATAATCACAACAGATATTGGGCATGAAGTATCTGGAATAATAACAGACTTATCAAACTTTATTTTGTAGTCCTGGAAATCATGTTGAATAAAAGCTAGTTCCCTATCATCAGAAAGTGTGCCAAAGAACTCAGCTTTTCCCCCAAGTAATGAAAACACAGATGCTGAATTCGATGCATTACCTCCCCGCTGCCAATAACAGTCAAGACATCTGTGGCCCAAGTCTTCAGTTGGAAATGTCGGTAAAATATTGAAAAGGTCAACACACACAAGACCAACAAACAGCACTGTCTGTTCTTGATTAATCTTGAATGAATTTTCCATTGATGATACTAGTTATTACTGATCTAGTCATCTCATATATATTTTAAGTAAAAGTTAGTTACTTAAGTTACCTTTTGAAAATTTGTGTTGAGAAGCCCGTTGCCGTTACAACAACAAACAATGGTTGTGTTGCGGTAGGCCCATGCACTGTTTCAATTGTTTCTATACTACGGCAATCGTCAACATTTAAATTTAAAAAAGTCTTAAAAAGTCACAATAAATTGTCTTAAACTATAACTATTATTAATTTAATAGTAAACCACCAGCAACCCCATATATGTCACGAGTCTACACGACCATTAGATTAAGTATAATTAATACACTATAATATAGACCTGTTTTAGTTGATTAGTCACAGCTCACAGTCTCAGTGACAGGACAGACCTGCACGGCGTCAATGGCGTCATCTACAAAAATGAAAATGATAAAATGGCCAAGCACTCATTTTAAAGTTCTCGTTCTATAAAAGGTCACAAAATGGCAGCTAAGTTTGCAAGTTATATAACTAATTCACTTTTTTTTTTTAATCAGTGTTTGAATTATAGAATAAGACATCCGAGACGAATGTCTGTACAAGTTTCATTCAAATAGTAGGTTGGTTGTTGTAGTACGAGAACAGGTTATGTGGAAAAAAGTCAAAGGTGAAAATGCGGTGCTCTGTTTATATAAGCCTTCCATGAAATTATTTCATGTCCACACCATGTTAAGAGTTTAGCTTCCAACAACACCCACTAGTTAGAAGCACCGAATTAACTCAACAATCTCACATGCTAAAACTTGGTATTCGCTCAGTATACCTCTGTTTACACACAGGATAGATGATTTTGTTTTCTTTAACACATTTCGATTGTTTTTGTTTTGGTTGTTTCGTTATTAGTTTTGTGTGTGTGTGTGTGTGTGTTTTTTTTTTGTTCCTGATGAAGGCCTATTGGGCCGAAACGTCATTTAGTCTGTGTCGTCCACTTATCACGTAAAGCTTCTTACATACCATTTTTTTTCTATTTTTTAATTGTTCCTCGCATTCAGCTTTACTGCAGTTTCGCATTTTTATGCCTTAACCCTCTATTCGTTCAGTAGTGGCTCGTTGCTCTGCATCATTGATGTATTATTTTTATATGGTTTTGTAATTAAATAGTATCGACCGCTCGTTCATTATTTACTGAGAGATCAGACAGGGCCTGATGATTAAATTTAATGAGTTCTGTCACAGCTTCTATTTCCCCGTGATTGTATAACAATGTGTGATCTATCTCAGCTTTACTATATATTTCCTAACAGGCTTGATCAAACAATAGGAAAACCTGCATATTATGGAAACATCCGTGACCGGGAGAGATTAACACTATGTTCACGTGTTGGGAGAATTGAAAGCCAGGTGTGTATCTACCTATGCCATATCTGTAGGTGTAGGCCTATGCTCTCATTCCGATTTATTTTTATTAAAGAGAAAATAAATTAATTCTGTTAATACTAATAATACAGTAAGTTAGTAAACAGTATTTGTATAATTCTTTTGTCACAATATACTAAAATGCCTAAACCTAAAGGAGTAAACTTTATATATATATATATATATATATATATATATATATATATATATTATTATTATTATTATTATTAAATATTTACATATTTAATTTTATAAATATATAAGTCAATATATTTTTTATAAGTAATACAAACATAAGAAGAACAAATCTTTGATTGGCCAAGATAATATACAAGAGCAAATGACTTTATAAATACGTAGGTCATGAAAGACAATGTTTATATTATAGTTAGTCGAAGGCTCCGGTATCACTGCAAACGAATTGAAATCCATAATTGCTCAACCGCCCGTGCCAGTGGAATTATCCGAATTAACATCTCATTTCACTGAAGAATCGAAACAATCCCCATTATATCAGCTACAGCACATGCCAAAAGACATAGGCAAATAGCCGCACCGAAAGTGAACGTAATCGAGCTGTCCTTCGTCATACGATTTCGTCATTCATCGTATGCAATCGAAATATCAAAACACGATCCGGGTGTAAAATAGCTCACGGTGCGCACAAAGCGCTAAGCTCAGTAGCTCATGTTTATGTTGTATGCTTGAAGTTCCAGAGATGAGAATCAATATTTAGACGTCACACAATCAATTTTAAATAACAGATAAAATATTTTAGACATGTAAAACAAAATTACAGTATAATACAGTGACCATTAACACCAGTAAGAACAGAAAAAGTGGCAAAATCAGATCTAGCATACAATGGATATATGAAATAGAAGATATCATGATGAGCATCATGCATAAAACAACACAACAGATCACTTATCCAGGCACTCTAACATCTTCTGGCACTTAAAAAAAAACACAGGCAAAATAAAGTTAATGTAATTAAAATCCACAACAAAGTACCATCTTAGTTAAGCTCTTAAAATTGTCTTGTCTGTGTCATGTTGGTTTACATAAGTGTCCATATTTCTCCCCCACAATCTATTGTCTCTGATGTTGTTTATGAGCTGAGTTGTTGATCTTCTTCCATTCTTCAGCATTTATTTTAATGATGACTGATTGATTTTTTTCTTCTTTCCTTCCTCATTTGCCTTTTAACGTCGAGGGGAGATATAATCTGCGGTCTTTTGTTCTTCTGTTCGCCTCTGGTGCTGTTATGTTTCCTAGTGTTTATAATATTCCGTCAATCCATCTTTTTCGTGGCCGGCTCTTGTGTTTGGTGTTTTCGCAACTTTTATTGAAGGCTCGTTGTGTTGTGTTTTGATCTTTCTGTCTTGTCATGTGGTCAAACCATTGTATCTGTTGTTTCTTTATATATTCTATGGCGGGGGCTATTCCTAGCTTTTTTCTCAGTTCTTCATTTCTGATCTTATCTCTCAGACTGTTTCCTGTCATTCGTCTGACATATTTCGTCGTATAGGTTATTTTTCTTAGCGTTCGTGTATCTAAGTCCAAGACTGACATTGGTAGCACACCATTGGGATGAAGATTATATTTAAGATTGCACGTTTTGCCTCTAGAGTAATTTCCTTGTTGGACAATGGTGGTGATAGCTGTCCAATTATATGACAAACTTGTTTCACCGTGAGCATATTTCTGCTGTTTGGGAATCGTCGTTTGTCACTAGACTTCCTAGGTATTTCAATTCCTCTGCTTGTTTTATAGTTGTCTGCCGTCTATAGATATGTTGATGTTGTGTTTCTCTTTGGCGAGATTCATGACTTCTGTTTTGTTGATTTTCCTGTTGTTTTTTTGTGTGCCTGTGCTGTTGAGCCTATTGAAGTGTTCTTGTAGATCTTCTATTTTCCCATGTATTAGTGTCTGATCGTCTGCAAATAAAAGCTCGTTGATCTCCTTTGTCTCTGATGGGTTGGCTAACTTGTATATATAGTCCATGTATGTAATAAACAGTAAAAAAAAAGGGGGGGGGATTACGCACCCCAGTCTTACACCTGATCTAACTTCGAAGTGGTCTGTGTAGCCTGCTGCTGTTCTTACTGTGCAACTGCTGTTGATGTAGAGATGTTTAATTAGGTTAGTTAGATGTTGGCTTTCTCTATTCAGAATCTCCAAATAGTTGATCTCTGTTTACTCAGTCGAATGTTTTTTCCTGGTCACTGAAATGTACACATTTTGATTGTGTTCTGTCGTCTTTTCTGCTAGCTGTTTTAAGGTGAATAGAGCGTCAGTGCATCCTGTTTTTTTTTTCGTAACCCCGTTTGAGAATTGTTTAATTGTGATTCTATTATTGGTCTCAGCCTTTTTTCCCCACAATTTTAGCGTATAATTTTCCTACATGGATGTGAAGCGATATACCTCTATATTTACTGCAGTCTCTCTTTCATTTTTCCATATTGGTACAATGATTGACTGTCTTCTGGTGCTTTTTGTTGGTGGCATGCTGCATTGAATATTCTGTGCAGCCATGTAACTCCCGTTTCTCCTGTTGCTGTTATTATTTCTACTGGTATGTTATCTATTCTCTATGCTTAATTTCTTGGTGGATATAAATATATTTTTCTTCGATTTTCTTTTTCATAATGTTGAGTTCGGTGTTTACGCATTTATGCGTGGTTTTTGTTGTGTTATTGGCAGTTGGTGTCATGTTTAATAAGTCTTCAAAATATTATTTCCATCTCTATTGCATATGTTGGTTATTTGATATCGGCTGTCTGTCTTTGTCATTTATGAGCTCAGTGTGATCGTGGTTTTCTTTTCTTGCTCTTGTTGCTTTTACTGCCTTGTAGAAATCTCTTGTGGCTGTCTTGAAGTCCCTGCTCATTTTTTTTCCCGAATTCTGTCCATATGTTTTGCTTAGCTTCTTTGATCAAAATGTTAACTTTTTTTCTAAACTAAGGCATATTTTTCATATTTCTCTTGGATCTTTTTATCCCTCTAATTTTTAGTTTTTTCAATTCTTTGATTGCTTCTCTGATTGCTTCTTTCCACCACTGTGTGCCATTTTCCCCTTCTTTTGCCCTTAGTTTCGTACCACACTGTTTTTGATATGTTATTACTGTTTTCTTAATCTGTTTCGGCTCTTCTTCTACTGTGTCTACTTCGTTAGGGAGTTTCTTGAATTCCTCTGTTAGTTTTTCTTCAAGGGTTTTCCTTAATTCTTGATATTTTAACTGTGTACTTCTTAAAAATTCTTTTGTGTGTTTGCGTATCTTCTCTTTGTTTTTGGTTGTCTGAGCGTAATCATAACTATTTTATGGTCCGTGTCAACTGTGATAGTAGGGATTGCTCTGCTGTCGGTTACTCTTTTCGTGTTCTGTTGTCTTGTTTGTATAAAATCTATCTGGATCCTTACATGTTGTGTCATTCCACTTGCACAGGTGTATAATTACGACTTTTTGTGTTTGTAGAATGTGTTCATAATCAATTCATTTTGATTACCCAGCAGTCTGTTTCTATTTTAATTTATTTCAGTTGTCTTATCACCAAAGGGTCCCAGAACATCTCTGTTCTCACTGTTGCGTTCCCCAAGCCTTCCATTAAACTCTCCCATCACAAACATGTCGTAGCTTTCATTTTGTTCATAATTTAATTTAGTGGCACATAGAATTCTTCGCTGTCTTTTTTATTGTTATTACATGGTGCATAAATCTGTATGTAAGTTATTTTCCGGTCGTCTTCTAGTAGTCTGGCTGTGATTATTCTTTCTGAGTGGTATTTTATTTCTAGAAGTCATTGATAAAGCCTACTCCCTTGATTGATTGATATGTTAAAGAATCAACATCACTGCACTACAAAAACCCATAGGTACTCACCACTGTCCTAATGCAGACAATGAAAGGTATACCCATTGCCGATAATTGTGTTGTAGCCCTCCATTCAATTCAAACTTCCCCTACTGCGTACTACTTTCTTGGATAGTAATGGAAAATGTACTGATCAATAACCAAATTTAAACATAATCAATCAAATGTACACTTTATAGTGGACAAAGAAGTTGTACAAATTTTATAGTTAAAAATTTTTTTTTAAAAAAGGAGTACCTGGCTTTTGGTGAGGGAGGGAAAGAATCCCCAAAAGATGTGTCCAAGATACCTGGAGTCTCCACTTTTCACTCTCCACTGGAAGTATCACCATAAAATACCTATTTTAACTCATCTTATAATTTGTTATCACAGTAATTAAAAAAAATTGTAGTTGAAAGAATACACATTTGTGTACTTTTATTTTTTAAAATCAAAACAGATCAACAGAATGGATCTTAAGATGGACCAGACCATTGTCCTACTGAATATCCTCATGCGTCAGCAGCAGCCACAGATCAGCTCCAGTCACAATACATCACCTGAAGATGGTGACAACTCTTAACAGTAACTGTCTTGGGGCCAGCAGCCAGATGGACAAAAACAATTTACATATGTAAATCACATGAATTATACATTTGTAAAATAATTTTTAAAAAAATACTTAGATTAAATGAGGTGTCATTGCAACATTGTAGTCTGTCTGCACTGGTTCTCAGACATTTTCTGGCTCATCTTTGAGACATATTATGAAAATATGATGTTTCCCATCTCTTCAAGGATGTGTAAGAAGTAGCAGTTCAACACCTCAGATGGCAAGCAGTGGATTCTACCTTATGCGCCATGATTTAGTCTAAAGGAAGTACAAATGATGAATGATAATCCACCTCCTGAAGCCAGTCTCCCATAATCCTCATGTCCATGTGCTTTCAATATTATATTCTTTCTTGGTATTTATCCCTATTATCAAAGCACTTAAATCAAAAGTAATCAGTACTCCAAATTAATTCAGGATCATACTTGAAGATCTTAACATATAGTGAATTAATTACAGAGCACTGACAAGAATTAATGGGGTTTGTCTTGTTTAGCCTTAATGCCATGGGTTGATGTGAGCACAAGCTCTTGAATCAGATTACATGTTGGGCTGTAATGGCTTTGTTGTATTCTCGACTTTTACTGGAGAAGATGAAGCTTGTCCAGCCTACAACTTCTGTTCTGCAGAGCTAGGTCTTCTATAACGGTAAATACCAACAATACAGTAAACAGGACGATCCCTGTTGGCCAGCCTGTTTTGATGTACGCTGTTTCTACTGTGACAGACTAGAAGGTTGAGGCAAAGTCTTGGCCAGCTGATAGGCCACTGACTCTACTATTGTGACAACAAGTTGCAGGCACTTGAACCTCATAGTTCATGGGGTAGTTAAAGAAAGTTTAATATAATTTGAATGATGGTAAGAATGTTTCGGCTAAAAATGTGGTCCCCCACATAAACTGCTCTATTCAATTTTCAATTGCCAAATGATTTTATTCATGCTCATCTTGAACATAAGATCTATGTTTTATTCTGTTTCCACCAGGACTACGATTCAATATTATCTACAGATCAGAACATACTGATTATATAAACAATTAATTTCTTCACATTAAAATTAGGGAGCCATGATAGCTCAGTGGAACTGGACTACAAAGGACGAGAGGTTGAATTCAATCCTGATCGACGTCTCCCGGGTTCACCCAGCCTTAAATGGGTACCGGATTTTTTCTGGGAAAATAAAGTGGCCCTGGCGTAATACCAACCACACTGTCCCAAAAATCATGTGCCGAAGGTCTATAAAAATTATGGTCACTAACACCATATTCCCTATACGCCACTTGGCGTGACGGGTCACTAACACCATATTCCCTATACGCCACTTGGCGTGATGGGGACACGTTACTTTACCTTTTTTTACATTAAAATTAACCATTAATTTCTCCACATGGGTAGAAAACCAGATACCTTTGAACTTGGAGTATGAACTTTAATATCATTACTTAAAATTACCCATCTTCTTAAACAATCTTCAGTAATATTACTAAGTTTTCTATTTGTCCAATTTTTGTCTCTGCTATTATTTGTCTTCACATCCAAAGTTTTACTAAAGCTTTTTCATTTGTGTGCTTCTCATTATACAGAATATGTTTTATTTTTATGTATATCATTTATATCTCTGTTTAGTTTTTTCTGTTTTACAAATCTTCTAGCTGTGCCAGTCAGTTGTACCACTGCAAGCTAAGGTTAAACATCCTATTTAGATCAATATTTTGTGTATTTGTAGCCTTAAATAGATAAATAAGAGACATTTAGTATCTTTGACTATTCTAAGCAAACATTTCTACAGTTTTTGCTTGTTCATCTTTTTGTGGTGTTTGGTGTATAGTGTTTGTTTCTATTGAAAAAAAAAACATTTTTCTTTTCTTTGCAATATCTGTGTTTTTTTTTACCATTGTTATAGTTTTTTTGGCTTTGTATTCTATCTTTTTTTTTTCCCATGCATTTTTGCTAGACATCAAAACCACTGCAGACTTGTTTGCAAGTGTTGCAAATTTATCAGCAGTAGGATAAAATTTTAAAATTGTATCCTTTAGGAACCTAAAAAGATCTTTCCTTTAGCAAACACACACACACACACACATACATATCCCTTTCCTTATTCTTTCTTTCCTTATTTACCTTTCAGCATCAAGAGGTGATATAGTTTGTAGTCTTTAGCTCTTCTATTAGCCTGTCCTGCTGTCATTTTTCTTAGTGTTTTTAATATTCCATCCATCCAATATTTTTCATGATCAGACCTTGTATGTACATGCAGCATTTGTTGATGCTAGATGTGTCATATTTTGATTGTATGTCTTATCACGTAGCAAAACCATATTGGTTTATTTGTTTATCTGCTGTTTTTTTTTTTAAATATAATTGCAGAATTAGTCCTTATTTTTTCTCTTCATTTGTCATTTCTGACCTTATCTCTCAGAACATTTCCTGTCATGTGTCTAATACATTTCATTTCTGTGGTGGTTATTTATCTTACTATTCCTATGGATAGTGTCCAGGTCTGACCTTTGCAGCACAGCATTTGAAAGAAGATTGTGGTGTGGAGTGCTTGTTTTGCCCTTTCCTTATCATTTCCTAACTGTTGCCCAGCGTGGACTACTTCCTTTTCAACCACCAGTGTAAGCTCCCAGCTATAAGATTAATTATCATTTTTTTAATTGTGTTTCTTCTTCTGTATTCACCTGATGACTACTCCACTTCATCACAGACTTAAATGGATGTCAGGCATGGATACAATATGTTGCTAGTTTATGACTTAAATCTGTGCCTTTGGCATGTTCTCATATTGCAATATTCAACTTATCAGTTGCTTACCGTCAAAAGGTGTGTGCTTTATAGCAAATTTTAACAATTGTTTATAGAAATTATATATTAATTGCTAAATAAGAATAATAAAAATTGCAAATGTAACTTAACTGACACATAAGCAAGGGGTTAAAAATTGGTAAAACTAATATGTGCCCACATGAGGAACAAACAATTTGTAAAACAGATTAAAAGTAAAAAAAAACAGAAATGTAATGAAAGTAATTCTTACAGATATATATAACTAAACAAACCAACATTTTTATTTTTAAAAAGTCTTCAATAGGGGACATACAATGTAAACAAAACATATTACACATTAGCCAAAGAAAAGATGACGAGTAACAATGCAGAGTAAATGCTATGTGACAAACAGTCAAAATAAGCATGAAACTTTTCAAATGTTTCCTCCAAAATTCAGCTCAAGAGCTAGAGTTATGATGTGGTCTTCCTTAGCTCACCAAACAAACAGTATCACAATGAGAGAAGTTCAGCCCACCGACTTGCTTTCCACTGCTTCTCTTGCTTTTCACCACCAAGATAAAATGGAGGGTCTGTGCTCTGTAGTGTGTCCCCCCGCATGGTAGTCATCATATGTCTACCTTTTCTTTAATTCATTAACTTGTAGGTCTACTTTTTCTCCACCTTATATTGTTTTTGAGTGTTAAAGCCTATAAGGGATTCCTTCTGAAGGTTACATGTTGACATCATTTGATCTGTTGTTTCTTAATTTTATCTAGCACTGGTGTTGTTCTAACTTCTAGCTTTTTTTCCTTATGTCCTCATTTCTTATTCTGTTTCTTCTTCTCATATTCAACATTCTTCTAAGGCATCTTATCTCTGTAGTAACATTTTTTCATCATATGGGGTACTTCGATAGCTATGAGAGAAAATCCTATACAAAATTATTATAGAATATCTTTGTTTAGTAATGGGACACTTTTACTAAAAATCTTTTGGCCAAACAAAATTATCAGCCAAGTATAATGTTTCTTCTTATAATCAGTATGAAATAAACACTATTAAAGATGGAGAAAATGGAATAAAATTTACTAAGATCGCACCAGAGACTCAAAACTTCAACACTACAATTGCGTTGCCATGATCCTAGCCTGAAAAAGAGAAATAAAAGATTCTACAGATAAAGACTAATTGATGAAGAGTTTTAGAAGACAAGATGAAATTATCTTATCAGACATAAGAGATCCGATGAAAGTTTGTAAAAGACAGCACACTGGGCTATAAAAAGGACAGTGACTCATACCTGTTAGCTACACCAGGAGCAGCAACCATGTTGAAATTACATGTTTTAGGCTAAATCTCTGCAGATTTTTGCAAACGGTGATACAAAACATCTACAAAAAACACAGAAGAAGAAGAAGAAAGTAAATGTGAAACATCATCATCATCGGGTGCCGTCTCCGCAACGAAGGTTGGCTACCATGGATCGCCATTCTACTCTGTTTCTTGCTTTGATGGTGCAGATTGTCATAGATTGACTTGTCCATCTTTTGATGTTACTTGTCCATGTTAGTCTTGGTCTGCCTCTGCCTCTTTTACCTTGTATTTTCCCTTCCAATATTACTTTTAGTAGGCTGTTGTGTCTTTTAACATGCTCCAAAAATTTCATTTGTCTTGTTCTATTTGTGTTTAGTAGTTCTCTATTTATTTTTAGTTTTTTTTAAAACTTCGTTTGTTTTCTTTTCTTTCCATCCAATTCTACCTATTCTTCTATATCCACATTTCAAAGGCTTCAATTTTCTGTTCTGTTTTCTTGTCTAATGTCCATGTTTCTGCACCATACAGGAATATTGAGAAGATGTAATGTGAGACATTTTTTTGTTGTATTTCCAAATACCAACGTCTGAAATGTTTGTTAATTCTACAGTAAAGAAAGAAAGAAGAAGAAAGATAAATATCATAAGTGACAAGGAAGAAATGGAACTTTTGGCCAATGATGAAACTGGCTATATATTTTACAGAATATATTATTGAATTGCTTGTAAACTAAGTTGTTTATCATTTGAGCCATGAGCAGAAAGGAAATTTTTAAAAAAATCAGATTTACTAAGAAAAGTGCACTGCATATATGCAAACACATGAATACATATACAAATGCATTACAAATACAACACATATTATATATAATACATTATTGTAACGACAAACCTTCATAATGGTTTTTAACAGGCAGACTATTTCCTGAAATGCAACAATTTATCCTCTTCAATAAAACTTTTAGTTAATCGCTCTGAATGACAAAATATTTAGCTCTTTAGGGAAACTATGAACCAATTTGCCCTATGATGACTCCTCATTGTCATCCTCCTTAAATATACATAGATGTGTTTTGGTTTACAGCAAGATGCAGTATCTGCTTATTTCTGCCTAATCATTTGACTTCAGCAATGCATTTTTTAGTACAGGCTGCCTCTTTTCTTTGATCATTACTCAAATGGCCAGACTGGTTTAATATATTAGAGGAATCTCTATATAAAGATGAAATAGGATCTTGATCAGTTGTTGTTTGATGCTGATCCTGACAGAAGTAGTCAGTCATGAGTCAAAGACCACATACAGCCCAGGTGTTGCAGAGATGGCTTGGCCTCTGAACTTGAATATAATGAAATAAAACAATAAGCAACCCAAGATGGTGAATATATCCACAGTATCTGTCATTGAGTATCACTTGGGACTAGCAGATGAACTTCTCTGTTCATCAAATGTTGATCATTTCTGAAGTAAATGTCTAGTAGTTATTTTATTAGTGCCACATACACATATATTAAAATAATAATTTATTATCTTTAGTAAAAAGAGAAGAGAAGGTACCATCCATGCTTTGTGTCATATGGAGTATAATGTTTAAATAAAAATATTTTTCCATAACCAATATTACATTTATAGGTCATGTACTCAATATCTTATCAAGCTGCCCTTCCAACGTTTCCAGGGAAGATCTCCAATACCCATGCCCACTTAATAGGTAAACACAATAGAAAAAGAAAAATTCAGATCATGTGGCCAGCCAGCAGACAAGTACACTAGCATCATTACCAGCAGTCTTCTCTACCTTTAGTACTGAAGAGTAATTAGTTGACCAATGGGTGTGTCTTTTGCCATTTGTTTATTTCTACAAAGATAATTAATTGTATGTGTGTACCTGTGACCTGTGTATTTTCTGTATGTCACTTTTTAATATATAAGTTCTGTCAAATTGATCTTCATCTTATCAAAAGCTTGTGTATCTTGGTATGACATTTCTCACAATTAATTGCTAATTTGTCATCTGCCTTGTCTTGCAGAGCATTAAGCTATTCATAAATCTGGAGACAAATAATAATAAATGAATATTATTATACAGGGAAACTTCTGAGGTGATAGATCAGTGAATAATTTCAGGGGAAGAGGTAAGTTTACAAAACTTGGAAAAAAATCACAAATAATCAATAATTTCTGTTGTTGATTATTTGTGAATTTTTTCCTAGTGTTGTAAGCTTACCTTTTTCCCTGAAATTATTTGCGATTCATAAATCTGTCTTGTGTGTAGGCTGACAGTGTATGATCATCTAAAAGTGCCATCATTTATATAGAATGTTTCAGCACAACTTAATGATTAATTATCTTAGAATTTGACAGACTGAGTGACAACATTGTTGCAGCTTTGTGTGAATAGAATACTCAGATTAATTCATCATTCAGTCACATACATTTATATAAGTGTGTGGAAGTATTTCCCAGTTACATACCAACTTCATAAGATCACAGATCTTTTTTTGTGTGTCTTATTAAGATTTTGTGTACAATTTATGTAACACACAAAAATGATTTATATATATAGCATGTAAATATTTGTCTATTAAAGCATTATATTTAATAAGAAAATACAGGTTGTGGTTTTTTTTCTTGTACATGTACAGGTCATTAATGTTCATATTTCCATATCTACACATACATATCACATACTTTCCTTGACACTATTTTACCATATCTACCTCCATCATTCAAAATATAAACAAACTAAGAAACATTCCCCACTCCTTCTGCCAGGATTTTCCCCTTTTAATATTTAACTCACTAGAACGCTATCTGAAGAAGTACGGTTTGAGGGGTCTCCAAACCAATTTAATCTTCTTCCATTAAATATTTGTTTATTTATTAACCTTCTTGAATATAAAAAAAATGTAGAAATATTTACAGAGGCATAATAAATTAATATTTCCTGTTACTGAACTGGTTCAAACTCTTTAAAAAAAAATATTTCATATTTAATTTAATTATGTGTATTTAAACAATGTTAGTGTTGTCTTTATTAAAAGTTTATATTTCTATGACTTTAAGCAATTTGCATTGCTGGATCTGGTCAAAATGTAAATGAAAAAGAGTTTTGTACAGAAGAAAAAATGTGCCTCTGATGAGTGAATGGTTCCTCAAAGACCTGATAAATGGAGCACCTTGTATAGAACTACAAGGGAGTTCAGAAATATCTGCAGATATCATTACATGGCATTGGGCAGGAGAGCATCAGCTCACATGCCGCTGTATCTATAACAACAGCAACAACGAGTGAATGTAATCTGCTATAATAAATAGTCTATTTCCTACAGTTTTGTCGGTGCTGACTTTGGATTTTGCCTTCTTCTTGGCAAGACATGATCCATTTAACCTCAGATAATGTTTTTTTTATATTAGACCTCATCTGCCTATAAAAACAAATTGTATCATAATTATATTTGTGAAAATCACCAAGCAAAGAATGATATTCAATTACAGCTTACTCAGAGGGTGGTTGACTATTGAGCTATGTCAAGAATAGTTGCTAGTGTATAATTAATATTCCGTTATAATTATAGAAACACGTCTTAAAAATAGCTTCTGAAAGCTCCTCTTGAATTGTTGTATTGAAGGTTAATATAGATCACTTTGTGATGTCTGCCTTTTATCTGTGACATATCTGTGCCTACAAGCTGTCTACTATCTGCCCCTCTTAAATATTAATACACTCACCTTCCTTCTGTAAAATTATTATCTGTTTTATTCTTTATTATTATCTTCATGGACTTATGTGAGTATTATCTATTTTTGGTTATTAACACCCCCCCCCCCCCCCAACCACCACCACCAACGGACTGATTGAAACAAAAAACATAATGAATTGTGATGTTTTCATGTTTTTCACATTAAAATGGTATGTAAGGATAATTTTTTTTGCATTTTTTGTTCGTAGCTTATTGTCATTAGCAGATTTATGATAATTATGTATATTGTAAGACAGTCCCATGGTCATATTCATTTAATAAAACATTAGACTATTTGTAAAGTTGCGTCTTCATTTATTTATGCAAGGAGTTCAGCATTAACATGTTGTTTAGTATATAGATGTATCATATGCAAGATAGAACAAATATGAGGCAAATTGAGACTTGCTGTAATCAAATCGTTAGTTTATTGTTAGTTTATTCTTGATCTTTTTTGTTTCTAGTTAATTTGTTCATAAGGAGGTAACAAAATTGTGTATAAATAACTTTTTACAAATATACTTTTTGAGATAAAAATCTGTGTCATTAGCTTTAATATGTGCAAAAATGAAGGGAATAAACTTGTCAGAAAAGCTAGAATATGTGTAATTATGGTAGTACAAAGCACTTAGGGATGGGAAGAGACCAAAGGGCAGACCAATGCTGAGATATAAGAATGTTTGCAAGACTTCCTTGAGGGAATTTTCTATAAGTGAAAGGAACTGGGAAACTTTGAGACAGTGCTGATGTCAAATTCAGAAGACAAAAGCGCAAGAGAAAGGAGACAAGGCAGGGTACCGCGGGTACACCTTGCTCGTTCTGTGGATTGATCTGTCTGTCCAGGATTGGCATATTCAGCCATGAGTAAAGATGTTCAGTAAAGCAGCACCCAGTATGAGACACTAATGCTTTACCAAACTACCGATTTATCATGATTACTTGCTACCAACCATCTGTCAAGGCACCAAAGGCCATATACAAAGCACAATGAGGGATGAAAGCAGGAAAAGCATCCTCAGCGGAAAATATTGCAACAATTTCAAACAATGTAGGACAAATACAATCAGTACATGAACATTTTGATGGATTGGGCAGCATAGTGGATATAGGAATTTCTCAACTGCTGTGATGCCAGTCTGCACTAAAGACTAATTTTGAAGGCATATTTGGAACATATCACATATCTAAATAGCAGCAAAGAGTGTGATTTTGGTAAAATTCAACTGTGTTAATAAACAATAAATAATGTTGCTTTTTCTAAATCTTGTCCTTAAATGTGGATGAACAAATTAACTGACACATTTAGTGGCATCCTGCAGGGCAGCAAAAGTATCTCTCTTTCCTTTTCAGTGTGTGGCTATCATATGTTACAGGATAATCTATTTTCATAAGATGGAATGAATGAAACCAAATAACTTTATATCAACTGCATCCTGTTGTCATTTCACCCACTCCATACATAAATCATTGAAACGTGGAATATTTTTGGATTTGTAAGAGGAATGAATTTATGATACATTCATCTATTTATTTGGTAAATTTCTTAATTAATGTGTTGAAAATAATCTACTTGCCATTAATTATTTATAAATGCTCATGATTTATGCATGTGCATTTAAAAAGACAAACATGTAACTTATATCTACAAAAATTATGTCTTCTTGTTTGTTTGGTTTTTTTTTTTTTTTTACATTCCAGCATTTGTTGTTTTATATACAATTATGAAACTGTAATACATTAGAATATATATCAGTTCATTTTATATTATTGCAGTGATTCTCGTAGTTATTGTCTGAGGTTCACAGCAAATTACATGAGAATCCTATGTTGAAAAAAAAAATGCTGATATTTATTATGTTCTTGACTTACTGTTAATTTTACTTTATTTTTAGGGTTCCCTTTCTGAGTTTCATTTTGGACATGTATACAAATGAGTGTTAGAAAGTAATCTTATATAATTATGAACTATAATTACATAAAAACCATTTGAACTCCTCTGTGTTTAACAATTGATGCAGCAGAAAATAGAGGAAGTGAAATTATCAGTAGTCTAAAAAATATATTACTGTGATACTGATGATTACATCTCCCTGCAGTTATCCAGGAAATGATAATGCTGGGGGCTTCAGTAGCCTAGTTGAGAAAACCACCCGACTAGGCTACCGACATTCGGACAACTCGTGTTTGATTCCCATTGGAAACAGTGTGAATTGTACTCGTGGTTGGAAAAAAAATACCCCCGCTATTGAACCAGCCACTGGCAGAAATGGGTACTAGGTTCAGGTTAGCACTCTGCGAAGGTGAGGAATGACGCCTCACATCGTGAGTTTTGATGCTTGAAGCGATACTATTCAGAAGTCTCTGAACACTTCTGGATAGGCAGCTGAGCACATATGGGTGAAAATTTGCGTGCTAAGACACCAATTAAAGTCTTGTACTTTATCTTTACCTGATAATGCTGATAAGTGGGTAAAGAATGCTGGCAAATTATATCAGCCAGAAACAAGTATAACTTATTGGACTCCAAGAGATTTGTGAGAAACAAAAACATGAACAAATGGAATCAAAATATCAGGATTATCAAAATAGCTATGTCTGCTATAACAATTAAGCATTATCTTTTTAATATCCAGAGAATAGAAACCTCTAATGAACGAATTACTGTAGCATAGGCAAAATGACTGCCAAATATCTGCTACATTGATGTTCAACATTTGAATAGAGAAGGCGTTTGTGACAATCACCAGTGTCATAACTAGAGAAGTTGCATGACAATATCAGCAGCTTTCTAGTGCTTTCCTTGAACTAATGACCTATGAAGACTGATGAATAATGTGTATACAGAAGAAGTACAACACCTCTGTTTATATTATCAATTTAAAAAATTCAGAACTTTAATAATAAATCCTGGGTCTTAATAGCTAAAAACCATTGTAAGGGCACAGTGTTTCAAGACATGATGATCCTTTGACTACAACTTGTCATATCTAAAGCTCAAGAGAAGGTATTATAGCTGTGCAGGGAATATAGAAGGTATTATAGCTGTGCAGGGAATAGAGAAGGTATTATAGCTGTGCAGGGAATAGAGAAGGTATTATAGCTGTTCAGGGAATAGAGAAGGTATTATAGCTGTGCAGGAATAGAGAAGGTATTATAGCTGTGCAGGGAATAGAGAAGGTATTATAGCTGTGCAGGGAATAGATAAGGCATTATAGCTCTGCAGGGAATAGAGAAGGTATTATAGCTGTACAGGGAATATAGAAGGTATTATAGCTGTGCAGGGAATAGATAAGGCATTATAGCTCTGCAGGGAATAGAGAAGGTATTATAGCTGTACAGGGAATATAGAAGGTATTATAGCTGTGCAGGGGATATAGAAGGTATTATAGCTGTGCAGGGAATAGAGAAGGTATTATAGCTGTGCAGGGAATAGAGAAGGTATTATAGCTGTTCAGGGAATAGAGAAGGTATTATAGCTGTGCAGTGAATAGAGAAGGTATTATAGCTGTGCAGGGAATATAGAAGGTATTATAGCTGTGCAGGGAATAGAGAAGGTATTATAGCTGTGCAGGGAATAGAGAAGGTATTATAGATGTGCAGGGTATATAAAAGGTATTATAGCTGTGCAGGGAATAGAGAAGGTATTATAAATGTTCAGGGAATTGGAAAGTGGGAATGAGCACTGTGAATACTTCATTGGAGGATCTATAAACAGCGCAGAAAAAAATGTTTTGCATTTTAAAATTAATTGCAAATTATTACTTATTAATTATTGCTAATTAAAGCAAATGATTGCCTTTGGGCAAAGAAATAAGAGTCTGAGAGAAATAAAACTGTTGGGTACCAACACATTGATAATGAAAAAGTGCTTTTGAATTGTGAAGTAATGATACATTTGTATGCACTCTATGAATTTCACAAAATTGAGAACCTCTGAATGTGGCACTGGATTATAGAGGTTAACAAATAAGCTTATTATGTGAGTGAGTAAATTACTTATTGCAAGAGTTATATGTAAGCACACCTCAAGGTGCATAATGAAGTCACATAACACTTTTTAAAATTAGTATATCTAGTTGTAAATGAAAGTAAACATGTTTGATTTAATGTGCAAAAGAATGCATTGTGTCCATAATTTATTGTAAGTTGCAGATAATATGTGTGGTGTAAGGTGTTAATACCATATAGAAGCTTGTGTTGTTAGGTGCTGGTGCCACACATTGCCTGAGTTTATATGTAATTGTCCCACTGCATGCATGTAGTTCCTCATTCTCCTTATGTTCACATTTGAGTGTTTACACTATCAAACAAGTGCTTATAGTAAATTTGAGTGTTGCCTAGAGGTCTTCTTTAGCATCATGCTGCTTTTATTTACAATTTTTTTAAAAAGTTTTTGGGCCAATGCTTCCTTATTAGTTGGTCAAATATGAGGCTATTCTATGGTATTATTTTTATCTGTAATTTGAACATTTGCCAAACATATGCACATTCTAAACAGCCACAGTTTATGCACATAATCATTTAGTTTTGTTATGACTAATTCTAAACCAGAGATAATAGTTGTATTGTAGTCATCGTTTGTGGTTCAGCTCTTCTATGTTGGACTGGATGGATAGATTTTTTTTTAAATATTGGAGTATGCGATTTCATTACTTACGAATGTTCATAAAACATCAGTGCTTAAAAGTTGTTTTGAGTGCCAGAAAATACTTACGGTGTAAGATGTTGTAAATGCCACAAAATGTTTGCCATTATAAGGTATCATGTCACAAACAGTTTGCACTGGCTTGTAAAAACTTCACAAAAGCTAGAAAATATTTGACATAGGAAAGGCAGTTTTTTATTTGTTTTTTTTTTTCGCCAGCTTTTACCTTTGACGAAGTTCCTAGAGACTAGGAACTGAATTTTGTGTGTTAATCTATTTTTTCCCGGAAGCCGTGTGCACAGAGGTCCCTCGTCGTACAGGAAGATAACTCCGACTTCGGAGGTACTCATATTTTTTTCCGTCGATGAGTAATTTACATTTCAAGCCAGGCTTCGATGCTGAGACCAGGGGTGGTTGCCGCAGAGAGAAATCATAAATAAAAATCCCAACCGGTGCAGCTGGAATTTGAACCCACAGTCTCTTTGTCTTGAGGCCGGCGTCTTGCCTCGAGACCAACCAGTCCCCTCCCGAAAGGATGTAATGAATGGAAAATGAAATGCTTGTTACACCAAGTCATCATGAGTGTCAGAGATATTTGTGGTGAGTGGTATTAGTTCCAAAAAATGCTTGAACTTCTTCTGTATGGTGAGGTCCACTGGATACATTTGTTAGAGAATTAATTCTAAGCACCAGAACCAAATGGTGTGATTGGCACACTTGCCCGCCAACCTGAAAAGTTTGGGGTTCAAACACCAGTAAAGGCAACATTTTTTTATGACCCAAAAACAGTCTCAGGGTTCATCCAGTCTCTTAAAATGGGTTCTAGAGATATTCTCTGGGGAAGGAAAGTCAGTGAGAGAGGGAATTGACCATTCCACCTCATAAAGCGGAGGTTTTGTACAATAAAGTCACTAACACTTCCTTACCTACCGCCAATTTATTTTGGAATTTCTGTATCTTTGACCGGAGAATATCTATTGTGGGACTTTGTGTTGTATGTTTTGTTCTTATGGCAACATTTTTCGCTTTTTATTCATTCTTGACATTGAGAGTTGTTATTCTTTATGTTTAGAGCAGTTAGTTGGTTTTTGTTTACTTTGAAATATCATTCTTTCCAACTTGTAATGGCTATCCTTAATTTGTATGAGTTTTTCTATTTAAAAAAGGACTTCTAAGCCTTATTCTGCAATTTGTGATGGAAAATAGACCTTTTGTACAACTTTCGTACTTTTATCGTAGTATAATAAATCTACACATAAAATGTTATGAATATAAAATCCATGCAAAATTGTGGGGAAAAAAAAACTGTGCTTATACATGTGCTTGCCAAACAAGTTATCTTCTTCTTCTACCTTTTTAGCTCCCTGTGGAGCATAGGTCTTCAACAAACACTTTCCAAGTCATTCTGTTTTTTGCCATTCTTTTAAGATCAGTCCATGTCTTCCCCATCATCTTCATCTCTGCTTCTATCTGTCTTCTCCAAGAATTCCTTGGTCTTCCTCTTTGTCTTTTCACCTGGGGATTCCAAAAAAGAGGGCTGTTGTGTAATACTCTCAGTTGGCACTGGTTATTACATTATACTTCCGTAGTGTGTATCGCGCCCCATCGTCTTCGCTGTATCTCTTTATCCACTGGTGTGTGACTGGTACAAACAAGTTGTAGCAGACCTATAATTGACATGGGCTATAAATAAGCCTACTGAGACCCGCATATGACCAATAAAAAATGTAGTTTTAACTACAATTTGCTTTATAAATGACAATTGTTGTTTAACCTGCAAGACATGGTCTGAGGTTTAATCACCATGTCACTCTCCTTCAAGAAGAAAGCAAATAAATCAACACCAAGCAGCCACTCTGTATGAGTTTGTGTGTGTGTGTGTTTGTGTGTATGTGTGCGTGCGTGCGTACGTGCGTGTGTGTGTGGACGGATGTGTCATGTTTTTTTTTTCCAATTTGTAAGACTTCTTCTTATCTAACAAACACACACATATATACATGTGCAAGTGTAGCCTGTTTTTTATTTTCAGTAGTAACTGCCAAACCCTGTTTTGCCAAGTATCTTAGACAATACTCAAAAATATGGTCACTAACATCATCTTCCCCATACGTCTGGCAAGGCGTGAAGGGAATCTTTGCTTTACAAAGAGCAATACAGCCACAACAAAAACACACACAAAATGTAAGTCATTGGCGTAACTGCATTCACTGACAGACTGTAATGCTTTCTACGTGCTTTTGTTATTTAATGAAGTAAAACTTGTTACTAAATGGATAAAAATTGTAACACAACTTTAACTTTAGTGAGCAGACAAACAGCATTTTTTTTCTAGCACTAAATATCTTCAAGTCTTTGTATGTTATTTGCACGTTTTTTTGAGAAAGCAAACCAATGCATTATTACGTTTTATGTCATCGTACCTTCTTGCCCACATCTTCACATGTTGTAATTATTGTTCTTCACATTTCTTTTGCAAAATCAATTCTTGTATTTTTCAGGCCACGTTTTAAAAAACCAACCAGTTCTATTGAATAAACATGTTTCTATACACCACCTCTTCTTACTTTAATTATATTTTGTGATGTTTATGATGTTTTTGTTTGATGTTAAAGGATGTAAGTTGTATTTACATTTACAAATAATGGCTATATTAAAGTCAGCTAAATTCAGATTCGCAAATTATTATAGATACATTTATATTTCTAACGTTGCACCTGTGTGCTGCTAATGGTTACATGCAGCTACGTAAGCAAACAAGTTCAAACTTACGTCAGTTAGATTTGACTTTTAAATGCACTTACAAATTTATATTAAGCCGGCAGAAAAGCGAAATTATATCATGTAGGTGTTAAACCCGGTCCTGATCGCTTGTTTGACTGTCCAAAGCTCACCACAGATATCAGAGCAACTCGGCTTCGTCAAAGACCTGATAAATAGAATAGGAGCCGGTAGTGGAGTGTAACGTACACTCATATAAGGTATGGTGACAGCTTTACAAAAAAGGAACACAACAGAGAACTGACGTTTCAGTCTACGTGTGGCCTTCTTCAGAGAACGAGAACAACACACGATGAGGCACAGACAAATATCCCTACATCTAAGATGATTGGTACGGGTAAGTTAAGGAAAAGTGCACGGAGGATGATTAAATGAGACGGAGATATTTGCTACATTTTGGATGATAGGTGAAACATGGAAAATAACAGTATAAGTATATATAGAGAAATGGTAATATATAAAAATGAGCTTAGCTTGTAGGCAGAATTCGCCCGCTATCAGTGAGAGATGACTATCACATGTCCAAGTAATTTCCTACTAGATAGTCAGGAATGTGGTTAGACCAGAGGTCAGACGGATTGTGAAGCAGTCAAGCGTGACACAGGTAAAAACTAAGAATTCAAGAGGGTGTGAAATAAGCAGACTAAGCTGATATACCCATTACACCTTAGCGATGAGTTAGGTGAGATGAGGGACAGGTACTGATTAGAGATACTGGGGGTGTAAAAAGTAGGCGAGCCGGCCAGACATTACTCAGACCCAAAAGTGGTAACTGAGGCGTGATAGAGGATTATCGAGATATGTAGTACAGATCCAGAAATTTGCCCGAGGAATACATGTCTGGTAGAATGGGACCAAAACGGGAGCAGGGAATGTAAACGAGGAAAGGAGAGACAGCTGAATGACTGAGAGAAGGAGGAGGAGGAAGTGAAAGAAGAAGGGGGGGGGGGGAATGGGGGTTACCCGTAGGTCAGGGACACATTGATGTCCCGTGGGGTGAGGCAACCCATACCAGCGATAAGACGATTCTCTAACGTGAATCAGTTGCGGCTGTCAGAAGAACATGACACTAAGCTAGTAACTAGGACATTCGCCTTACACTGACGGCCCTGAGAGTTGAAGTGAGATGGTACAGGGGTGACTGCATCCAGAGTGATGTCATACAGATGTTCACAGTATCAAACCTTGAGACGGCGTCCTGATTCACCTATGTAGGTCAACTTACATCGCTTACATATGATGGCATAGATATTGTTACGTGATGTACAAGTAACTCGCTCTTTAATCTGAAAAGGACCGTTGGGGAAAAGAACCGTATCTGTCCGGAGGACAGGATCCAAGATTGACACAGACTGCGATTACAGCGAATCGTTTCACGATGGTGTTTTTTTTTTTTTGGGGGGGGGGGGGGGGGGCTGCAGGAAAGCGGCTTCTGACAAGCATTTCACGGAGTAGCCATCATGCTTAAAGGCCACTAATTTGTGGTAGAGGAAGAGAAGACGGTTAATAGAGTCGGAGCGGAGTATAGGGAGGTAGCGGTGAGTACTTTACATCATCGCGTAATGGTGAGTGTGATGGGTGAGAGTGAGACCCTGTCAGAGGTAGGACGGGTAGAGGGGGTGAGAGTGAGACCCTGTCAGAGGTAGGACGGGTAGAGGGGGTGAGAGTGAGACCCTGTCAGAGGTAGGACGGGTACATGGGGTGAGAGTGAGACCCTGTCAGAGGTAGGACGGGTAGAGGGGGTGAGAGTGAGACCCTGTCAGAGGTAGGACGGGTAGAGGGGGTGAGAGTGAGACCCTGTCAGAGGTAGGACGGGTACATGGGGTGAGAGTGAGACCCTGTCAGAGGTAGGACGGGTAGAGGGGGTGAGAGTGAGACCCTGTCAGAGGTAGGACGGGCAGAGGGGGTGAGAGTGAGACCCTGTCAGAGGTAGGACGGGCAGAGGGGGTGAGAGTGAGACCCTGTCAGAGGTAGGACGGGCAGAGGGGGTGAGAGTGAGACCCTGTCAGAGGTAGGACGGGTAGAGGGTGTGAGAGTGAGACCCTGTCAGAGGTAGGACGGTAGAGGGGGTGAGAGTGAGACCCTGTCATAGGTAGGACGGGTAGAGGGTGTGAGAGTGAGACCCTGTCAGAGGTAGGACGGTAGAGGGGGTGAGAGTGAGACCCTGTCAGAGGTAGGACGGGTAGAGGGGGTGAGAGTGAGACCCTGTCAGAGGTAGGACGGTAGAGGGGGTGAGAGTGAGACCCTGTCAGAGGTAGGACGGGTAGAGAGGGTGAGAGTGAGACCCTGTTAGAGGTAGGACGAGTAGAGAGGGTGAGAGTGAGACCCTGTCATAGGTAGGGCGGGTAGAGGGGGTGAGAGTGAGACCCTGTCATAGGTAGGACGGGTAGAGAGGGTGAGAGTGAGACCCTGTCAGAGGTAGGACGGGTAGAGGGGGTGAGAGTGAGACCCTGTCAGAGGTAGGACGAGTAGAGGGTGTGAGAGTGAGACCCTGTCAGAGGTAGGACGGGTAGAGGGTGTGAGAGTGAGACCCTGTCAGAGGTAGGACGGGTACATGGGGTGAGAGTGAGACCCTGTCATAGGTAGGACGGGTACATGGGGTGAGAGTGAGACCCTGTCAGAGGTAGGACGGGTACATGGGGTGAGAGTGAGACCCTGTCATAGGTAGGACGGGTACATGGGTGAGAGTGAGACCCTGTCAGAGGTATGACGAGTAGAGAGGGTGAGAGTGAGACCCTGTTAGAGGTAGGACGAGTAGAGAGGGTGAGAGTGAGACCCTGTTAGAGGTAGGACGAGTAGAGAGGGTGAGAGTGAGACCCTGTTAGAGGTAGGACGAGTAGAGGGGGTGAGAGTGAGACCCTGTTAGAGGTAGCACGAGTAGTGGGGGTGAGAGTGAGACCCTGTCATAGGTAGGACGAGTAGAGGGGGTGAGAGTGAGACCCTGTTAGAGGTAGGACGAGTAGAGAGGGTGAGAGTGAGACCCTGTTAGAGGTAGGACGAGTAGAGGGGTTAAGAGTGAGACCCTGTCATAGGTATGACGAGTAGAGGGGGTGAGAGTGAGACCCTGTCATAGGTAGGACGAGTAGAGGGGGTGAGAGTGGGACCCTGTCATAGGTAGGACGAGTAGAGGGGGTGAGAGTGAGACCCTGTTAGAGGTAGGACGGGTAGAGGGTGTGAGAGTGAGACCCTGTCATAGGTAGGACGGGTACATGGGGTGAGAGTGAGACCCTGTCAGAGGTAGGACGGGTAGAGGGATGAGAGTGAGACCCTGTCATAGGTAGGACGGGTAGAGAGGGTGAGAGTGAGACCCTGTCAGAGGTAGGACGGGTAGAGGGGGTGAGAGTGAGACCCTGTCAGAGGTAGGACGGGTACATGGGGTGAGAGTGAAACCCTGTCAGAGGTAGGACGGGTACATGGGGTGAGAGTGAGACCCTGTCAGAGGTAGGACGGGTAGAGGGGGTGAGAGTGAGACCCTGTCAGAGGTAGGACGGGTAGAGAGGGTGAGAGTGAGACCCTGTCATAGGTATGACGAGTAGAGGGGGTGAGAGTGAGACCCTGTCAGAGGTAGGACGGGTAGAGGGGTGAGAGTGAGACCCTGTCAGAGGTAGGACGAGTAGAGGGGGTGAGAGTGAGACCCTGTCAGAGGTAGGACGGGTAGAGGGGGTGAGAGTGAGACCCTGTCAGAGGTAGGACGGGTAGAGGGGGTGAGAGTGAGACCCTGTCAGAGGTAGGACGGGTACATGGGGTGAGAGTGAGACCCTGTCAGAGGTAGGACGGGTAGAGGGGGTGAGAGTGAGACCCTGTCAGAGGTAGGACGGGTACATGGGGTGAGAGTGAGACCCTGTCAGAGGTAGGACGGGTAGAGGGGGTGAGAGTGAGACCCTGTCATAGGTATGACGAGTAGAGGGGGTGAGAGTGAGACCCTGTCAGAGGTAGGACGGGTAGAGGGGGTGAGAGTGAGACCCTGTCAGAGGTAGGACGAGTAGAGGGGGTGAGAGTGAGACCCTGTCAGAGGTAGGACGGGTAGAGGGGGTGAGAGTGAGACCCTGTCAGAGGTAGGACGGGTAGAGGGGGTGAGAGTGAGACCCTGTCAGAGGTAGGACGGGTACATGGGGTGAGAGTGAGACCCTGTCAGAGGTAGGACGGGTAGAGGGGTGAGAGTGAGACCCTGTCAGAGGTAGGACGGGTACATGGGGTGAGAGTGAGACCCTGTCAGAGGTAGGACGGGTAGAGGGGGTGAGAGTGAGACCCTGTCAGAGGTAGGACGGGCAGAGGGGGTGAGAGTGAGACCCTGTCAGAGGTAGGACGGGCAGAGGGGGTGAGAGTGAGACCCTGTCAGAGGTAGGACGGGCAGAGGGGGTGAGAGTGAGACCCTGTCAGAGGTAGGACGGGTAGAGGGTGTGAGAGTGAGACCCTGTCAGAGGTAGGACGGGTAGAGGGGGTGAGAGTGAGACCCTGTCATAGGTAGGACGGGTAGAGGGTGTGAGAGTGAGACCCTGTCAGAGGTAGGACGGGTAGAGGGGGTGAGAGTGAGACCCTGTCAGAGGTAGGACGGGTAGAGGGGGTGAGAGTGAGACCCTGTCAGAGGTAGGACGGTAGAGGGGGTGAGAGTGAGACCCTGTCAGAGGTAGGACGGGTAGAGAGGGTGAGAGTGAGACCCTGTTAGAGGTAGGACGAGTAGAGAGGGTG
Organism: Megaustenia siamemsis; assembly: GCA_032433765.1. NCBI lineage: Eukaryota > Metazoa > Mollusca > Gastropoda > Stylommatophora > Ariophantidae > Megaustenia > Megaustenia siamemsis. The sequence goes on along the minus strand of JAVIAB010000047.1, from coordinate 58,563,258 downwards.
AGAGTGAGACCCTGTCATAGGTAGGGCGGGTAGAGGGGGTGAGAGTGAGACCCTGTCATAGGTAGGACGGTAGAGAGGGTGAGAGTGAGACCCTGTCAGAGGTAGGACGGGTAGAGGGGTGAGAGTGAGACCCTGTCAGAGGTAGGACGAGTAGAGGGTGTGAGAGTGAGACCCTGTCAGAGGTAGGACGGGTAGAGGGTGTGAGAGTGAGACCCTGTCAGAGGTAGGACGGGTACATGGGGTGAGAGTGAGACCCTGTCATAGGTAGGACGGGTACATGGGGTGAGAGTGAGACCCTGTCAGAGGTAGGACGGTACATGGGTGAGAGTGAGACCCTGTCATAGGTAGGACGGGTACATGGGGTGAGAGTGAGACCCTGTCAGAGGTATGACGAGTAGAGAGGGTGAGAGTGAGACCCTGTTAGAGGTAGGACGAGTAGAGAGGGTGAGAGTGAGACCCTGTTAGAGGTAGGACGAGTAGAGAGGGTGAGAGTGAGACCCTGTTAGAGGTAGGACGAGTAGAGGGGGTGAGAGTGAGACCCTGTTAGAGGTAGCACGAGTAGAGGGGGTGAGAGTGAGACCCTGTCATAGGTAGGACGAGTAGAGGGGGTGAGAGTGAGACCCTGTTAGAGGTAGGACGAGTAGAGAGGGTGAGAGTGAGACCCTGTTAGAGGTAGGACGAGTAGAGGGGTTAAGAGTGAGACCCTGTCATAGGTATGACGAGTAGAGGGGGTGAGAGTGAGACCCTGTCATAGGTAGGACGAGTAGAGGGGGTGAGAGTGGGACCCTGTCATAGGTAGGACGAGTAGAGGGGGTGAGAGTGAGACCCTGTTAGAGGTAGGACGGGTAGAGGGTGTGAGAGTGAGACCCTGTCATAGGTAGGACGGGTACATGGGGTGAGAGTGAGACCCTGTCAGAGGTAGGACGGGTAGAGGGATGAGAGTGAGACCCTGTCATAGGTAGGACGGGTAGAGAGGGTGAGAGTGAGACCCTGTCAGAGGTAGGACGGGTAGAGGGGGTGAGAGTGAGACCCTGTCAGAGGTAGGACGGGTACATGGGGTGAGAGTGAAACCCTGTCAGAGGTAGGACGGGTACATGGGGTGAGAGTGAGACCTGTCAGAGGTAGGACGGGTAGAGGGGGTGAGAGTGAGACCCTGTCAGAGGTAGGACGGGTAGAGAGGGTGAGAGTGAGACCCTGTCATAGGTATGACGAGTAGAGGGGGTGAGAGTGAGACCCTGTCAGAGGTAGGACGGGTAGAGGGGGTGAGAGTGAGACCCTGTCAGAGGTAGGACGAGTAGAGGGGTGAGAGTGAGACCCTGTCAGAGGTAGGACGGGTAGAGGGGGTGAGAGTGAGACCCTGTCAGAGGTAGGACGGGTAGAGGGTGTGAGAGTGAGACCCTGTTAGAGATAGGACGGGTAGAGGGGGTGAGAGTGAGACCTGTCAGAGGTAGACGGGTTAGAGGGGGTGAGAGTGAGACCCTGTCATAGGTAGGACGGGTAGAGGGGGTGAGAGTGAGACCCTGTTAGAGATAGGACGGGTAGAGGGGGTGAGAGTGAGACCCTGTCAGAGGTAGGACGGGTAGAGGGGGTGAGAGTGAGACCCTGTCAGAGGTAGGACGGGTAGAGGGGGTGAGAGTGAGACCCTGTTAGAGGTAGGACGGGTAGAGGGTGTGAGAGTGAGACCCTGTTAGAGGTAGGACGAGTAGAGGGGTTGTAGCAGCCTGGCGTGAGGTGCGGAGAACCCGTCAGAGAGGAGGAAGGAAAGCTGATTCAAGATAGAGGCGTCGGCGGAAGACGTCGAGCATCGGTGGGCATTATGTAGGAAATCGTCATCGTCCTGGCAAAAGGCGACGAGGCCTGAGTAACTGAGAATAGGGAAGAGAGTTCTTGCAGGATGTCGGGTGAGAAGAGTCGTAGCGGAGGAACCAATGGGAGTTAGTAAGTAGGTTTATAGTAGACCAATGTAAGTAGACCGGAGACACATAAGGCAACTGTGAGCTCTAGGAAGGAGGTGGAAATGTGGGAATATAAGGATATATGGATATATGGATATGGATCGAGTGGTGAATATGTTCAACATGCTTGATGAATAGTGAGATTTCCTCCTTGTAAAGACCAATCAGGCCAAATCAGTTCGCAATGTACCTACGGTGCATAAGGGAAGAAGGTCCTGGTTGGTGTGGATAATCTGGTGCTTCAGGTACCCTATGAAAAAACAAATGTAGCTAGGGCCCATTTTGGTGCTCATCGCACATCACTAATTTAGGTGAAGAAGTTGCCGTCGAACTCGTGGTAAGTCCGTGACAGGCATGTCAGATGCCGCATTCCTGCCCCCCCCCCCCCCCCCCAATTGTAGTCTATGTAAAACTTGCAACCTGTCCTCTGGACAGATATGGTTATTGAGTTATATGCGGGTCATCATCATTGCACTCCGAACATGTCCATAGGTGCTCAGATCCCCTCCTCAGAAATTTCCACAGTGTCCAGCGACTGACGCATCCAGTTCTATTTTGATTGATAAGTCTTCTTACACGCACACTAAGTTTCTCATTTCTGGCTGTGCCCATCTTAACTCCCATTTCCATCATCCGAAGAAGTGATGTGGATCTGTGTTTGTCGAAGTCCTGTGCTCTTCCCACATCTCAGAGGGCATTGATGATGTCCGCCCGATCCATTGGTTGCCTGTCCTCAACGACAGCGCAGCTAGCCAACCTGTCTGCTCTTTCATTTCCCCGTACTCCCGCATGTCCAGGGACATAGACAAAGGTGACCTTACGTATTTTGGATTTCTGCAACGACTCTACCCATTGCACGCGTACAGAGCCCGCCTCCACTTTTTTTTTATCATGCTCATCGAATCACTCAGTATACATGCGTGGGTGTAGTCTTGTGACTCTAACCATTATTTGAATGCCTTGGTCACTGCCATCACCTCCATTGTCATGCTACTCGTGATCATGACGTATGCACCACTGTCTTCGTAGACTATTCTGCCTGCCGAGAGTGCTGTAAATGCCCATGCACATTTTTGGTGTCGTCTTACAGATCCGTCTGTATAGATGACTGCATCTTTCTCATCGGTGTTATCGCAGATGAGACCGTTGACCTCAGCATTAACCACGACCGGGTTCTGTTCCCTACTTTTCCTATCGAGTGTGACAATACTGAGAAAGTCCCCTTGAATGACGTAGGCACCGGTATTCACTCCTCACCAACGCTGTTATCGGTAAGCCCACAGACCTGTTTGATGACATTTTCTGCTCGGCCCACCCATGATTTGCCTCTTTTTTAGCCTGGCACCTTTTCCTGTGTTGAGCACGTGATGCAATGGATGCTCTGTATCTGTACTAATCTTCAGGTATGCTCGTGCTCTCCAGATCTTTATTTTGTCATCCATCGTTGGAAAGTCAAGAAGATACCTCATTGCTACACAGGGAGTAGGGTGTCCGGTTAGCGCAATCGATAGGCGGTTGGCTTACCACGGCAACAGCAGGGGTTCGTTCCCTGGCGAGGACACCTGGGTTTTACTAATTCCCTAAAAATTAGTGGGAGCCGCGATAGCTCAGTGGTTAGTGAACTGGACTACTACGGACAAGGGGTAGGGTTCGATCCCAACCGACGGCTCCGGTTCACCCAGCCTTAAATGGGTACCGGATTTTTTCTGGGAAAGTAAAGCAGCACGGGCGCAATACCGACCACATTACCCCAAAAATCATGTGCTGAAGGTCTGTAAAATATAGGGTCACTAACACCATATTTCCCTATACGCCACTTGGCGTGACGGGGGGTACTTTACTTTACTTTACTTTTACACAGGGAGTATCCCTTGTACATCCCAAGATAATACGCATGGCTTCATTTTGTATTTTCACCAGCTACGGTTCTCTTCCCCAATGGTCCTTTTGAGATCAAAGAACGATTCATTGTACATCGCGTAACATTATCTATGCCATCATATGTAAGCGATGTAAGTTGACCTGCATAGGTTAATCAGGTCGCCGTCACAAAGTAAGATACCGTGAACATTTGTATGACATCAATCTGGATGCAAGCACCACTGTACCATCTTACTTCAACTCTCAGGGCCATCAGGGTAAGGCGGATGTCCTAGTTACTGGCTTAGTGTCATGTTCTTCTGACAGCCGCAGCTGATTCACGTTAGAGAATCGTCGTATCACCGGTATTGGTTGCCTCACCCCACGGGCATCAATGTATCCCTGACCTACGGGTAACCCCCCTCTCTCCTTCAACCATTTCTTTCCCCCTTCCTCTTCTCCTGTCATTTCTTCCTCCCCTCTGCCTTTCAACTGTCTCTCCTTTGCTTTTTTCCATTCCCCACTCCCGTTTTGGTCCCATATTACCAGACATGTCTTCCTCGGGCAAGTTTCTGGATGTGTACTACATATCTCGATAATACTCTATCACGCATCACTTACCACTTTTGGATCTGAGTAATGTCTGGCCGGCTCGCCTACTTTTTACACCCCCCAGTATCTCTAATCAGTATCTGTCCCTCATCTCGCCCAACTCATCGCTGGGTACCGTGTTTATGTCGTCTTAGTCTGCTCACTTTCACACCCTCACGTATTCTCAGTCTTTACTTGTGTCACACTTGACTGCGTCACAGCCCGTCTGACCTCTGGTGTAACCATATTCCTGACTATCCAGTAGGCCATTTCTTGGACATTTGATAGCTATCTCTCACTGTTAACGGACGGATTATATCTACAAGCTAAGTCTCATTTTTATATATTATCATTTCTCTATATATACTTACAGTTTTACGGTTTTACAGAAGAATGTTGAGAGTACCATGGACAGCTAAGAAGAGTGATGAAGATGTTCTGAGAGAGGTCAAAGCAAAAAGATACATAATTTCCAATATTAGGAAGAAACAATCATCACTTTTTGGCCATGTAATGAGAAGAGAACAACTGGAATATATTGTAACAACTGGAAACATTGAGGGACGAAGAGATAGAGGGAAGCAAAGAGAAAAAATAACAGACAGCTTAAGAGAATGGCTTGGCAGAAGGTCAACAACAGAAATGATAAATAGCTGTCGAGATCGAAAGTTGTGGAGAGACATGATCACCTACGCCAGCAGACCCGGTACTTGATGATGATATATACTTACACTTCATATTACCACATTTCACCCGATTCTCCAACATGTAGCACATCTCTCTCTCTCTCTCTCTCTTTCTCTCTCTCTCTCTCTCTCTCTCTCTTTCATTTAATCATCTCATCTCTTAACCCTCCATCCACTTCTACTTATTTACCTGTCCTAATCATCCTAGATGTAGGAATATTTATCTGTGCCTCATCATGTATTGTCGTTGTTCTTTGAAAAGGGTCGCATGTAAACCGAAAAGTCAGTATTCTGTTGTGTTCCTTTTTTGTAAAGCTGTCACTATACCTTATAGAAGTATACGTTATACACCACTTATTTTCTGCTATCGGCTTTACCGCAGCACTGCAATTATTTGCCGTTTGCCTAGATCATCTTAACTGCTGAAGTTTATTTAACTTTCTTGAATGGGACCGTCTGATTTTCATCTTATCAGAGAGAAATAGTCATCGGATCTCACCTGACGGTTAAAGCCACGAAGAAACTACCGACTCGAAATGAAAAGACCAACAACAAAAAATAAATAAATGAATAAGAAATTCGGCGTTGCAGGATTTGAACCCTGGACCTTCCTACCAAACGAAGACTACTTACATCTAGATCACCTTCCAGTACTAATTCTTAACATTTATAGGAATGGTTCTCATAATTTTTATTTATTAATCTTATTTATTTATTTTTCAACTTTGTTGAAAGACGGGGGAGGGGGGCATGAAAAGGTGAATGGCGTTATGTACTTCAGTCCACCAATTGTCATTGCACATTTTCATTGAAAATGGTAATTTACCAGTCATGTGTGGTTTCAGAAAGATAAAAAAAAACAAAAAAACAACACATCGAGCCTTCAATAAACGTTGCAAGCACAACAGAACCAAATGCCGACTGCGAAAAAAAAGATGGTTTGACGAAATACTAGAAACACTAGGGATCATAACAGCAGCAGTGGCGAACAGAAGAGCAAAAGACAGCAAATTATATCTCCCCTCAACGCTGAAAGGCAAATGATGAAGTAAAGAAGAAGTGTCGCTCAACAGAACTGGAGAACCGCTAATCAAGGGCCAGCACCCAATTCTAACATATCCAGATTGCAAGGTTAAAGGTTACACCATCCACACACAGCACGCAACAACCTCTACCAAGACCCGCTAAACACGAAATATTTTAACGCACAAGCTTTATTTAGTATGTTCTTTCTGTTTTTCAAGAGACTGTGTATTTTAACAGTTATTTTTGTTTATGCATTAACAATCAAATGTAAATAATGCTATGCTACTTCCTCTTAGTGGTTTATTGTGTACAATTTCTTCATTGTGATACATCATAATCAATAATCATAAGTAGAAGCAGAGTCAGAGTGAGAGTTCGACTTCCAGCAGACTCAAGATTGTAGTAAATCTCGTGGCGTTACATTCCAGTCTACCTTTTATTTCAATGTCACTTGTCAGCAACTCAGGAAACTGCAGTGTAAATCGGCAGATTGATGACATATGCCATGTCGTCACATTTGGTTTAAGTTTAATTTAATGTTATGATGTATTGTGCTAACTCATTGTTATATATCAAGAGAGACAAGAAGGTGATGATGGCAGATAAACATACAATGTTGTAAAATAATCTTTCCTACTTTTAAAAATTTGAACTAATAACAAGCACAGATTGACAGAACTTTCAGCACTGCTTTGTGACTTGTGTAATATTGAATGAATGGAAGCCACACGTTTTCAAGTTACATTAAAAATAATGATTATAATTATATTATGATGATATGATGTCATAATTCAATAATAAAAAAAATTAAAAAACTATTAGTAGACCTTATTAACTTATTGAGGTAAAGACATGGCAAGTGAAACAATACCAGAGAGCTCTAACAATACATTCACATACAAATAAATTCATTCTCTTCTGATTAATTTGTTTATTGAAAATTATTGTTAGATCTCCAGTTTTCCCAAACAACATAAAAGTTAAAGTGTAAAGGTACATTAACGCAAATTGGCATATATGAATAGACAACTCAGTTTAATCAGGCTTTTTTATAAAAAATTTAAATTGTTGCATCATTATCATTATTATAAGGTATAGGTGCTGAAGATCTGTAAAATTTGTGGTCACTTACACCATATTCCCTATATGCCACTTGGCATGACAGGGGCACTTTACTTTTTTTACTTATTTCTTGTACCCACTTCAATCTAGAGGGAGATCAAAAGCTTACATCATTAACTTCTTCATGACAGTCAAAACCATTCTTGTTTTATCCTTTTGTAGAATTTTCTTAATGCCATCACTACATTTACAATATTTGATACAAATGTATGACATTTGACTAAGTTGTTTCTAATAATAAACAGTTTACAGTTAAATAAAAATGAATGGCAGAATGGTTTTTGTTAAAATATTTTTTCACTACAAATGTGAGTCTAAAAAAAAAAAAAATGTAAAATGCTAAGTCTTTCACATAACAAGTTGAGTAGTTCTATTGTGAGCCCCCCGACATACACCAGTAGTGGTACTATATGTCTTTGTTAGTTGAGTAGTAACAAATGAATTTATTTACTGTAATTGAAAAGCTGTAAAGACTCAGACCCAAACACCTCATGGTAACTGCACTGGAAATGCTGCCTTTATTCTCCTGTCTTATAAGTCCCCCTGCAGACTCCAGTTATGAGAAAATGCAATAAAGATAGTTTTTTCTCTCTATAACATATTTAAGAACATGTGTAGATCTCTTATTACATTAAAAATTAGGATGCGAATGCCCTTGAAACACTTTGTATTATTGAATTATTTGCGGGTCATCATCATTGCACTCCGAACATGTCCAAAGGTGTTCAGATTCCCCCTCCTGGGGAGACTGATTGGTCTCGAGGCAAGATGCCGGCCTCAAGACAGAGAGGTTGTGGGTTCAAATCACGGCTGCACCAATTGGGATTTTTATTTATAATTTCTCTTTGTGGTAACCACCCCTGGTCTCAGCAGGGAGACCCAGCTTGAAACGTCAATTACTCATCGACGAAAAAATATGAGTTCCTCCAAAGACGGAGTTATCTGCCTGTACAGCCAGGGACCCCTGTGCACACGGTTGCCAGGGAAAAATATATTAACATGCAAAATTCAGTTCCTAGTGTCTAGGGACTTCGCCAGAGGTGAAAGCTGGCAAATGCAAAAAAGAAAAAAAAGATCCCCCTCTCCTCAGCAAGTCTTGCTGTGTCCATCGACTGATGACTCCAGTTATGTGTTGGTTGATAAGTCTTCTTACATGTCCACTAAGTTTCTTATTCCTGGCTGTGCCCATCTTAACTCCCATCTCTTTCATTCCAAGGAGTGGACTCATGGTTGTTGAAATCCTGTGCCCTTCCCATATCTCCGAGGGCATTGAGGATGTCCGCCCGATCCATTGGTTGACCATCCTCAACAATAGAACAGCTAGCCAACCTCTTTCATTTCCCTGTACTCCTGCATGTATTACATGAAACACTTTGTAACCAAATACTTCCATTGATGAAAAGCATGACATTAAATATTTTCTTTAATGCAGAAATGTTGAAATTTGACGATATTCTGCAATATGTTGGTGAGTTTGGGTTCTATCAGAAGCGTGTGTACTTCTTGCTGTGCCTCTTCTGCATTTCACATGGAATGAGAATGGTAATAATGGTCTTCATACTACACTTACCTGAACATCGGTGAGTAAATGATTGGAGTTATAATTGATGTAAAATAAAATCTGTCTTTTGCAATTGTTGCGGATATTTAATTTATATCTGGTGTGAACTTCTTAAAATCTCTATAATTTCGTTGGCAAAGTTCATAACATGCATTTTAGTATGTTATATATAATATGGTTTTCCTGTGTGTTACTGGGGCCTCATTATGAGGGAAGTAAAGAATAGTGACACTGTGACCTTCCAGGCATGTCGTAAAAGGCGACTAAGGAGGTTGATCGATGGCTTGACAAGCTGTCATTGTAAAAAGTATTGTTATGGAAACAGCGCCATATATTTTAGAGCAGTGATCTCTGCAATATGTATCACTTTGGCACGCAAGGTTTCTGTTTTTGAGATTGTGGTTCTGCCCTATGTGCCGTCTTCGGCTCGAAAGGACAATAGATAGATAGATATAATATGGTTGCAGAGTTTAACATTCTGGCTTCACAACACAAACTCTATAGATTTGTTTCATGGTAACAGCAATTCGGTCAGTCTTCTTAAAAATTTCCACTTGGTTGACAGAGGTAACAGCAGGTAAAAAATAATACAAAGAATAAAAGAAGAGTACTTCCTGCTTATGCTTGATGTAGGACTGCAAGATTAAAGCTTTTTGCATCCTTGCATTGTGTTATATGTCTTATAAAAATTAAATACCGTTGCTATTGCCATATTTATGAATATATGCAAAAAAAAAAAAAAAAAGATATTTATAAAGCAAATAATTAAATTTTGAAGTATGAGTATGAACTGATGATAGAAACAAGATATGTATGTTATTTTCAGTAGCTCAATTTGTTATTGTTAAATTGTTCGGTAAGGAAAAAAAACATAACTGTCAAATTGACAAGTTGAACAGTTCCTAGAGGAAATCACTCATTTAACATATTGAAATTAAATAGAAGACATTGAAGGCATAGACTACGTTACTATTAGAGAATGCTACTTCACTTGATGAACCACTCATCCTTCTATTTTATTATCCTTTCAAGTCAAAGGGGAGCCACGATAGCTCAGTGGTTAGTGAACTGGACTACAAAGGACAAGGGGTAGGGTTCAATCCCAACCGACGGCTTCTGGGTCAACCTTAAAGACCCAACCTTAAATGGGTACCGGATTTTTTTCTGGGAAAGTAAAGCAGCACGGGAGTAATACCGACAACATTACCCCAAAAATCATGTGTTGAAGGTCTGTAAAAATATGGGGTCACTAACACCATATTTTTCCCCATACGCCACTTGGCGTGACAGGGGTACTTTACTTTTACTTACTTCAAGTCAAAGACAGCTCATAGAAAATTCACTCTTCATGCCTAAAACAGTCTTTGCTTTTAAACATCAGACTATGCACAGACCCACATTCTTTTTTGCCACTCTGAGTAAACCACTTATCCTCAGCAAGGAAGCCAGTATCCCTTAAATTGCAAAGATTTAAAATTCAATGTGGAATGAATAATAAAGCACTTATGAGGAGAAGTTAGAGATATATGTGCAACCAGTGCATCGCAAGAGTTATTAGTATTTAACTTATTTGTTAACTGTTAAGGGGGCTGAGCATCTGCAATGCAGTGATATTAATTCTTCATCAAATTAATCAGTCAATCTTGGAATTGTGACCAGTCTTGGAGTAGTAATAGACTTTTATATCTCTGCTATGTGCAGTGAAAAGGAAGTTTGCTATGCCATTAGCTTACAGTTAAGCTGCACTGTTTTGTGCACTTCAGTCAGAAACATTCATCATCACTGTATATTCTGCGGGCTGAGTTTGCCTGCTAGGTTCAATCCCTACCCTGTTGGCCTACCTGAGTAGACAGATTCCAGGACCACCATATGTAGGTGGAGTATAATCTTGGCTGTCTATGGTTTGCAGACTCTGATGTCAACAGCCATCTATCAAATTGACTGCTTGCAGCTTTTTTTTTGAAAGGGCATATCACAGAAAAAGTAACTTTTTGTGGAGCACAAGTAGCAAGACTCTTATCTCATATCAAAGTATTTATTAGCAAGAAAAGATATACAGTTTCTTTGTATTATAATTTTAAAAATATATTCTCTGTGAACTTGGACCAGACACCTTTCCTCACTGGGTGAGGTTAATTTTTAAAAGCTCTTAAACCCAAATCATGGGCATTTGCCAAAACAAATTTTAAAAGATAACCTAGATGTTCAGAAATAGCCACCAAAAATGAGCAGCCTTTGACAGAAATGAGAGTCCTGTCACTCATATACCCCTGGAAAAATAACCCAGTGACATCTAGACACTGGTATTCGCAAATATATCTACATCTGGGAGGCTGTGGTGTAGCATAACTGACTACATTGAAAATTCAGTAACACAATGAGAGAAAAGTTCTTAAACTTCAGAGCTTTGATAGAGCATTCCACACAGCCATACAGACTTCTAACTATCAAGAGATTCTAACTCCAAAATTTGTCATTTTCCGCTATGTAAAGTCAGTTCTACAAGCTGTATCAAGTCCTAAATAGACTTATCCAAGAAGTAAAGAACAAAATATTTATGTTGTCTGAAAAAAACACAGCTAGTCTGTAACATTCTCAGAAACAACAGAGTATACCAACTCACAAAAGCAGATGGGAACATTAAATAGTCCAACACACCTCAGAGCCTGCAAGAAATAAGGATACTCCTGAAACTTCAAACTTGGATCAGGTAACTGTGGCCTCAGAGCTTACCTATACAAAATTAGTGTCTTAGTGAGACAACGTGTGGTTGTGAAGCTTCCAGACTTCACTGTATCATTCTCATCACCCACACAAATTAGCTCGCTGAAGCTTCATGACAAACAATAGAGAATTGTCAAAGACCCTAAAAAAATGTAAAGTGCCCCCGTCACACCAAGTGGCTTATAGGGAATATGGTGTTAGTGACCATAAATTTTACAGACCTTCGGCACATGATTTTTGGGGTAATGTGGTCGGTATTACACCTGTGCCACTTTACTTTCCCAGAAAAGAATCAGGTACCCATTAAAGGCTGGGTGAACCCGGAAGCCACCAGTTGGGACCAAACCCTACCTCTAGTCCTTTGTAGTCCAGTTCACTGATGACTGAGCTATCGCGGCTCCCTTGAAGACCCTGAAGGCACTGTTTTGTTCATGATCCATGCTGTTCTGTCTAAACACATAGCAAAAGCTGATCACTAAAGAAGAAAAAGAAGCCATGTTTACAAATGTGTAGTTCTATCAATGCCTGCATCAGGTGTAGAGTGTTAACAAAATTTATAAAGACATGTCTAAGCTACATTTTGAGAGCCTCCACGTACAACACATTTAACGATATATAATGGCTGCATACTTTCAGAACTTTCTTTGTGAATCTGAATATTGGAGAACAACATAGAGAAGAAATATCAAGACCATCATCATTTCATACATCCTGCCTCAATGGACAATTCTCAGAATATTCTGGCAAAACAAAATCAGTCATAAAAAATTGTTCAGAAGGTGTAACCAAAAGGAAATTTAATGAAAATGGATAGACCATATGTTCATTTTAAAAAAATCTAGAAATTGGCCCAAGAACTGCCATGTTGTTGAAAGAAGAAAAGAGAGAGAGACTAAAGACAACCTGATAGAGAGCAGTGCAAGAGATGATCAATAGTGTTGACTCATCAATCTTGTGATCCCTTTTAAAGGATAGCCAGAAATTGAGCAAAGAAAAGACAACTTTTAATCTACAAGACACTACAAGGTTTATCAGCCAATGTCTAATTTTGTTGGTCTGCAACTAAGGTCAAGAAGTGAAAGAAGAGTAGAGATATACCCTGGGCAACAAAGATGATGTGTACATCTGATACATACAGAAATAGTGAAAATGTGCAGCAATAGAACTCAATAATCTAAAAAAAACACAAAAGTAAAAAATATCAAATTAAAAATGGTATTCTTTTTATCTCACAGATGTGCTATTCCAAACTACACACAAGACACTTATGATATCATGTCACTGGACCATGAGATAAAACTCAATAAGTCTATACCATCTACGGACTCTTGTCATGTGTATAGGCTTGAGAATTATACTTATGATCATTATAATAGGCCTATCAATGCAACACTAAAAGCTTGTGACCATTGGGTGTATGACACTTCCTCAGTTATCAGTACAGTGGCAAGCCAGGTAAGAAGCTTTAAGTTAATTTTTTTGTATTCAAATGAAGCAATGAGATTGAAATATCTTTTCAACACTCTAGGGATAAGAATCTCTGATGCATGTGACCGTGGCACAGGCAAAATTATTGCTACACATCTGCTACAAAGATAACAAACATGAACAGAGAATGTCTTTGTGGCTATCACCAGAGTCATATCTGGACAAGTATGGAAATGCCACCTACCTTGAACTGACCAGTGCTTTCAACATATCAAGACTGATGTCGGAAGGTGTATAATAAAAAAAAAAAGTAAAGAGCCTGGTCACGGTAAGTGGCATATAGGGAATATGGTGTTAGTGACTATAATTTTTATAGACCTTCGGCACATGATTTTTGGTGTAATATGGTCGGTATTACGTCCATGCTGCTTTACTTTCCCAGAAAAAATCCAGTGCCCATTTAAGGCTAGGTGATCCTTGGAAGTCTTTGATCAGGATTGAACCTGACCTCTTGTCCTTTGTAGTCCAGTTCACTAACGACTGAGCAATTGCGGCTTTCTGAAAGTGTATGCAGGAAAAATATTCAAACGCATCACTGTATAAATGTTAACATTACTGGATTCCCAACATCTATATTTTTCCTTGCTCATATTTTGTCAGTATATTGCCATTCATTTGTTGATGTTCTCTAATTTTGAGAAGTGCTGTCCATTGCCTTTTCCTAATAGTAGCACTAATTCTAAAAATAGCAGTTATGTTATGAAAGTAATGTCACAGTTAATGTAAAATAAATTTGATAAAAATAAAGATGATCTTCTCTTCAATTTACATTTAATAGTTCTGCGAGTGCACCCTTGTGGATAAACTAAAGTGGACTGATGCATTGGCGCTGAAAATTGGCAGCTCAAAATTATTATGTGATATTCAAAACATTACAGAAATTTTATCTGTGAGAAGAAGCATTCAAAACTTTACCATTTTGTGTAAATTTTGATATATTTTGCAACAAAATTACATTTCTGGAGATACTGAAAAAAATGTTAAGACATCATGTTATGCCCTCATTTGTAAGGTTTAGCATTCATTCATTGAGTGCTGTCTCCACATCAAAGGCTGAACATAGAACATCATTTTACTGTCACTTGCCCTAATAGTGCATGCTGTCGTAGGTTCTCCTGTTCAATTTTTTATGTTATCAGTCCACTTTAGTCTTAGTCTGCCTTGTTTGCCTTGTGCTTTCCCTTTCAAGACGCCTTGTGGTAGGGTATTGTGTCTTTCACATTTAAGTTGTATTTTTCGAATTGTGTTCAAAACTTCAGTTTGGCTTTTTTTCCTTCTGTCAAATTCTCTTCATTTGTCTATAAAACTACATTTCAAGGTTTTGATCAAAGGATCTATTTTCTTATTTTCTCTTTGTGGTTTAGTTATGATATTATTTGCTTTTATGTAAGTATATTTTTCATACTAAATTGCTTTTTGCTATTACTGTTTTTTTTTTTCATATGTCCTACATTTTACATCTGCCTTACAATTTTCATCACTTGTTATAACATATTCCACTCCTTCTGGACACATTCTTTAGCTGGAATGACCTAGGTCATGATGACGCAAATGAGACTCTAATATGGCACAAATGAGACTCTAATATGGCACATCATCATCATCATCGAGTGCCTTCTCCGCAACGAAGGTTGGCTACCATGGATCGCCATTCCACTCTGTTTCTTGCTTTGATGGTGCAGGCTGTCATAGATTGACTTGTCCATCTTTTGATGTTGGGAACAGGCAAATAATTGCAATGCTGCGGTAAAGCTGGTAGCAAAGAGCCAGTGGTAGGGTGTGCTAAACACTCCAAAGTATGATGATAGCTTTACAAGGAAGGAACACAACACAATACTGACGTTTCGGCCTGTGGCCTTCTTCAGAATGCAAGGAATCCGCGATGTCACGTCTAAAGGACAACAAACGGTGAAGCACAATTATCTATAACTACTGGTTATTGGTTATGGAAGGCCTCGGTATCACTGCAAACGAATCAAAATCCATAATTGCTCAACTGCCCGTGCCAGTGGAATCATCCGAATTACTAACTCATCTCCCAAACACAGAAAGGTAACTGTAGTCCCCATCGTAGCAGTCTCAGCACACGCCAAAAGACATAAGGCGAAACCGCGCAGAAAGTGAACACAGTCAACTGTTCCCTGTCATACGATATCATCCTTCATCGTAAACAATTGGGACATCGAAACATGATCAAAATGGATGAAACACACAGCTCACAGTGTGCACAGAGCACTTAACTCAGTAACTCCTGCAACAAGCCGGACTTGGAATATGAGGAAACTGCAACAAGGAACACCCTTCAGACATAGCCTTCAATGGTTCCTGCCGCCTATCCACCATATACCATGGAAGTTCACGTCCTCCCGAAAATGATGATCGTCATATTGAGAAAAAAAAATGTATAGCGCTTGATGATGTTAGGACATCGTTCTTGACAGTACACCAACCGAATATATAAACACACAGTTAGTCGTCAAATTATCACCGTCACACATCAAACAGACCCTGCGGTTAGCGTACAACGAACGAAACACTGTGCAAATTCCCAAAGATGAAAATCTTCGGTTGACTTGATGGAGATATCCATTAATGCGTTTCAGCATGTAAATAACTTGCGTCCAAAATCCCAAAGTCGGCCATTGAATAGCACTCACTGTGACGTAAACCGCATGTCAACACTAGACGGTGAAGGTCGCTGTTACAATACTTGACTTGCCAAAAAGAAACATTGCTGTATGTAAATCGCCGGTGCAGATTTGTCCACTTCGTTGTGCAGATTTGCTAAGTAGAACATCATTTTGATTTCAACACAGAAAATTGCAATCATATCTATAACTACATGTTAGATGATCAAGTGGAGGGCTAGGAAAGTAGGATGTAGAAATAAGAAAGGAGAGAGAAATGAATACTACATGAAGAGAGGTAGGATGGGCGTCAAGATATATAAAATGGAAAATGAGAAAGAGAAAAATAAAAATGTATCATAAAATGTGCTTAGCTTCGAGGAACAAGTCAGTCTTCCGTGCTGAAACAAGTCAGAATGACTAGGAGCGTTAAGAATGTGTTAAGAAAGTAACACGTGATTGAGACAGGCGAGTGGAAGGACAAGTGGGGGAAGAAGAAAGATAGGCGAAGCTGCCAAACTACTGGGGAACGATGGTCAATGGTGCAAGGGAAGCTAGAGGCCCAAAAGCAAAGGCCCGGAGGGGCGAACCATGCCATAAATCACTCGAACACTGCAAGTGAGAGATCCCGCGAGAGGTTAAAAGAAAGAGTGAATGAAAAGACAAAGTAGTGAACTGGGAGATGGGTGAGAGAGATATAGGCTCTACAGAATGGAAGGCCTAGAACTGGAAGAGTAGAAAGGTAGGTCAATGATGGCAGGGAGTGAGTACCGGAGGAAGAGATGATGAGAGGAAGAATAAGGAAACCGGTATAAGTCAAGTAGGCAGGGAGAAGGGCGGTAGAGTGATAGAGGGGTGGTCCAGAGGAAGCAAGTCACTCGAGAGGTAGGGAAGTATAGAGGAGGAGAAATGGAGAGGAGGGATGAGAAGCAGGTATGTAGGAAGTGTATAGGAGGAGAGGTGGTAGGTCAGAAGTGAATACAAAGAGAGGGAGTCTGGAAGAAGTGGAGTAATAGGGGAATGGTGTGCAAGAGGTATGAACCAAAGGAGGTAAAGAAGTAGGGAAATGAAGGAACAAAGGGGGGATGATGAGGGTCCTAGTTGAGGAATGAAAGTGGGCATCAGGATAAGGGGGATACTGGAATAGTAGATATAGAGGAGTAGTGACTACAAGTGAATAGAGAGGAAAGGGGTGAGTTAGGAGTGGATCAGCAGAGAGGTGGTGGGAAGGACGAGGAACAATAGAGGTGGGCAGAGAGATAGTACAGTCCAGGTGGAGAGGTAATATAGCGATAAAGAGGTGAAGGACATGAAGGTAGTCAGAAGAGAAAAAGGGGGGGGGGGTTTGGATGAAACAGGCAAGATAAGGGTTACTGAAAGCAAATATGGAGAACAGGGATGGACGAGGAGTAGAAGACCCAAGAAGTGAAATAGGAAGAAAAGTTCATAGGTGGGAGGATGGAGTCGGAGGAAGGAGGGTCCTCAGAGGGACAGGGATACATTGATGCCACGAGGGCTGAGGCAACCCTAACGAGCGATCCGACAGTGCTCCAGAGTGAGCCGACTGTGGTGATCAGAGGAGCATGATACTAGGCCAGTTACCAAGACATCAGTCTTACCTCGATGGCCCCTCAAGTTAAAGTGGGCTGCTACAGGAGTGTCCACTTCTCGGGTGATGTCATTCAAATGTTCACGGCACCTTACTCCGATACGTCTACCAGATTGGCCGATGTAGGTCAACTTGCATCGCTTACAAATGATGCCATAAATGATGTTCCGCGATGTGCAAGTGAATCCCTCTCTGATCTCGAAAGGACCATTAGGGAAGAGAACAGTGCCGATCTGGAAAACGTGATCACAAGTTTTACACACTCTGCAGTTGCAGCAGATAGTACCACGATGGCTAAAGAGGGCAGCAGGAAGACGGCCCCTGACAAGAAGGTCTCGGAGGTTCCGGTCACGTCTAAAGGCCACTAATGGCGGGTCGGGGAAGAGCAGACGAGTAGTAGGGTCAGATCGAAGAATAGGGAGGTAGCTGTGGATGGTCCTAATCACAGCTTAGATGGTCCTAACATCTTTTGATGTTACTCGTCCATGTTAGTCTTGGTCTGCCTCTTTTACCTTGTATTTTCCCTTCCAATATTACTTTTAATAGGCTGCTGTGTCTTTTAACAAGCCCCAAAAATATCATTTGTCTTGTCTTAATTGTATTTAGTAGTTCTCTTTTTATTTTCAGTTGTTTTAAAACTTCATCATTTGTTTTCTTTTCTTTCCATCCAATTCTACCTATTCTTCTATAAATCCACACTTCAAAGGCTTCAATTTTCTGTTCTGTTCTCTTGTCTAATGTCCATGTTTCTGCACTATACAGGTATATTGAGAAGATGTAACATTTTGCCATTCTTAGTTTCAGCCCTGCTGATATTTGTTTTGTTGTTAGTATATTTTTCATGGCATTAAAGTTACTTTTTGCCATACCTATTCTTTTGTTTATTTCAATTTTCCATTTTCCATCATTGGTTATAGTATGTCCCAGGTAGTTGTAGCTCTGGACTGTCTCCAGATGTATTCCCTCAGATGTGATATTTAATTGTAGTTTTTGAGAATTTTCTTTGTTTATGATCATAGTTTTAGTCTTTTTGATATTCATATCCAGTCCATATTTTTTGCTTGTTATGTTCATCACATTAAGCAATTGTTGTAGGTCATATAGGATTTTCTGCTAGTAGAACAGTATCATCAGCATATCTTAGGTTATTGATTATCTTTCCATTAATGTTTAGGCCTGGCATCTCTGAGAGATGTTTTTAAAGATTTGCTCAGTGTATAGATTGAACAAGCTTGGTGATAGGATGCATCCTTGTCTTACTCCTCTTTTTATGTCCATGGGTGTAGAGTTCTCCTTGTTATATTTTATTATTGCTGTTTGCTCCCAGTACAAATTACATATTAGTCGTATGTCTGTGTCATCTAGATTTATATCCTTTAGGCAGTCTATAAGTTGGTTATGGTGTATTCTATTGAAAGCTTTGGTGTAGTCTATGAAGCAGGCATATATTGGTTTGTTTACTTCTATGTACTTTTCAATCAATGTTCTCATGCTAAATATGGCTTCTTTTGTGCCACTGTTTTTCCTGAATCCAAATTGTTGCTCATCTAATTCAGTATTGATTTTATTCTGAATCCTTCCCTGTATAACTTTTAGTAAAATTTTTGTTACCTGGCTCATTAGTCTTATTGTTCTGAAATCACTGCATTCAACTGCACCATTCTTTTTAGGCAATGCAATGAAAGTTGATGTTTTTAGTTTGTTTGGTGTGTATCCTGTATGGTATATGTCATCGCATATGTCTGTGATCACTTCGATGCCAAAATCTTCTTGAGCCTGTATCATCTCTATCTGTATATTGTCAGGTCCTGCTGCCTTTCCCTTTTTCATTGTTTTTATAGCTTTTTCTACTTCAGATTTCAGGATTTTATAGTTGTATGTACATTTTATGTCTGGCTTTTTGTCCCTTTCGTCACGAAATAATTCTGTTATATATTCTTGCCATCTATCTATTATATCTTTGTTGTCTTTTAGCATTCTTCCCTCTTTGTTTGCAATACATCCGTTTCCTGAAACTTTTTTGTCTTTATTAGTCATTCTCTTTATTTCTGTGTGCATCTCTCTTAAGTTTTGTTTACTTTCCATAGTTTTGACTTCTAGACATCTTTGGTTGAGCCAGTCTTCTTTTGCCTTTTTGCACATTCTCCATATTTCATTGTCAATATCCTTGTATCTGGCAGTGTTTTTCGCTTGTCTTCCTTCTTCCATTTTTTCTAAGATTTTGTCAGTTATCCATTTTTGTTTTTTGTTACTTTCCTTTTTGGGCAAGGTGTTGCAGGATTCTTGCATGTTGTTTTTTATGCATTGCCATTTTGTTGTGACTTTTTCCTCAGGATTTTCTCTTCTGTACTGCTCAATCCCCTCTTCTAGCAGCTTCTGATATGTGTTCGTTACTTGTACAGTATAAGTTTCTTTTACATCTTTCTGGTTTAATGTTGTTATATCTATTGGTGTTGCTGAATTAGTTTTCTGTTTGTTTCTCTTTAATTTGATTTTCATTTTTATCATTACAGGATTATGATCTGAATTAATATCTGATCCTGGGTAGGTTTTGGCTTTCTTGACGCTGTTCCGGAATCTGTCTTTTATCATTATGTAATCTATTTGATTCCTCTTCCTGTCTCCAGGGCTTTTCCATGTGTATAATTTCCTTTTCTCTTGCTCAAAGAAGGTGTTACATATTATCAGTCTGTTTTCTTCACAAAATTGTATTAATCTTTCTCCTCTGTTATTCCTTTTTCCTAAACCATGATTTCCTATAATGGTCTTATATTTACCTTTTCCTACTTTAGCGTTCATGTCACCCATTATAATCAAGGTGTCTGATGATTTCACTTGCTTCATAACTGTGTTTAGATCTTTATAGTATGCCTTTATATATTCGTCTGTATAGTCTTGCGTAGGTACACATGTCTGTATTATTGCTATGTCACATGGTTTTGCCTTCATTTTTAATAGTATAATCCTATGATTGTATGTCCAGTGGGTATTTATATATTTTTGTAGCTCTCGTTTTATTAGAATGCCTACTCCTCTTGATGTTCTATTGTGTTACCTGAATATATAAATGTATATTTATCATTTTGTATGTATCCACTTTCCTTCCATCTTGTTTCTGATATGCCTAAGATATCTATGTTTAATCGCTCTACTTCTACCATTAGATTTTCTAATTTTCCTTGTTGGTATAAGGTCCTAACATTCCATGTAGCTATATTTAATTCGTTCTTGAAACAATAGTTAGAATTTATCTCCATAGCTTTCTTTGGAGTGTTACGTGATGAGGCTCCAATCTCTTTTATGGTGGTCTGCCATATTCGTCTTTCATGTTCTGAATATGCCTCATGTGTACCACACACTTTGCTGTTTTCGCTTACTGGGCCGTTGATCATTTCTGATTTATCCGCCCCATCCACCGACACAGACTTTTTATATTTGAAATTTAATTTATATTTAATCTGTGTTTATACTATAACATCATTTTGTACCAGAATATGACACAAATGAGACTCTAATATGGCACAAATGAGACTCTAATATGGCACAAATGAGACTCTAATATAGTACAAATGAGACTAATATGGCACAAATGAGGCTCTTCCCCTGATTAAAGGCAGATATTTCTAACCTACATTAAGGATTGCTGTCCACACAGCTTGCATTAACTTTTCCTGCCTTCCTGCTATGTAAATAGATACTGCTTGTTTATAATGCTGCCGCCAACATTGCTGTGCCTGTTATTTCAGTTGATCTCACAAAATTGCTAAAATAACAGGTCCTGTCTTATAGCCCAGTGTTTATGACTTTCACTTTTACTGGCACTGCAAGCACAAAAATGTAGATCAATTCCAATACAAATTTCACCAAATTGAAATGCTCAACAAAAATTTTAACTTTCACTTTTTCTCACAGAAATGATAAAATGATGTTATATAATAAACACAGATTAAATATAAATTAAAGCGGATCGTAAAATATTAAATCACTTATAGTCACCAGCGCAGCAAGCACAGAAATATAAATATGTTCCAAATACAAATTTCAGTAAAGAATAGTGACACTGTGACCTTCCAGGCATGTCGTAAGAGGCGACTAAGGAGGTTGATCGATGGCTTGACAAGCTGTCATTGTAAAAAGTATTGTTATGGAAACAGCGCCATATATTTTAGAGCAGTGATCTCTGCAATATGTGCCACTTTGGCACGCAAGGTTTCTGTTTTTGAGATTGTGGTTCTGCCCTATGTGCCGTCTTTGGCTTAAAAGGACAATAGATAGATAGAAATAAAAATTTCACAAAACTGAAACCCTAAAAAACATTATTACTTTCACTTTTACTCATAGAAATGATAAAATTGTATTGCTGTATAAACAAATATAGCCCTTCATGTTAATAAAACAAATTAAATGTTGTGAATTGAGTGGGTCATAATATGTAGTTGTGGGGTAATTTTTCCGACAGTGGCGGGCTAGACAAACATTGCAGACAAAACTTTGTAGGAAGGAATTCTGTATTTGACATCATGAACTGTAGGTTTTGTGTGTTATCTCTGTTTATAATCATAGTTTTCATTTTTTTAATGTTTACATCAAAACCATATTCTTTACTTGCATTACTTATTTTGTTAGCTAGTTGTAACTTTTCTTGGTTTTCTGCTAGTAATACAATATCATCAGCATATTAAATTATTAATTATATTCCATTATTGTTTACATCTGACATCTCCGTGATGTATTTACAGATCTGTTCAGTATCTGTTATTGAAAAATAAATTCAATTTATTTATTGAATAAATATGAAGAAAGAGGGCACTCTATCTTGCTCCTCTTTTTTTATATCAAGAGGTGCAGAGTTCTCACTGTTATATTTTATCACAGTTGTTTGTTCCCAGTGTAAATGAAATATCAGACTTAGAATGTTATGTGAAAAGCATGGTTTATAGGTACATACTCCTAAGAGTTAAATAAAAGTATAAATAGTTTCAGCTTAGTGGCAGAAACCATAAATTATGATAAATTGATGTAAGTTGGAAATTTGCAGTTGCTTTCAAAATGAAAATAAAAGAGGGAAACAACGGGTTCAATTGTGTGTGTGTTCATGCATATGCGCATATGTGTGGGTTTGTTTGAGGGAGAGAGGGGAATAAAACCCTGATCTGTACACTATGTGTGATCTGTACACTATGTGTGATCTGTACACTATGTGTGATCTGTACACTATGTGTGATCTGTACACTATGTGTGATCTGTACACTATGTGTGATCTGTACACTATGTGTGATCTGTACACTATGTGTGATCTGTACACTATGTGTGATCTGTACACTATGTGATGACTGTTCTAATACTGAGCATGTCAAGTTTAATCAAAGCTCTATCAGTATCCCATCCAACAAAAAAAAAATAACTTACCATTTGGGCATTTCATTCATTCACTGGATGCTCTCTCCACATCGTAGGTTGGCTACCATAGAGCGTCATTTTATTCAGCCTCTTGTCTTGATGCAATTCCATTTTGTAAGGGTTGCTCTTATTTTGTAAGGGTTTTTCTAAAAGAAAGTGAATTTGAATGCCATACAAGACAATTTGTAAGGAAAAACAAATATTTGTGTGAATTTCTGCATATTTTTCTCATTTAAATAAACCAGGACATACGTAGGGAGGTCAAAAAGTAATGCACACCAATTTTTTTCTCGGAAACTATTCGGGCAAAATGTGTGAAATTTTCACAGATTGTAGCTGAACATCCCCTTTACACTACCTATTTTTCAACATAATCTCTGTCCAAGCGTATTGCCTTACGCCAACGCAAAACTAGGTCATGAATGCCTCGTTTGTACCAAGTTTTGTCCTGCTCGCGTAGCCATTTTTTAACTGCACGGATCACATCCTCATCATTGTCAAAGTGTGTCCCACGCAGGAATTTTTTGAGTGGTCCAAACAGATGGAAATCTGAGGGAGCCAGATCAGGGCTGTAAGGTGGATGGGGCAGTACAGTCCAACCAAATTTGTTGATTGCTTCCCGTGTTACCAGACTTGTGTGAGGGCGTGCATTGTCATGTTGAAGCAACAAATCTGCAGATGGCTTATTAGGCCGAACTCTGTGGAACCGATTTTTGAGTTTTGTCAGTGTATTGATGTAAGCTGTCGAGTTGATTGTCTCACCTCTTGTCATTACATCAACAAGAATCACACCATCAATGTCCCAGAAGACAGTGATCATCACCTTTCCGGCTGATGGAGATGTTTTGAATTTTTTTCTTTTTGGTGACTGCGGATGATGCCATTCCATTGACTGCATTTTTGTTTCAGGCTCATAATAATGTGCCCACGTTTCGTCACCGGTAACAATTTTTGACAAAAACATTTCTCATTCAACACCGAAACGCTCCAACAATTCAGAACAGAATGTTTTCCTTTGAACTCTGTGATCATTTGTTAGGCACCGAGGAACCCATCGAGCGCAAATCTTTGAATATCCGAGAGTTTTAAAAATTGCGATTGCACTTCCCTTGCTGACTGTAAGCTGCAATGCCAATTGCTGACTAGTGATACGCCTATCCTTACGAATAATGGCATCAGCCCGGTTTAACATGTCTGTGCTGGTACCGAGGCAACACGTCCAGAACGCGGTAAATCATGCAGCTCCACTCGTACACTTTCTGCAGCTTTAATTCTCTCAACCCAGCGACTAACTGTGCTCCTATCGACTGCAGAACATTTGTACACTGCACACAGTCGTTTATGAATGTTTGCCACAGTTTCTTTTTCCGCAACCAGAAATTCTATGACAATTCGCTGTTTGTAACGGACATTGTTGACAAGCTCCATTTTAACGGTTCATAGATTGCGTAATATTTATCAGAACGCTGTGCAATTTAGTACACATAATTGGAATATGTCATATTCCAAGTGTGCAAAATTTCATATTCCTATCTTTATTATTAGCCGAGAAAAAATTGGTGTGCATTACTTTTTGACCTCCCGTATTACAATTTGTGCTGAATTGTGGAAATAGCTGCGCTTATATGTAAATGAAATAGACCCAAACTTATGTCATTTGAAGTGGACTATAAAATTTGAGTACAACAAATGACACTACACTTTACAAATACCCAAGAAAAATGTAGACAAATGACGCTTCACAGTTACACATATCCAATAAAAAGTGTAGATAAATGACACTACACAATTACACATATCCAATAAAAGTGTAGATAAATGACACTACACAATTACACATATCCAATAAAAGTGTAGATAAATGACACTACACAATTACACATATCCAATAAAAATATAGTTTTAACTACAGTTTTGTAACAGAAACAGTGATCTAATATAGCCTAGAAGTCATATTCTAAAGTTGAACAGATTGTACCTTGCCAAAAAGAAGACAAAAAATCCAAAGCCAGCCAGCTATACTACAAAGATCCAGTAAGAGAAGCATTGACATGTAATGGTTTTTTTTCATTTTTAAGACTTACTGGTGTACTTCACAGGTTTGTCTTGAAAAAACATGGATGCCATTCTTGTGTGTTTTGGTTATTGCCTTTGGTCAACTAAAAATAATGAGAAGAAAATTTGTGCTAAGATTAATTGATTAAGTACTCTCAGAAAATAATCTCTCTTTTATTTCTTTTGCCAATTATTTCTTACCTCACAATTCTAAAATTGTTTTCTGTAGACTTAAGAACAGAGTATGCTCACAATGTAGCTAGACTAGAAAGAAACATTAATATGAATAAAACATGATCTTTGTTTGTTATTTATTGTTTATAGTTTGACCTTGTCTGTGAGAGTCGCACAAAAAGATCTGTGGCTACTATGACATTCTATGGTGGCTATTTAATTGGTGTTTTTGTCCTTGGAGCAATTTCTGACATGTAAGTCCTTTCTTTCTCTTTTCAATTGTGTTTGTTTTTCTGAATCATATATTTTGAATAACATTTTTTGTTTATTTATTCTATCTATCTATCTATCTATTGACCTTTCGAGCCGTAACCGGCCCATAGGGCGTAGACCAAGATACACCTTCTCCTATATGAATTTTTGTGTTTATTTATTACTGGATAAAATAACTAGAGAATAGAGATTATTTGGAATTAGATATGAAAGTGCAATAGGATTATCATTTTTTTAAAAATCAGTTGTGCAGATGATCTTCTTTGTAAACTTTTAGAGAATAAGTTTGAATGTGTTTTTTTACCCTTTAGTCTGATTTAATTAGTCTTATAATAATACTGGACTTCAAATTTGAATTTTATCCACTTCTAGTGTACTGGAGATTTGTGCAAGAGATGCTCTGGAGTTATCTATCAGTAATACTGAATGTGATTTTCTTTAATTAGTGCGTTTAACATATTGTGTATATTCATGTTAACATATTTAATATATTTAACAGCAATGTACAGACATGAAGAGAACAACCTAAATTTAGGTGAAAATAAAACAGTATATGCTACCTACACCTTTTTTCATTACTTTCTTTGAGTAACTGTTGAGCTTATCCCTTGCCACTCGCTAGGTCTGTTGCAGATTATGAGTCTATTATAATTCAAGGGTAGTGTAATCTTTGTAACCAATGGTAGACTGTGACTTCACTAACAAGCCAGTTGTTGCCAATTTACACATTGATGTTGTCTCACAGAGCAACACAACATAATTTCACAATAGACAGAATGTCCCTTACAACTTGAATCAAATGTTCTTGAATCATCTCTACCCATATAAAAAGGTAATTTTTGTATAGTACCAGAAGTTGAACCAGCAGTTAAATAAATTAAGAAAGGAAACCTCCTGGAGTTAATCAATTAAAACAGCAGAATTAATACCAGCAGGAGGAAGAATTCTAATAACACCACAATCTGTAATAAAATCTGGAATTAAGAAGATGAGGCTTAGAACAAGGCAATCTTAATAAATTCTAAAATAAAAATAAAAAAATTAGTCTGCAACAGTTTCACAATGATATTGTTTGCACACTAATGTTTCTAGCAACTCATTGATTACCCTTGCAGCTCATCTTTCCTACTTGTTTGATGCTGCATTTCAAATTACTGCAGTTTTAAGACCACATTCTCACTCATAAAAAGTAAAAGTAGTAAAGTACCCCCATCACACCAAATGGCATATAGGGAATATGGTGTTAGTGACCATAATTTTTACAGACCTTCGACATATGATTTTTAAGGTAATGTGGTCGGTATTACGCCCGTGCCGCTTTACTTTCCCAGAAAAAATTCGGTACCCATTTAAGGCTGGGTACATTCTCACTCATGGCCATGATGATTCCCAATATACTTGAATGACCTTCAAGACTGTGTCTATGAAATGCAACAGTAACTCCTTCAATTTTTTCCAACTCACACGCCAGATGTTTTTGCTGAGTGAACTCAACTCTGCTTTATAAAGATTCTACCCTGACTCTAGCTAAGATTTCCCCATTCTGGCTTCAGCCTCATAATACAGGCATGTCAATGTTTGTAACATCATCACTTTCTTGAAATATATCACCTATTAACATTTTAATTTCAGTGTGTGCATTACTTTCACTTCACTATTTATAGTTAACTTCTTATTTTAGAGCTCTTTATTTGTTTATCACCTTGGGATAATTTTTTTTAGTAAAATGGGAGAGGATTTATTTTTGATAAATTAAAAAAAATAAATATTTATAGCAAGGAGTAGATTTAGCTTCAATCATTTAGTTATGTGTTTTTTATTTTTTTATTTTTCAGGATTGGACGTAAACTGTGTCTGTATTTATCCATTTCCCTGTTGATCATCTTTGGAGCAGGCTTGGCATTTGCCGACAGTTTTATTGCTTTTACTATCATAAATTTTTTTGTTGGAGCTTCTACAACTGGCATATTCACATCAGTTTTGGTGATTGGTAAGTTGAAAACAGGGATGTAATTGGTGGTGGTGGGTGGTGTAAAAATTATGATTTAGAGAGAATTGGTGCTAATGATGATAAAGCATATTATTTGAAATGTTGGTAAGACTATAATAGTATACTATAATAGTAAGTATAATAGTAAGACTATAGTAATATAAATTTTGAAGGTAAAGATAAAGGGAACAAAATGATATATAAATAATACAGTGAAGATTATAGAATTATCTACTCCCCCAAGCCATCAAAGAAGAGTTTCCCAACTTTTATTTTGAGTTGCAATCCAATTATATAATAACCAAGTAATTTTTACCCCCTTTTATAGTAACCAAACTGTGATAAAATGAAAAGGCAAAAGTGAAGATCGTAGTGATGT
The DNA here is from genome assembly GCA_032433765.1 of Megaustenia siamemsis. Classification (NCBI taxonomy): domain Eukaryota; kingdom Metazoa; phylum Mollusca; class Gastropoda; order Stylommatophora; family Ariophantidae; genus Megaustenia; species Megaustenia siamemsis. Next base: position 58,535,738 of record JAVIAB010000047.1, on the reverse strand, counting down.
TTGAAAATCAAGGCGGTGGCTGCTGAAAAAAAAATAAATAAAGTAACGACTTTGGGGAAAAAAGTAAGACAATAAAGAAAATTTAAGATAAACTCTGTAAGTGTCAGTCAAGAAGTTTTTCACTTTAGTATGGAGTCAAGACATTTACATGACAATTGGTGTGAACTTTAGTCCTTCATTACATATTCACTCCTTCAGGTGATGCACTTCTCCCTTCACTTACCTGATGCTCTGGTTATAAAACTCTGTCTAGGCCCCAAATCATGTTTCCAATTCAGTAATCAGATCCTGGACTCAGTGTCATATTATGGCACCCCATGTTCTTCGTCTACAGCAAGCAATCTATGAAAAAATCATTATCGTTAGCAATGAAAATGTCCAACATCTGTGAGACTGCTTTGGCTTGATGCTTCTTTTGGAATTTGTGAGAAGGTGGAGAATCCATGTGGCAGACACCTTTGACATGTGAAGCTGCTCATGTAAAATCTTGTGCTAGAAATTTCAACCAATAGTGTGTCTTTTCGAAGAAACATAAGAATCTGCCTTAGCCCTTAATTATGATACCTACCTGTGGCTGATATGTTTACGATACCATAGTAAAAATTACTATGTGAAAAATTACACTTAAATGTAACATTAGGTGCTCTAAAAATAGTATTTTTTCTAAATTTTTTTGACACAGCCGTGTGTTCACACTAGGTGAAATGTGGGGACTTGGAATTCCTGACTCAGGTTGTATGACCTGAGTTTCACCTGATGGACTAGGCATGTTACAATATCTATTGGTACTGTCACAGTAAGTCCGTCAGTTTGTTCGGCTACCTCATAGCATTATTAACTGCATTTCCTGAGTTACAATGGGTTGTATTGATGTCAACGACAATCAAGGAAATCTAGCAGGGAAAAGGGGTGGGGGGGAGCAATTTATTGAAAATTGGTGAAAAAATTAAAAACGGATTGACACACAAAATTTATTTCCTAGTCTCCAGGGACTTCGCCAGAGGTGAAAGCTGGCGAACACACACAAAAGAAAGAGAAATAAAAAAACCTTATAATTTTCTTATTTAACCTATTTCCGACTTTCTGAGCAAATCATGCAAACAAACCATATGTTTTAGATCAATTTTCATTTATTTTCTTGCTGTTATTTCAAACTTTTTAAAAGTTACAAAAAACAGCCGTGCCATAGTGTATTAAACCGCTTGATAAGGAACGTGTTAATGATTTCTTATTATAGTGGAAAACTTCTTCATATCATCATCATCAAGTACCGGGCCTGCTGGTGTAGGTGATCATGTCTCTCCACAACTTTCAATCTCGACAGTTCTTTATTATTTCTGTTGTTGACCTTCTGCCAAGCCATTCTCTTAAGCTGTCTGTTATTTTTTCTCTGTGCTTTCCTCTATCTCTTCGTCGCTCAATTTTTCCAGTTGTTACAATATATTCCAGTTGTTCTCTTCTCACTACATGGCCAAAAAATTATGACTGTTTCTTCCTAATATTGGAAATTAGCTCTCTTTTTGCTTTGACCTCTTTCAGAACATTTTCATTACTCTTCTTAGCTGTCCATGGTATTCTCAACATTCTTCTGTAAAACCACATTTCTACAGACTCCAGTGATTTTCTTGTCTGTTGTCCTATTGTCCATGATTCGCATCCATATGTTAAGATTGGTTCTACATAACATTTAAGAACTCTTTTTTTATATATTCTTCATATATGTTACAATAAATAAAATGATGATAGCAATGATGTTTGATAGTGTTGGTACTTTTAAACTGTCTCTAACTTGTTTGAATAGGCATTGAGCTTGTAGGTCCGTCAAAGAGGACTTATACTGGAATGTTCACACACCTGTTCTTCTCCTTGGGTGTGGTGACACTTGCTGGAATTGCTTACCTCATTAGAGAATGGCAATATTTACAGATAGCCATAACTGCCCCTTTAGTTTTGTTCTATTTTATGTGGGGGTAAGTCTGTGTTTCTTTATTTATTTTCATTTTGTTCTTAATCAAGTATTTTCGTGTGCTTATATTTTTTGGATTGCTAGAAAGATTGTCTATTTTTTATTACTTATTTTAATTTTCAGGCCTGACTTGCTCATTATGTGACCGCATGTGTTTGTCAAACATTGGTAGAATTAGCCACGAGAGAAGCTGTTTGACAAAAACAAAATCTAAAAAAAATACACAATAGCCTCCACTACACCATCGGACAAGATGAAAAGGGCCATATATTTTAATTTTGTTTTTAGTAAAGTTTTGTATGGATGCTTATATTTTTCTATTGTAACAGAAAATAGAAATAATGTTTAAAACTCGAGGCAGGTCTAGAGTAAAATTGAGCTTAAACAGTAAGAAAGCACTTCACCAGCATCATGTGACATGATTGGAATGTCTAATAAAGTACTATTCTTTCAGCCATCATCTAAGATAATTGATGACTAGCAAAAACAGCTGTTTCCACTAAGCATCTCTGCATTTAACACACATAGAAATTCTAACAAGGATGTGAACGTTCCACTAAGGCGCAAGAGGAAAGGAAGTGAAAATTCAAACCGTTTTTAATCTTAAAAAGTACTGATAAGCAATAAACATTGTCAGCGGATATTTGTTTAGTGGAATGATTACAATTTAGATCTATGAGGAAAAGTAATAATCATTTTTGGACATGCTGTAAAAAAAAAGATAAAAGATAAAGCGGTAGGAAGATTAAGATTACAAAGACATAAAATACTTTACATTATTATAGATATTCTTGTCCTTGTGTATGAGACTACCATAAATGTATTTCAAGAAGAAGATTGTTTCGAGTCATCAAGGATGCCTTGAACATAACAGCAGAAGTGGGAAATCTGGCTAGAGACGGTGATTCTTTTAGATGGGCTTTGGTGAATGCAACGTTCTGCAAAGGACATGCGACCTGATGATTATGATAATTGTATTTTGGCAGTGTTCATAGCACTCCAATTTCTTACTTGATCACACAGGGACATCTCGCCACATTGCACAAACTATATAGTGTCAGTAACAAAAAAATTAATTGTTACGCCTTATGGTGTATAGGGAGTATGGTCCTAGTGTCCATATTGTTAATAGACCTTTGGCACATAATTTTTTGGGGCAAGAATGTGGGCAGTGTTACGCCTGTGCCACTTTTCTTTCCCAGAAAAATTTGCCACCCTTTTAAGGATGGGTGAACCTGAAATCATGATCGAACCTAACCTCTTGTCCTTAGTAATGCAACTCACTAAGCACTGAGCTACAATGGCTCCCAGCATCAGTAAGAATCCTTTAAAATTTATTACATTAAAAATATGTAAAATATCAACCACTCAATGAGATAGAGTTGCTTGGACAGAACAGAGACAAATGGCGAGATTTTATAAAAGATCTTTACAAGGATTGAAAACTGCTAGAATAAAATTTAGATAAGAGAAAGAGTATCTGGGTCTTTTGCCCTATGGGCCGGCTACGACTTGAAAGGTCAGTAGATAGATAGAATACATTAACCTAATTTTCTTTTTATCTTTGTAGACTTACGTTCCCACAAATTCTAATATTTTATTCTCTACCCTCTCTTGGAAATGTCTAAACTAAATTACGTTAAAGTAGCGTGGAGGTATACATAATGCATCATTACCCAAATATTGTGGATTTGTTTCATGTGAGACATGTCTATATTACACACATGAAAAAATGGCAGAGCTGTAGAGATAAGATAACAGCAAGAAAGTACCCAAGTATTTTGGGTTGCAGCACTTTGTTTTAGGAAAATATAGTGAGGTGCATTGTGAATCCTGTGCAAAATCTATACTAGAAGGATAGCAGCAAGGAATTGTAGGAAATGGAGAGTTTTTAAAAATGACTGTCTTATATGCCCATCTTCAGTTTGCAACTGAAAGAAGTTGCCTTCCCTATTGAAAACATTTGTAGCTACCTTTATAGGCATGTCATGTGCCGAAGGTTTGTAAAATTTATGGTCATTAACACCATATTCCCTATACTTTAGAAATACTAAAGGGGGGTACTTTACTTTACTTTTCCTTTATAGGCATACTCAAATTTTCCATTAGAAAAGTAATATTTTTTTTTTATATGGAAAGAAATAATTTTATATTATTGAAATTTATGTATATGATAGTAAAACCCTTTAGAGATTTGGAAATATAATAAACTACACAGGAATTGACAGTTTTTGTTTTTTCTATTCTAGTTTAATACCTGAGTCTCCAAGATGGCAGATTCAAAGAGGTCAGTATGCAAAAGCACGTGCAACAGTTGAGAAAATGGCATCTGTAAACAAGACTAAAGTGCCAGAGCATGTCCTTGAAGATGTGATGCCTATCAAAGAGGCAGAGAAGCAGCCTATGCTAAATGGACTGAAACAAGTTCCAGATGATTTGAAGAAGCAAGAAAATAAGGGGCGTCTTGTTGATTTGTTTAAGAACAAAGTACTCTTTAAAAGGACATGCATCATATTTTTTAACTGGTAAGACATGAAAAGTTCAGTGCTAATGTGTAATGCATTGTTCTCCATCAGTACATACTTTAGACATCAATCTTAATAAGTTCAAAGAGAGCTTTGGCAGTTCAAAATCAGTGAGATCTACATACACCTTGTCCAAGAATAATACTCATCTTACAAGAGGTAAAGGTAAAGTGCGAGACTTGAATCGGCATCTTTGCATGCGTGTTTTCACCCATATGTGCTCGGTTGCCTATCCAGAAGTGTTCGGAGACTTCTGGATAGTGTCACTTCAAGCATCAAAACTCACGATGCGAGGCAGCATTTCTCACCTTCCCAGAGTAAAACCCTGGTACCCATTTCTGCCAGCGACTGGGTTGACCACGGGGGTATTTTTTTTCTAACCATTAGTACAATTCACAATGCTTCCAGTGGGAATCGAACATGGGTTGTCTGAACATTCGGTATACCAGTCAGGTGGTTTTCCCAACTCTGCTACTGAGAGCTTTTTCTGCTGATCACATGTTGGGCACTTTGCCTTTGTAGATTGTGACTTTTAGTGTGTTATTATGTCTCATTTTGTGAAAACAATAAGAAAATCATCATCATCGAGTGCCGTCTCCGCAATGAAGGTTGGCTATCATGGAGCGCCATTCTGCTCTGTCTCTTGCTTTGATGGTGCAGGTTGTCATAGGCTGATTTGTCCATCTTTTGATGTTACTCATCCATGTTAGTCTTGGTTTGCCTCTGCCTCTTTTACCTTGTATTTTCCCCTCCAGGATTACTTTTAGTAGGCTGTTGTGTCTTTTAACATGGCCCAAAAATCGCATTTGTCTTGTTTGAATTGTGTTTAGTAGTTCTCTTTTCATTTTTAGTTGTTTTAAGACTTCATCGTTTGTTTTCTTTTCCTTCCATCAAATTTTACCTATTCTTCTATATATCCACATTTCAAAGGCTTCAATTCTCTGTTCTGTTTTGTTGTCTAATGTCCATGTTTCTGCACCATATAGGAATATTGAGAAGATGTAACATTTTGCTATTCTTAGTTTTAGCCCTGGTGTTATATGTTTTGATGTTAGTATGTTCTTCATGACATTAAAATTACTTTTTGCCATTCCTATTCTTTTGTTTATTTCAGTTGTACATTTTCCATCACTGGTTATAGTATGTCCAAGGTAGTTGTAGTTCTGAACTGTCTCCAGGTCTATTCCTTCAATTTTGATATCCACTTGTGGGTTTTGAGTATTTTCTTTGTTTATGATCATAGTTTTAGTTAGTTATAATAAGAAAATACCATGTGATAAATGAAGGAAGTAATTATGAAGTTTCTAGGTATCGAATACAAGTATTGGTGAATATTTATACAGAATCATTACTTACTTTAAAATATTCAACGATACTCGGTCTGAACCAATGTGTCAATTTTGGTCCTGTAGTACCTTCATAAGTGGAGCCGATGTGTCAATTTTCGTCCTGTAATAGGTTCATAAGTGGAGCCGATGTGTCAGTAGTGGTCTGGAAAAAAGTTAAGGATAATAGTAACTGCTATAGAACTGCCCTTCTAACTTGCAATGTGATATTTTTTGTGTTATGGGATAATTTTTGTCTTTTTATATGGGAAAGCAGCAAATGGTGAATTGTGTCTGATGCAATTGTCAGAGCTGTGAGCAACAAAAATAAAGTTGATAAACCAATTGCAAGTTGATAAGTGTAAAAAAAAATAATGTGTGCACCAAAAAACTTGGCAAATGGATACAGACTTTTTGTGTAGACCAGACCTGTGGCAAACTGTAAAGGGTTGCCAGAGACTGACCATGGTGATTAGATCTTGCTGTTACTCTGGAGTTGTGTGGTCTAGGGGTAAAATGGCATCTTCTGGTCAGAAAGATCCCAGGTTTGAATCCTGTCAGTCTGTGGATATTTTTCCAAATCTATGGTTTTCTCGTGTCTCTACCCTCCTTAAGTCTCTGGGTAGTGAGATCTGATGTCTAGTCCTCTCTGGAAAACTGTGAAAAAAAGGTCTTATGATGTTCACCCAAGCACATTAAAGAACTCTTGACAGTTAAAGCAGAAAAGTAAAGTAAAGAGCCCCATCATGCCAAGTGGTGTATAGGGAATATGGTGTTAGTGACCATACTTTTTTATAGACCTTTGGCACATGATTTTTGGGGTAATGGGGTCGGTATTACAGCCATGCCGCTTTACTTTCCCAGAAAAATTCCAGTACCCATTTAAGGCTGGGTGAAGCCGTCGGTCAGGATCGAACCCGACCTCTTGTCCTTTGTAGTCCAGTTCTTTAACCATTGAGCTATCGCAGCTCCCATTAAAGTAGAAAGGAGTAGGCTAAATATGGCTGCTGCTCGGGCAAAAATTGTTAAGCTAGTCTACCCATGATGTGTAAACCGGACAGTTTAATTGTACCCAGAGACATATTTGTAACAGATGTATCTTGAACAGGAGAATTATATTAGAATGTTATTCATTCCTATACGCCTGCACTCCCTTGATTGTCACTGATCTATTGAATGGTGCTGTTGTAGACGAACTCTTGTAGACAGAGCACTGTACACTATGTCACAACACTATAATATGAGGTTTCCTACACTCACTGGACACATGTAGGACGCTGTTGATGACATGTAACCCTTGTCTCCTGGCCTCTTTCACCACTCTAGTGTGTGCACGCCCTGAGAAGTGTACTGTTCCCGGTCGTCTCACCAGGTGCTCAGCTCATACTTAGGTTGTAACTTTGGTCGTGATGAACTGGTTCTTAAACTTTGCTTTATCTGTGCCGCGACAACTCCCAACTTCGTTCGACACCTAGGCATAAGTAATGACTGTGAGATAACAAATGACTTCACACTGCAACTGTTGAACAGTTCATAAGCTTTTATTACAACAGCCCTAACAATGGCAATTATTAACAGTTATGTACAACGGCCAGCGGTTACACATCCTGCTCAGCCATTCACACATCAGGTCACAGACTTCATATCACTCCAGGCTAATACTTGTCTCCGTTCCACTGGTTCACGCAGCCTGGCTACTAATATTCACACTAAACTGAATCCCTACTATCTATCGACTGTATCTAGCACAAGTTCACTGTCTCTCCACATACCAGAGACCCGTACTTCTACTTCTATCTAACTAAGTCCTAATCTCTTGTTAACTATTCTGACTGTTGGGCTACAAGCCCCTACAGGCTAACACCTAATGCATCCCCATTCCGCACCTAGCGGGAAACTTCTCTTGAAAGCTCTGATGTTCTAACTCCGTGTATCGCCTTTAAATATCTCCTCCCTTATCCAATGAAAACTCATTTCCTACATCTCCCTACCAATCAAATATTTCTACGTCATCTACTTACTCGTCTGTTTATCTCTTAACAGCCCCGATATTCTCATGCCATATCTAACACCATTTTCCTCAACTTTCTCGTAACCCCTCATGTCGTATTTCCCCCCACTCTCTCCATTGTCCATTACTCTCCTTCTCTCCCCACTCACCCACTGCTACAGATGAAGACATCAGTATGTGTCAGGTTTAAAGGCGTATATGAACGCTAAGAAGATGTTATGCTACAAAATATTATAAAGAGTATTGGCTGTCAACTACATAAGCTTAGCACACCTAAAGATGAGAAGATTGAAAAGAAATTAAATATTTCAGGGCATGTGGCTTTTATCAATGCAACAGAAGCGATTTCAGAGACAACATTTTTCATGGACTTTTTTATTTTAGATAGCAACAATCTACATGTTTTATCTATATCTAACACATAACATATATATGAATTTTTAGGTAATTGAACAAATAATTAGATTTCACCAATAAAAAGATGCTGCAAGACATCATCATCAAGTACCATGCCTGCTGGCGTAGGTGATCATGTCTCTCCACAACTTTTGATCTCGACAGTTATTTATCATTTCTGTTGTTGACCTTCTACCAAGCTATTTTGTTAAGCTGTCTGGTATCTTTTCTCTTTGCTTCCCTCTATCTCTTCATCCCTCAGTTTTCCCAGGTGTTACAATATATTCCAGCTGTTCTCTTCTCATTGTATGGCCAAAGAATGATGATTGTTTCTTCCTAATATTGGAAATTAGCTTTTTCTTTGCTTTGGCCTCTTTCAGAACATTTTCATTACTCTTTTTAGTTGTCCATGGTTTTCTCAACATTCTTCTCTAAAACCTTATTTCTACAACCTCCAGTGATTTTCTTGTCTGTTGTCCCATTGTCCATGATTTATATCCATATGTTTAGACTAGCTCTACATAACATTTAAGAACTCTTTTTCTTGTTTCTATTGTCAAAAATGTATTGCACAGTATCTTCCTCAGTTTTTTGGAAAGCCATTTTTTGCCTGAGCCATTCTGCATCTCACCTCTGTTATACATTTACCATTTGCAGTTAACATTGTTCCCATATATTTAAATTCATTTAAAATTCATGCTGCAAGACATGTAGAAATAAAAATAGGGGATAAATGACCAAAACAAAAAAAAATTAAAACATAAAATTGAGACCATAAATGCCAATTTACCTTCATAAATATTGGATCAAAATAATCCAAAATGAATTATTTTTTTAAAGAAAAAAAAATTAGCAATATGTTTTCAAGCAGCCTTGAAAGTTTTGTTGATGTAGCATAAAAATAACTTATCTTTTGACATCAACAATCTCAATGTATTGATTTCCTCTTCTCTGTAATCTTATTTATTTATTGATTTATAAGTATCGAACAAGAGAGACTTAATTTTTTTATTCTAAATCAATCACATAACTGCTCCCATTGTTGGTATAGGTGATTAGATATTATCATTAATTTAAATATTCAAAAAAAAAGTTAATTTACTGGCTTTTTCAGCCGTCATCAATTGAATTCTAATATTAACCCTAGATTATGACACCTTTGTAAAATTTACAAACTCAAAATACATTTTTTTTTAATCAACAGTTTGCCGCAAGAAAACATTTCCCTTTTCCTTATACCTTCCTAATTGTTGTGTCTGGTGACCCCTGAGTGTTTGATTTGTTTCCTTTGTTTCCTTTGATGTTGGATTTGTTTCAAACACCACATGCTTCTCGTAAAAATTGCAAAGATTTCATAGGAATGCGGCTGTTTTTCTTTTTAAATATAAATTTGGCCAATTTTCAAGAAATTTTTTTCTTCTTCTCATCTCTTTGGTAAAAGAAACCTTTGTAACATGGGATAGGCAGCAAATGATGCAAAGAGGAAGCTGAACATACGGCTCGAATGATGGACTGACAGCCAATGTATGAATAGACAACTAACAGCTCCGGTAGCCACGGCGCCATGCATTCAAATTTTAGGCATAAATGAAACATAAACCAGAAAATGATTACCACATCTGATTTCTATGTCTATCCTAGTATAAACACACAGCTGCATAGCAAAAGTTCAACAAAGAAAATACTATTATAAATTCCAGATGTAATATTTAGGGTTCATAAATTTTATGAAGGTGTCACATTTATGGGTGATGTCGTGTGCCATCAGGTCACCTTACTTTCCCTGTACAAATTGTTGGTATGCATGTTGTCTATCTATCTATTGATCTTTCGAGCCGTAGCCGGCCCATAGGGCGTAGACCAAGATACTCCTTCTCTTATCTGAATTTCTGTTCTAGCACTTTTCAATTCTTTTAAAGATATTTTATCAAATCTCGCCATTTGTCTCTGTTCTGTGCAAGCAGCTCTATCTCATTGAGGGAGCCGAATCCTGCTGCTCTTGCCTCTCTCATCAATGTTCTTCTCAGTGTCTCTCTGGGTCTTCCTCTTTTTCTCCTACCTGTTGTTTCCCACATGAGGGCTTGCTTTGCTATTTGGTTATTATCTCTTCTCATCACATGTCCAACATATGACCATCGTCTTTTCTTTATTACTGAAGATATTAGTGGTTGATAGGCGAATTCTCTAATTTCCTCGTTTGTTTTGAATTCATTCCACGCTATACCAAGTATTTTCCTTAGACATTTATTTTGGAATGCGTTCAACTTTGTTTCTATATCTCTTGTTGTTTTCCAGCTTTCACACGCATATGTAAGGGTTGATAGTACATTTGATTTGAATAGTCTAAGTTTTGTGTTTGTGCTGATGAGTTTTGATTTTCACAACTTTTCAAGGCTTCTGAAAGACATTGCTGCTTTAGCTATTCTGATTCTAATTTCTTTGCTTGTATCCCCTTCTCGATCAATGTGACTTCCAAGATAGATAAAGTGATCGATCTCTTCCACTGGTTTGTTTTCCATGTATATTTTGTCGTATGTTGAAATTAAACTTTTCATGACTTTAGTCTTTTCATGATTGATCTCAAGCCCAATTTTGCTGGCTATTGATGATAGTTCATTTGTGTTTTCCTGCATCGTTTTTATCTGGCTGCTGATGAGAACTATGTCATCAGCAAAGTCTAGGTCCTCCAAATGGTCTCCTTGTATCCATTTGATGCCTTTATTACCAGTGCAGCATTTCTTCATTATGAAGTCCATAACAATTCCAAATAACAAGGGCGATAAAATACATCCTTGTTTAACCCCAGTTTCTATTAGGAAGCATTCGCTCAGTCCTTCCTCTGTTCGAACTGCACGTGACATGTGTAACCATCATACATGTCTTTGATAATAACTTAACATATGCATGTTAAGAAGCAGGTAAATACAGAAACCATGGTGTAAAAAAAATTTCACCAAACTTTGGGAATTGAACCCAGACCAACTTGTAAAGTCACTGCCCCATTTGCTACTCTGACTTTATTCCTGAACTCTTTCCATACGTTTCGCCGCACTGTGCGTCACTCCGAATTATTGTGAATCATCATCAAATCATATTCTTTTTACGTGTCTTGTATCATTTTGGTATTGGTGAAATCTAATACCTTGTTCAGTTATCTAAAAATTCATATATTATATGTAATGTGTTAGATAAATATAAATATGTTGATTGATTTTTGAAACCATGAAACATTTTGTCTCTGAAATCTCTTCCGTTGCATTGATAAAAAGCTTCCGTATTGAAAGAGTTAAATATTATTATTATTTTTTTTTCTGTTCTGTAGGATGGTGGTAAGTATGACCTTTTATGGACTCAACTTTAACAGTGGTAACCTTGTTGGTTCAATCTACTTGAACTTGTTCCTGGCTGGTCTTGTAGAGTTTCCTGCACATATAACTACCATTTTTACTGTTGACAGGTAAGGTTAAATAAATTCACAAATTTATATAATCTTTTTGTGTTTTGATGTTCATGCAGCAAAAACTTTTTTTAAAACTAAAAACTATGTTAAATTATAGGCCTTGTTTTCTTTTTTTAGAATTATGTTTATGTTCTGGTGAACGGTTCTTTGAACAAGTTATAAGAAGTTGGAAGATAATCATCAAAGGGAAAATGTAGACAAGGAGTCACAAGACTACACCCATACCTGTATATGAAGTGATTTGATGAGCATGATAAGAAAGGTGGGGGTGGGCTCTGTATGCTGGCAGTGGATTGAGTCAATACAGACATGAACGATACCCAGAGTCACCTTTGTCTACATTCCTGGTCATGCAGAAAAAATAAAAGAGTGGACAGACTGGCTAGCTTTTCTGTTGTCAAAGTTGGGCAACCAGTGAATCAGACAGATGTCATTCTCCGAGATGTGGAAAGGACACAGGGTTTCGACAACCATGAGTCCGCGTCAATCCTTGAGATGAAAGAAATTAGAGTAAAGATGTGTACATCCAGAAACAAGAGGCTTAGTGAGTGCATAAAAAGGACTTATCAACCAACACAGATCTGGAGTCATCAGTCACTGGATGCTGCAAGACATACAGAAGATGGGATCTGAGCACCTATGGACATGTTCAGAGTGCAGTGATGATTACCCACAAATAACTCAATAAGGAGGAAAAGATGAATATCAAGAAAGGGATATCTTTCAGGATTATCCAAATGACAAATAAACAAAAAATTATATAACAAGGCAAAAAGGCGTCAGATAAAACAGAATGAGGTCTGGAAACAAACTAACCAGTCTGGCCATGTCAGTCGGGACCGAAGAAGGAAAGCAACCCATTAACAATAATTTCTTGCTGGAGGTGGAATGTTATAATACCAGAATGTACAAAATATTCCAGCTTCTGTTAAGTGACAATACAGTGTATTAATACAGTGTCAAACCAATTTAGCATTCATTTAAGGGTGAACAATAACAATTCAAGAGATTCTCAAAGCAGGCCCTCAAATGTGAACCAGAGGGTAAAAAGAGGCCGGCCAAGAGAAACACTAAAAAGAACACAGGCAAGAGGCAAACTATAGCAGGCACCAACTCGAGCAACTTGTCCAGAAAAGAGCTGTGGTGGCAGGATACAATGCAGGCCCTGTGCAAGGTCTGACACTTGGTAACAAAGATTGTCACACACAAGAATCTAGAACTACTGCCCCATGTGCAATCTTCGGCTCAAAAGAACAATAGATTGATAGAATAACAACCATTGTACGCTGTCTCTAATAGTCTAACTTTGTTTCTTGACAACTTTGCTGATGACAGTATTTTTTTCCTTATCTTCAGAGTTGGGAGAAAGGTTGTTCACTCTGCTATGATGATACTTAGTGGGATAGCTTGTCTGTCATGTGTTTTTTCAATCATCTATGTCCCCAAAGGTAAGTACTTGGAGAGATACAGTTATGGAAAATGACATTGCTTTTCAAGAGAATTGTTCAGTGTTATGTGAAGCCAGTCTTGACATTTGGCTGTGAATCCTAGACAATTGGACATTGGAATTGGACAAGAAAATCATTGGAGGCCACAGAGATGTGGTTTTTTGAAAGAATGCTGAGAATACATTTGACAGCTAAAAAGAATAATGAAGATGTTTTTAAAGAGGCCATAGCATAATGAAAGCTCATTTCATTTCCAACATCAGTAGGAAACAATCATAATTTTTTTACCAATTTATGAAAAGGCAACATCTGGAATATATTGTGACAAAAGGAAAAATCGGAGGAAGAAAACAGAGAGAAAGAAATGCAAGACAGTTTAAGAGAGTGGTTCATATGGATGTCAACAACAAAACTGATAAACAACTGCAGGAATTGAAAGCTATGAAGAGACATGAGCACCAGTGCAAGAAGGCACAGTAAATGATGATGATGGTCTTCAAGACACTTAGAACAGTTTTAATTTTCACGTTTTAATTTCTCTGTTGATCCTTTTTCTAGTTTTTGTTGTGATGTAATCTTATTCATCTTTTTACATTTCGTAGCTGAGTGACATTTTCACACTCAGCCATGTGATGATATTAGGATTTCCCATTCATCATTCAGTGACATTAAGACAGAGAGAGAGAGAGAGTTCTCCAATTTATATAGAGTTGACCTTGCCTTATAATATGATATTTATAGAGTAAGAATAGCAAGCAGGGACACACATAGGAGAATATATAAAGGGAGAATTACTCTGTTCTTTGTGAAGGATCTCTTCATCAGCTTTCCAAGCTGACATTGGGATTCTGAATGCTCTACTATAAAACAAGATCCTTATATCCTCCAATTTATCCTTCTTCCGCCCCTTCCCCCTCCCCCAAATTGCACACATTCACAGTTTGCATCCATATTTCAGGTTTCACTAACATTAGATCAGTTATTCTTTATCAAGTGCCCTTTTTTTTTAATCTCTAGTTAACTTTGACAATTTTCTACAGACAATCAATGGGTAACTGTTGCATTATCCTTACTGGGAAAGTTTGGAGCTGCAGGAGGATTTGGTACCATCTATTTGTATTCCTCTGAGTTCTACCCAACTGTTATACGCAATTCAGCAATTGGAGCAAGTTCCAGTTGTGCTCGAGTTGGGGCTATGTTGGCACCATATATAGCTGCCCAGGTAATCATCTGTTCAGGTGACACTAATGTCTAAAATATTCGATGTTATTTTTGTTATTAATTACCAAATTTTAAAATAATGCACACAAGACAAGCATTGGCTGATTTGTATTGGCAGACAAGCATTGGCTGATTTGTATTGGCAGACAAGCATTGGCTGATTTGTATTGGCAGACAAGCTTTGGCTGATTTGTATTGGCAGACAAGCTTTGGCTGATTTGTATTGGCAGACAAGCATTGGTTGATTTGTATTGGCAGACAAGCATTGGTTGATTTGTATTGGTAGACAAGCTTTGGCTGATTTGTATTGGCAGACAAGCTTTGGCTGATTTGTATTGGCAGACAAGCTTTGGCTGATTTGTATTGGCAGACAAGCTTTGGCTGATGTGTATTGGCAGACAAGCATTGGCTGATTTGTATTGGCAGACAAGCTTTGGCTGATTTGTATTGGCAGACAAGCTTTGGCTGATTTGTATTGGCAGACAAGCATTGGCTGATTTGTATTGGGAGACAAGCTTTGGCTGATTTGTATTGGCAGACAAGCATTGGCTGATTTGTATTGGCAGACAAGCATTGGCTGATTTGTATTGGCAGACAAGTTTTGGCTGATGTGTATTGGCAGACAAGCATTGGCTGATTTGTATTGGCAGACAAGCATTGGCTGATTTGTATTGGCAGACAAGCATTGGTTGATGTGTATCTGTCTGTCATTAGTAAAGAATGTTGATAGCTCTTTGTTCTGTAAGAGAATTCAAGAGGTGTCTTGAAATGTAGTCTTCAACTTTGGATGCAATCATCATCAAGCAACAATCTCTACTGGCATAGGTGATCATGTTGACATTCTTCTAACTCTATAGTTAGTATCATTTCAGTTCTTGGCTCCATCTGTAGCTGCCTGGTATATTTTTGTTTCCTGTTCCATCTCTACTTCTCTCAATTTCTCCAGTTATCACAATATGTCCCAGCTGTTACCTTCTAATTAAATGATCAAAGAATGATGATTATTTACTCCTGGTTGTAGCTTACTTTTTTCTGTTCCAGATTTATTTATTCTTTGATGACACACATTTATTTTCATAAAGTTTTGTGTGCAACTTAAATGCATAACATGCCTCTAGAACTGAAAGCACAGTAAGAAGTTAAGACATTAGTGTCTCAGAGTGATAAACTTGGCTTCTTTTTAAACATAAATAAAGTTGTAAATAAAGTGTAGTACTTTCAAGTAGTACAAACAAATGTCTCTGTGATAGATTATCTGTCAATGCCTCACTCTTTGTCAAAAAATTATTGATAGAATGTCTGTGCCTTACTAATGCAGCAATATTTCTGTCTGTTTAATTTTCCTTTTTAGTCTACTGATAGACTCTTTTCAATATCTCACTGATAGATAATCTGTCTTTACAGGCAGACTACACTATCTATGTCTCAAAGTCAGTCTTCTTCTTCTTCTTCAGTAAGTCATCTGCTATATTTTCACTCAGTGTCTCACTTAGACTTACTGCTTGTGGTTGTAAATATTCTTTTTCAGTGTCTTGTCCCCTGCATTAAACTGACTAACTCTGCTTATGTCTCATTGACAGACTATCTCTTAACCATTACACTCTGTCTCTGTGATATACAGGAGCAAGTAGCGGGGTGCAACATTACATTCTTTCTATGCCTCACTTATAAACTATATCTATGTCTGCTTCTCTGATAATCTCTTTATTTATCACTTATTGATGATTTATTTTGTCTTTGCCTAACTTTACAAAGTATATCAATTTCCCCAACGTATTTAAGGGGGCAAAAACTGGAGATGCCTTTGAAAGAAGTATACCTATGCTAGTATGTGGTATCTTAACTCTTCTTGCTGGAGCCTCTTCACTCACTCTGCCTGAGACTCTAAACAGAAAGTTACCAGAGACTGTTTCTGATGCCCAAAACTTTACAAGGTAAGCTGGGTCCAACATCATTCAAGTGTGTGATGTTATTAAATCATCATGGGGAGTGGCAGTTTTCCTCTTATTGTATGTTTTAATCAAATCATCATGTCATCATGGGGAGTGGCAGTTTTTTCTCTTATTGTATGTTTTAATCAAATTATCATGGGGAGTGGCAGTTTTTTCTCTTATTGTATGTTTTAATCAAATCATCATGGGGAGTGGCAGTTTTTTCTCTTATTGTATTTTTTAATCAAATCATCATGGGAGTGGCAGTTTTTTCTCTTATTGTATGTTTTAATCAAATCATCATGGGGAGTGCAGTTTTCCTCTTATTGTATGTTTTAATCAAATCATCATGGGGAGTGACAGTTTTCCTCTTATTGTATGTTTTAATCAAATCATCATGAGGAGTGACAGTTTTCCTCTTATTATATGTTTTAATCAAATCTTTATGGGGAGTGACAGTTTTCCTCTTATTTTATGTTTTAATCAAATCATCATGAGGAGTGACAGTTTTCCTCTTATTGTATGTTTTAATCAAATCTTTATGGGGAGTGACAGTTTTCCTCTAATAGTATGTTTCTTTTTTTAATTCAGTGACTCATATTTCATTTTAAAAATTAGGGGTTGAAAAAGTTGAACATGGTCCTGAAAAATATGCAGTAATGTAATCTGAAGGTACCTGGTAGAAATATTGTAGTTTCATTGTAAGCTGAATCACAGTGTGAAAGTTATGTCATTGTTACTTGAGATATTCTAGTAGCAATTGTTATTTAAGTTAAAACATGTAAAAGTACATAACTGCCTAGAGAAACACTAAACATGACACTGAGTTGAGAGGCAACAACAGTATGCATCAGCTCCTTTACCATGGTTGAGAGGGTTACCTGCACAGAGACAGTAAAAAAAAAAGTAAAGAGCCCCTGTCACGCCAATTGGCGTATAGGGAATGTGTTAGTGACCATAAATTTTTACAGATCTTCGACACATGAGTTTTGGGGTAATGTGATCAGTATTACGCCCGTGCCGCTTTACTTTCCCAGAAAAAAATCTGGCACTCATTAAAGGCTGGGTGAACTGGAAGCCGCTGGTTGGGATCGAACCCTACCTCTTGTCCTTTGTAGTCCAGTTCACTAGCACAGAGACAGTAGTGAGATACAATGCTGTCCCATGCTGAGCTAGATAAGCAAAGATTTTTGGAGATGGAGAATCTAGTGTATCTTCCTTTTGTGCCATCTTCTGTTTGACAGGATGGTGGATGCGCTGGGAGGGGGCGGAAAGAGGGGGGGGGGGTGTAAGAACATGGTAGTGGTTCATGGCAGCTGAACATCTGTTGCAAACCTTCCAGCATAAATTAGCGAAAAAATCCCACATATCAAGAATGCAGTCTACTTCCACAATAAGACTGTAGAGATGTTGTAACATCTAGATCCGAATGTTGCCTTCTTCAGACTTATCAACGTGGACATCTGAAAACAAATGAAGAAGGAGAAAAAATATACTGTTCTCACATCTTTCTGTGTGATCATAAACATAAAAGATGTGGAGCACTATGGACAGGGTTCATGTACAAACTTGATGGTTCTAAATCATCATTTTGTGCTGTCTCTGCATCGGAGTTTGACTACCATGAATCACCATTTAATTGTTTATCTTAGACTTGATGGTACACGCTGTCATAGGTTCTCCTGTCAATCTCTTGATGTTGTCAGTCCACTTTAGTCTTTGTCTTTCTCTACTTTGTTTACCTTGTATTTACCCCACCAGGATGACATTCAGTAAGTTCTTACGCTTCTTTATGTCCTAATAACATAATTGTCTTGTTTGAATTGTATTTAATAAATTCTTTATTCATTTTCAGCTTTTTCAAAACTTTATTATATATTTTCTTTCCTGTCCACCCAATTCCTTCCATTATTCTATAAATCCTAGTTTCAAATGCTTCAATTTTCTTCTGTTTTCTTAAGTGTCCTTGTTTGTACCTTACAAGAGTGTTGAGTAGATATAACACTTTGTTATTCTTTATTTTTAGTCATGATATTATTTACCTTGATGTGTATACATACATCCATACGCACATATATATATATAGCGGCAGAGGACAATGTAACACACACACAACAGTGCTCAGAGCCAAAATAATGGAGAAACAATCGCAATCATACGAGAAAGAGATGAATAAAGGGAATACTAGAGTCACTAGGTGTGATAACATCAGAAGAGGCCAATAGAAGAGCAAAGAATCGCAGATTGTTTCTCCCCTCGACGCCAACGGCAGCAGAGGAAGGATAGAAGAAGAAGATATATATATATATATATATATAATGTCCAAGATATCTGCATTCTTGGACTCTCTCTATGTTTCTTCCATCAACCTTGACTTGGAGGTTTTATGTGTTACCCCTGTTTATTATCTTAAGTGGTTCTAAATACAAGAATAAGAATGCAATAAAGTACATTAAAAAAGATATTACACTACTCATGTAGGTGATTGATAAATATCTCTTCTGTCTTGTCCTTCCTCCTCCCTGTAAGTAAAAATAAATATGGAAGAGAAAGACGGCTGAATCAATTTCATTGCACTAAGAATAGTTCCAGAAGCATTATGCTCATACCGGTGAATGGTAAAAAGTATACATACCAACAAGTAATGTACATGATGATGTTTCAACTATTGTGAAGAAGCAAAAAATGAAATAATTTGGCCACATATCTTGATTGTTTAGCCTAGCAAAGACCATTCTATTCTGCAAGGAAAGGTGTAAGAAGGAAAGGTAGGTAGAGAAAGATAATGTTAAAAAATGGACAGTCTTCAACTTTGCAGAGTCCCAGAGAATGACTGAAGATAGAGAGAAATGGAGAAGATTGATCAAGTATGTTGCTGAAGCCCCAAACACGATCAGGACAATGGGATGAAGAAGAGATGTTTGGCATTGTTTCCAGCCTGTTGGCCGAACACACAAAGAAAATTACAATTAAAATACGTTACAATTTAAAAAAAAAAAACAGTGTTGTAGTGTAATGCATTGTTGACAAATGTAAGTTAGATGTAAAATAAAATATGATAAAAGTCCATTGTGTCAGAATTTATTATTTTTTCCTTCATTTACAGATCAGAAAGGGAACAGGTTGTTTTGGTTCAGGAAGATCACACTAGCCCATCCACAGCGGTAGTGAGCTTGGCTGATGAGATAACAGAAATATAACTCTAGTTTTATTTAGCTCCATTTTGCCCTATTTAATTTATGTCACAAAAAAAGGCCCCAACATTTAATCATGGCATCTACTTTTCAACATACACAAATTTTTTTTTTCCTTTTTATATTTTAAAATATAATTTTGTGAAATTTTTTAATTCTGTGAATTTTTGCTTTGCTTTATAATGCGACATCAAAGTAAAGAATAAAAAATTACTAACTAAAACTGTTTAATATCACTTGCAGCTAGATTATAGACAGGAGACAAATAACAATAATTGAATATTATTATGAAGAGAAACCTTCTGAGGCAGCAAATCAATGAATCTTTTCAATGGAGGATGAATGTTTACAACACTTGGAAAAATCCACAAATACTCAACAACAGAAAAAAAACCAAATAACAATAGACAGCCAGAATGACAACAACAAAGAACAATAGACAGCCAGAATGACAACAACAAATAACAATAGACAGCCAGAATGACAACAACAAATAACAATAGACAGCCAGAATGACAACAACAAAGAACAATAGACAGCCAGAATGACAACAGCAAAGAACAATAGACAGCCAGAATGACAACAACAAAGAACAATAGACAGCCAGAATGACAACAACAAATAACAATAGACAGCCAGAATGACAACAACAAATAACAATAGACAGCCAGAATGACAACAACAAATAACAATAGACAGCCAGAATGACAACAACAAAGAACAATAGACAGCCAGAATGACAACAACAAAGAACAATAGACAGCCAGAATGACAACAACAAATAACAATAGACAGCCAGAATGACAACAACAAAGAACAATAGACAGCCAGAATGACAACAACAAATAACAATAGACAGCCAGAATGACAACAACAAATAACAATAGACAGCCAGAATGACAGCAACAAAAAACAAATAACAATAGACAGCCAGAGTGACAGCAACAAAAAACAAATAACAATAGACAGCCAGAATGACAACAGCAAAAAACAAATAACAATAGACAGCCAGAATGACAGCAACAAAAAACAAATAACAATAGACAGCCAGAGTGACAGCAACAAAAAACAAATAACAATAGACAGCCATAATGACAACAGCAAAAAACAAATAATAGACAGCCAGAATGACAGCAACAAAAAACAAATAACAATAGACAGCCAGAATGACAACAACAAAAAAACAAAGAACAATGACTGCCAGAATGACAACAGCAAAAAACAAATAACAATATACAGCCAGAATGACAACAACAAAAAAAACAAAGAACAATGACAGCCAGAATGACAACAGCAAAAAACAAATAACAATAGACAGCCAGAATGACAACAACAAAAAAAACAAAGAACAATGACAGCCAGAATGACAACAGCAAAAAACAAATAACAATATACAGCCAGAATGACAACAGCAAAAAAACAGAAAAATAACCCTGCCTGAAGCAGGATCCTGCGTGGGCTGTCTATTATTCTTTGTTTTTTGTTTTTTTATTTTGTTGATTATTTGTGTATTTTTTCAATGTGGTGTAAATATACCTCTTCCCCTGAAATGATTAATTCAGATAACCAGAGTTAGACAAGGATATATTCTGTCACCACTCCTTTTCCTTGTGGTCATGGACCGGATCATGCAATCAGTGGTTTCTGACAGACCAGGGAGAAATACATAAGGTTTTACTGGACTTCTCGAGATAGTGACTTTGCAGATGATGCTGGACTGCTTGCCCACTGCCAAGACATACATGAGAAAACAGATGGAGTAGATCAGCTTGCTAACTCAGTAGGACTGAAAATAAATGCAGAGAGAACTAAGATTATGATGGTAAATGCCAAAATTGCAAATAAAGTTAGATTTAGAGGAGTGGGACTAGAAGTAGTAAAAAAAAGTAAAGTAAAGTACTCCTGTCACGCCTAGTGGCATATAGGGAATATGGTGTTAGTGACCATAAATTTTACAGACCCTCTGCACATGATTTTTGGAGTAATGTGGTCAGTATTACGCCCGTGCAACTTTATTTTCCCAGAAAAAAATCCGGTCCCATTAAAGACTGGGTGAACTGGTAGCCGTCAGTTGGGATCAAACCCTACCTCTTGTCCTTTGTAGTCCAGTTCACTAACCACTGAGCTATCACAGCTACTAGAAGTGGTGGATCATTTTAAATACATGGGAAGCTATATTTTATTAAATAGCGACATTGAGAAAGAGGTTTCTGCTAAAGTAGGTATGTCAACCCAGGCATTCAATAGACTAAGAAACATTTAGCTAACTACCATCTCAGCACCAAGTTTAGAATTTATAAGTCAAATGTGAGATTCAAACTCATATATGCAGTAGAAATATGGAGGATGGACCTATAAGATAGAAGGCTGACTTAGAGGATTCGAAGGTCGCTGTCTCAAGATCCTAAGTATCCATTGAGATCAATACATCACAAACAAAGAAGTTGCCTGAAGATCAATCATTAGTGATATCAATCAAGAAGTGAAAAGAAGATGTTGGAAATGGCTAGGCCATGCTCTACAAATGGAATGAACCTGGCATCTGCTTTTAGCATCAACTTGGACACCATCTGGTAAACGAAGGTGAGGCAGACCATTGGGGACATGCAGACGAACCATACATGATGAAATGAAAGAGGCTGGCAGGTCCTGGTGAGAGTTGTTCTTGCATGCTCCAGACCAGTGGGTGGAGATCTCTTGTTCCTATTCTCCTACTGGAGTTCAGAGGATTAAGAAGGAAGATTATAAGTGTTATGTTCTTACATCTTAATTACAAGGTTGACCGTATTGTGATGACAGTTTTTTGCTTGTTCATATTTTAAAAAGTGAATTAAAACTAAGTTTTAGAATACAAACTGCTTTGTAATGATTTTAAAATGTGTGATTTATAATTTACATATTAATTTAAATTAATTGTAGAGATATTGCAGTCTATTCTCACACAATTAATAAAATATGTTTACTATATAACGTTATACAGAAATAACAGTTTATAGTGATATCATGCATGAGCAATAATGATAACTTTAGTCTTACACAATTTCTTCTTCATTTTCCTTTTTTGGTCACAGACTGACAGTTGTCACTGGGTGGTACACCTTGTAGCATCTTGTAGGTCAGTAACAAAGTTTTTCTGCAGCATCACAAGGTACTCCATGTCTGTCTGGCCCACACTGTTCATTTCTCCTTCTACTGTCTTCCACCACATTGCCTCTCTCTCACCTTATCTCTGATGCTTATTTCATGGTAGTTCTTGTGATTGTTTCTGGATCTCTTCTCACCACATGACCTATCCGGCTCCATCAACACTGTGTGCATCTCCACTTGGTGGCATTCTCCTCTTGGTTGCACCTTTTGAGTAGTTTTCGGTTCCTGTTTTGTTTGGCCAAAATATTTTCCTTAGTCAGATTGTGTGCATTTATAAGTCTTGATAAGTCATTACTGTTGTCCCCCAACATTTAGATTCACATAAAAGTATTGAAAGTTCACATATATCACTTGTCTAGTTTTTGCATGTTACTGTGTTCACCTCAAAACATTGTTTAAAATGACATAAGCTATTTTGGTTTTATTTAACTTTTTTATTATATCTTCATTGGCTCTCCCATTTGGTGTTACAGTGCTTACCAAGTTTGTGAATCTATTGATAGCTCTTTTTTTTCTATTTTAACTGGTGTTGAGTTTTTTAAAATTTAAGTCCATGACTTCTGTCTTTTATTTTGTTAATTCTTATATTCAGCCCAATTGTTTTTACAGTTTCTTTGTAATCTCTGTTTTCTCTTGAAAATGTGCTGGTAGGAATGAGCTAATAATGCAGTGCCATCAGTGCATTCCAAGTCTTCCATTGTTCATCATACTCTTGGAGCACCTTCAGTTGTCTGTCTTGAGCACCTTCTGTTGTCTGTCTAGAGCACCTTCTGTTGTCTGTCTCGCTATCCAATCTAACATTCAAGAAGAGAATAGATCATTGTTACACTTTTCATTTTTACTTCAAATGATTGGTTACAGTGGCCAATTGTTGTATGTGGAAAATGTATGTAAATTTCTGTCTGCCTGTTTGAATGCTGTTATGTTATATTTGTGAGTGTAAAGATATCTGTGCAGTATTTGTTCTTTTTAAGGTCTACTTTCTCCTTTACATACTCATGTAGCTACACATATTTTATGTATTTTGAGGTGGTTGTAAAGTACAGTTCAAAGATCAATGATCATTTGGTCATATAAGATCAGATCTCAGGTATAGGTGTTTATTTGTATATCTTTTCTTACATTTTTAATTTTTACATTTTAAAATTTTGTTTCACTCTTTTAGATTTGGCATTTCTCCTCAGTCAAGCAGGTGCCTATAAATATATTGTGGCACATATAAGTGTGGTCCTGTGCAAGGGTTTCCCTGCACATCAACGTTAAAACTTTCTTATAAACACCTTGAATAATTTTCAAAACGTTTCTTTTGACAACTATCCAATTGCTTGCCCTTGTGCTTGTCACACTACATTTGTTTTAGGATGCATTTAGTGCATGTTTAAGTTACATATCCACCCCATTTCACTTGGGTTTTTGAAACAGCTTGTTGACTCTTGTACTAACTTTTATAAAGACATCAGGGTCTGGTACTTAATCCTGCAGCTTTAAGCAGTTTTGTACTAGCAGCATTATAACCTGCTGTCAATATATGTTTGACATTTAGACAAAATATCACTTTTATTATATTCACTATACAATAATACTATACATTTATACAATATTTTGACAAATTCAAAATTTTTCTGTGAATATTGTAAGTGATTTTATTTAATGTATTTAATTTTTGTTTTTGTATATGAGAAAAATATTAGAAGAATTATTACATTTGTTAAATGTTTGATATGGTGTGATTTTTTTGTAGACAGATTTATACTAAAAGCTTTTAGATTTTATATTTGAATGCCATTTTACATACAGTAGTGTTTTGTATGCTGGTTGTTTTATTTCTTTATTTAAGAATATTTTACATGTGGTAAAGCTTTAGAATGATGCCTATACAGTTTACAATATTGTATTCCTTCTTGGTTATTTTTTATTATACCACTGGTGCTCTTAAAAAAAACAATTTATGTGTTCCTAGTTGCAATCATGAAAAATATTTGACAGTTTTTATGTGCAACAGTGTGTTTTTATACTGCTTAAAGGATGTGAATCTTAAACAATTTATAAATGCAGAGATATGACATGCAGCAGTAGATATGTGATTCCTGGATGTGAATGTTATTTCTGCCATGAAGAGATAGTAAATCAGACTAGGGTTTGCAAAATAAAATGTTCTCACATGAACCAGCCGTTAGTTTTTTTTCCCCTTGGATAGAGTGGAAAGGGGGGAGGAAGTTGTGTAATGATTTGGCAGCTTTTTTTTAGCACACTTAACTCTATAGTGGCATGAATGGCCTTGTGTTCTAGTTTTGAGTTTGAATCCTTATTTAGGCTTCATACTGTTTTTATGTATGAGTCTGTTTTTATTTTGTTGTTTTTAAAATTGATGTTTTGAAGTGTTTTTTCAAATACTTGTGTTACTTTATAATTTATATATTGAAATAAAATAGTGTTAAATAAGATAAATAGGAAGTAAAATAAAAAGACTAAATTTTCTGGATGAGAATAGTTTTATGAAGATAAGAAACTTTGACTGTTAAGTTAAGTTTAACAAGTAGAGTTTTAATTCCCAGCTGTAGCCATTTTTTTTCTTGCCTTCACATTTCAAGGAGAAATGAAAAAAAATGGTATGGTTAAAGTAAAGCAAAGTAAAGAGTCCTGTCACGTCAAGTGACGTATAGGGAACATTGTGTTAGTGACTATAATTTTTTTAGAACTTCGGCACATGATTTTTGGGGTAAAATGTGGTCGGTATTACGCTTGTGCCGACTTTACTTCCCAGAAAAAAATCAGCTACCTATTTAAGGTTGGGTGAACCCGGCAGCCATCAGTCAGGATCAAACCAGACCTCTTGTCCTATTTAGCATATTCCCAGGATTTGACTGTGATTTAACTTACTTTAAGTGAATAATCTCTGACCTTTGTGTTCAAGTCAGTGGTTCACCTGAAGGTGAAGGCAGCGACGAATCTCTAACATTTTCTATAGTCTGCCTTACTGGTATATTCTGACAGACCATTTTGTTCACATCTTGATATTTTCATGCCATTTCATACATGCTTTATCTAAAGGCTGCTGTAGCATGGAGCTGCATGCTTCCTTTTTCCTCATAAAATTTTATTTTATAGAATGATCACAAAGACAATCATGACATTCATTACCTCCTCTTTATTTCAATGTCGTGAATATTTTTAAAACATTGTTTTTATAAGGTGTGAATCTCAATTTATATTGAATTTATCATCATCAGTATCATCACTAGTCCCATAACTTTGGTAGGTGTACTCTTAACATTCTTGACAATTTTCTTCCAATCTTCATGTCTAAGAGTGTTGTCATGTCCATTCTTTGATCTTGTCTTCTCACTGCTTTTTCTGTTTGCTTTGTTTTCTTTGTCTAGTACTGTGCCCTGCAAAATGATCTTATCAATGCATGTAGATCTTGTAGCATATCAATACCATTATAATTTTCTTTTATTTACCATTAACATTAAGTCGTTAATTATTTAATTTTTTATTACAGTGAATTTTAAATAGACATATAATTATGTTCCTTCCTTAAGCCAAGAATAGTCCCATTTAGTTTATAATTTACATATTTTACTAATTACAATACACGTTTCTATTGTTTTTACGAGTTTCAGTTTCAAAATATTTTGTAAATGCAGATATGATAAATCCTATTAAATTAATATTTAGGCTATTTTACAGTTGTTGGTTTTTCTTTTGTCAGTCATAGTGCATCTTCCAAAATAAACTTGTGTATTGCACCAGAGTGAATGTTGTCATTTTTAGAACTTCTTCGCAGTCGCAGTATTCTTTTTCTACTTCTGCTTTTTCTTTTCATCCGTCCTCCACTTCTCCTCCTCCTTTTCCCTGATTTTTTATCTTGATTGGGGTGTATGGTGCAGAGTTTGCAGTAAACCTGAAATATTTTCATCATTCAAGCAAACATAATCAAACTCAGTGGAGCCACCAGCCCTTGAAATATGGATTTATAAAGAAAATGAGAAGACTTAGGTGGACATAGACAACAAAAAAAACAAGAAGTTTTTTGGAACATTTGAACATGAGAAAGAATTATTAAAGACAAGGCAAAAGAAAATATTTATACACATGCAGAGACACAATAACTTACTGAATGTCTTCTTGGAGATAAGATATAACCTAAATGAAGTATTGACAAGGACTAGTGGAGTGGCAAATTCCAAGGCATGTGCACTTTCAAGGCATGATTTGTGCTCTATGGCAGTCAACCTGTCAGTGCATAAATGGTACAGTATGACTGATACAAATTAAGTACAGCATATGTTTTTAAAACAAATTCACCTTTTCCTCATCCCCACAAAAACACCTCACTCCGTTGCCTTTACTGAGAAGCTTACTTCGACCATTATGTGGAGAATAAGGTATTGGTCAGCTCTGGCACAACATGATGGTGGTGGATCAGTTATAAATTATTAATAAAGTGATATTTTGATAATAGATTAGCTATAGTTTATAAAATACTAATAAATCCATGTCCAGCTTGTTGCACGAGCTACTGAGTTAGGTGCGCTGTGCACACCGTGAGCTGTGTGTTTCATCATTTTTGATCATGTTTCGATATTCCAATTGTTTACAATGAATGATGAAATCGTATGACAGGGAACAGTTGACTGTGTTCACTTTCTGCACGGTTTAGCCTTATGTCTTTTGACGTGTGCTGAGACTGCTATGATGGGGACTACAGCTACCTTTGTTTGGGAGATGAGTTAGTAATTCGGATTATACCACTGGCACAGGCAGTTGAGCAATTATGGATTTTAATTCGTTTGCAGTGATACCAGGGTCTTCCATAACCAAAGAACTAACCAAACTCATAAATTTATGTTTAGGACTAGTTATGCTATATGTCATATATAACGTAGCTTGTCTTGTCTCTTTATAGGTTTAGCTGTTTTATACCATTTTATGTTTTTTTTTCCATACTTGTACCACTGTTATTTTCTTCTTGATGACTGCAATTATTTGTCTTTAATATATTCTTCTCATCTTTGATCTTCTTATTTAAGAACTGAGAAAAAAAGCTAGGTGTACATTTCCGCCATAAAATATATGGTCCTTTTTGTCTTGTCAGATGGTTTAGTGGAGGCTATTGTGTATTTTTGTGTGTGGAGGTTTTGTTTTTGTCGAAGAGCTTCTTTCATTGCTGATTCTACCAATGTTTCATAAACAGTTTCAGCCATAAAATGAACACGTTAGGCCCACAGATCCACAGTTTTCCATCTTTTTTCCATGAGTCTTTTCTCTTCCATGTTTTGCCACATTACGGCCTCAGATGATGTTATGCCATTATTTATACAGTTTATGTATACAGGCTTTCCATGATGTGCAATCTTTTGCCAATTGTTCCTAGTTATTTTCACGAATGGAGAAGTCATTCTGAGATGATTTACAAACTTCTTTATATCGTAACGTGGGTCTGCCGATCTGTCTTTTTCCATGTATTAGTTCACCATGCTAACATGGACGAGTAACATCAAAAGATGGACAAGTCAATCTATGACAGCCTGCACCATCAAGGCAAGAAACAGAGTAGAATGGCGATCCGTGGTAGCCAACCTTCGTTGCGGAGAAGGCACTCGATGATGATGATGATGAGTTCACCATATAGTATTTGCTTAGGAATGCAGTTCTCTTCCATTCGCTGTATGTGCCCCAGCCATCTTAACCTTTGGCATCTAAGCATTGACATGATTATTCGGGTCTTAGCACGTTGAAAGTATGTTAAAGTTGGTTAGTTTTTGTCCTGCCATTTGACGTGCAATATTCTGCGAGGACATCGCATGTGGAAGATATTTAGTCTTGTTAGCTATAGAATACAGAAAGAAATAACTGATAAAATGGTTTGGCCACATCTATCTATTGACCTTTCGAGCCGTAACCGGCCCATAGGGCGTAGACCAAGATACACCTTCTCCTATATGGATTTTTTGTTCTAGCAGTTTTCTTTTAAAGATATTTTATCAAATCTCGCCATCTGTCTCTGTTCTGTGCAAGCAGTTCTATCTCATTGAGGGAGCCGACTCCTGCTGCTCTTGCCTCTCTCATCAATGTTCTTCTCAGTGTCTCCCTGGGTCTTCCTCTTTTTCTTTTACCTGTTGTTTCCCATATGAGGGCTTGCTTTGCTATTCGGTTATTATCTCTTCTCATCACATGTCCAACGTATGACCATCGTCTTTTCTTTATTACTGAAGATATTAGTGGTTGATTGGCGATTTCTCTAATTTCCTCATTTGTTTTGAATTCGTTCCATGCTATACCATCATAATGGCCACATCATAACACAAAAATACCAAAACACAACGGGCCTTAAATAAACGTTGCGAGAACACCAGACTCAAGGGTCGAACACGGAACAGTTGAATTGATGAAATGTTATAAACACTAGAAAACATAACAGCAGAAGAAGCCAACAGGAGAGCAAAAGACCATAAACAATATCTCCTCTCGTCGCTGATAGGTAAATGAGGAAAGAAATAAGATCTCAATTGAATATTTTTTTTTTACTCTCCAAGGTTTTTATGAAAACACAACTCGTACGTGATATTTGTATATTAAATGCAATCAGAGTTATGTCTCTTATGTTATAACAAATTTTAAAAACTCATATAAAATATAATGATACACAATAATTTTCACCTATCCCATTCTGTTGTCAATCATGAAATAGCTTCAGTAACTTTGATTAACATCATGGTCCACTTCCAGTTTTCCATAGAACTTTCAGAAAAGCAATGTTCAGATGTTCAGAAGCATCATCATCATCAAGTACTGGGCCTGCTGGCGTAGGTGATCATGTCTCTCCACAACTTTCGATCTCGGCAGCTATTTATCATTTCTGTTGTTGACCTTCTGCCAAGCCATTCTCTTAAGCTGTCTGTTATTTTTTTCTCTTTACTTCCCTCTATCTCTTCGTCCCTCAATTTTTCCAGTTGTTACAATATATTCCAGTTGTTCTCATCCCATTAGATAGCCAAAAAAATGATGATTGTTTCTTCCTAATATTGGAAATTAGCTCTCTTTTTGCTTTGACATCTTTCAGCGATCTTCATTACTCTTCTTAGCTGTCCATGGTACTCTCAACATTCTTCTGTAAAACCACATTTCTACAGACTCCAGTGATTTTTTTGTCTGTTGTCCTATTGTCCATGATTCACATGCATATGTTAAGACTGGCTCTACATAATATTTAAGAACTCTTTTTCTTGTTTCTATTGTCAAAAATGGATTGCATAGTATCTTCCTCATTTTTTGGAAAACTGCTTTTACCTGAGCCATTCTGCATCTCACCTCTTTAGTACATCTTCCGTTTGAGGTTAACAAAGTTTCCAAATATTTAAATTCATTTACCTGTTTTAATATTGTTCCATTTGTCTTTATTTTGCACTGAGTTGATGTCTTTTTCTTTGTTGTTACCATTACCTCTGTCTTTTTGCTATTAAGTCTGAGTCCTTTATTTTTGCTTTCTTTCACTATAATGTCCAACATTTCTTGTAACTCATTTTCACTCTTAGCGATTAAGACTGTATCATGAGCATAACTTAGATTATTTATATTATGACCTCCAATTGTTATTCCAGGCATGCCCCCTGTGGATTTTAAAATAATCTCACTATAAATATTAAACAAATCTGGTGACAGCACACAACCTTGTCTAACACCCTGTTTTATTTGTTGAAACATTCCCAATTGGTTTCCAATTCTTATGGCCGCTGTTTGTTGTCAGTACATGTTCTTTATTATTCTTATATCTTTGCTGTCTACGTTTATGCTTTCTAAAATTTTGATTATTTCTTGGTGCTTTACTTTGTCAAATGCCTTGGTATAATCTATGAAACATAGGTATAGATCTGTTTTCACCTCTATGGCTCTTTCTACTAAAGATCTTATGATATAAATGACATTGCTTGTTCCTTTATCTCTAACAAAACCACACTTTTCATCGCTAATTTTTGGACTGATTTTGTTTCGCACTCTTCGCATGGTGATTCTTAGTAATATCTTAGTCATATGACTTATAAGGCTTATTGTGCGATGATCATCGCATTCACTCGCACCCGATTTCTTTGGTAGGGCTATGAATATTGATTTGAGCCTGTCGGATGGTATATATCCGCTGTTGTAGATATCATTCAATATTTTTGTTATTATTTTTATTCCAAAATCACCCACGGCTTCAATCTCTTTTTTAGTTATATTATCTGGTCCAGGAGCTTTGCCTGCTTTCATATTGTGCAAGGCGTCTTCCACTTCTTCTCTTAGTATTTCTGGTCCTTCTCCATTACCCTTAATATTTACTTCCGTTCGTTCATCATTATAAAGATCTTTAATGTATTCTGTCCATCGTTCCCTTATGTTTTCTTGATCAATCAACAGTTCTCATTCCTTTGATCGTAGACATCCAGTTTTTGATTGCGTTTTTCTTCCTGTTAATTCCTCAATTTGTCTGTATATAGCTTTAGCATCTCCTTTTTGTTGCATTTCAATCTCTTTGCATCTCTCTTTTAGCCATGCTTCTTTTGCTTCATTGCATTTTACTACAATTTCTTTATTCAATCTCTTATACTCATCTTTATTTTCTTTATTTCTTCTTCTTGTATCCATTAGCTGCAAAATGTCATCCATTTCTTTCTTGAATTTGTCCTCACTGGTGGTATGTTTGTTGCATTGATTCTTTTAGCATTTCCCACTGTTCATCAATGCTTTGTATCTTCTCTATTGCATTGTACCGGTTCTGAATTGTGATTTTATATTTGTCTTGCAGCTTCTTGTCTGATTTTAGTCAATCTAAATTTAACTTGATGTTAACTGAGGCTCGTTTTGTTGTTTTTAATTTTACTCTAAGCTTTCCCACAACTGGTACATGATCCTGGTCCGATCTGCCCCTGGTCTAGTTTTCACACACACCAAACTGTTTCTAAATTTATTGTTTATCATTATATAATCAATTTGATTACGTGCGTTGTCCCCTGGGCTTTTCCATGTCCACAGACATTTTGGATGTTGCTTAAACCAGGTGTTTCCTATCACCATGTTGTGTGTTCTTGCCAAGTCAATAAGTTTCTCACCTCTTTCATTCCTCTCGCCTAAGCCATAATGACCAACTACTTCCTCAACTCTTTCCTTTCCTACTTTTGCGTTAAAATACCCTAGAACTATGGTGTTTTCGTGTGGTTTGCATTTATGAAGTGCCTCATTTAACTCGTTGTAAAATTTATCAATTGTTTCCTCTAGACTGTCTGCTGTTGGTGCATAAACTTGTATAAGATTTATGTTTATTGACTTTCCATGCAATTTCACTAAAAGGACTCTGTCAGATATTGGGTAAAAGCCTTTCACTGTTCTTGCTCTTTCTGCATCCAAGATGATACCTACTCCTCTTTGTGTTCAGTACCTCCAGAATAGATTATTTTGGCAAAGTCCCAGTAATTGTAACCCCATTCTTTTCATTTCTTGTATGATGTTTTCTAGTTTACCCTTCTGCATGAGTGTTCTCACATTCCAAGTACCTATCTTTAGATTTTGTTTTATCTTTATTTTGCTTACAGTAGCTTGATGACGATCGAGTATCACCTGTGACACATGATGTCCCCTACCGAACGAGGGTTTTACATTGGAATCCCCCTTAACGTTGTTGTCGTTATTTCTATTGTTGTGGCGATTCATGATTGTAAAAAGAATTTACGACGGCGGTTTTCTGTTGCCTTCCGTGGGTTTGTTTACGGTTGGCTCCGTTAGCCTTTGACTAAAAAGTCTCACCCACAAGGCAGTGGGGTTGTTTTACTTCGGTGTACCCTCCCTTAGCCTTTTACTCTCCCGAGCTTACCTGCAAGGTAGCCACAGGTTGCACTGTTTACTGCATACAGTAGCAGGTAAAATTACCTGACCTGACAAACACAGATACAACAATGACAAACAAATACAGAAGAGTCGACCGTATCCTGCAAGATTAAAACCCATGAGTATATTTATCTCACCAATGCCATGTCTTCTGTACAGGCAGCTTCATAGTTTGCTAAGTCTCATGAAGATAATGATAAATAATTGCAGTGATGTGGTAAAGCTGGTAGTAGGAGCAAGTAGTGGGGTGTGAAGTACGCTTATACAAGGTATAGTGGCAGCTTTACGAAAAGGGAACACAACAAAATACTGACGTTTCAGCCTACATGTAACCTTCTTCAGAAAACGAAAACAACACAAACGAACAACGAAATAAAGTAAACTCTACTTTCCTTTCTCCTCTTCCCTTGCTTACCTGTCCCACTCATCCTAGATGTAGTAAAGTTTACTTCATTTCGTTGGTCGTTTGTGTTGTTCTCGTTTTCTGAAGAAGGCCGCATGTAGGCCGAAACGTCAGTATTTTGTTGTGTTCCTTTTTTGTAAAGCTGTCACCATACCTTGTAGGAGTGTACGTTACACTCACTACTTCCTCTTAAGATCATAGCATAATATAGCTAGATATTTGAGAAAATGAGGATGTGTTTTTTTTTGGGGGTAACGACAATAATATTGTAAAACTATTGATTATATACGACTATGTAATTGTGGCAATGACCTAGGTGTTTCCAAATAAATAAACTCGCCGCCATGTTGGCTCTATTACGCATTTACAAATTGGAGTTGGTTGTCAGTTGCGTCACTCACATATAAACTGTGCACACGTTTGTCAATAGAGACAAAGTCAGATCTGAGTTGGCATACACAGCGACGATCTATTAAGCCCCGGTGTGGAAGAAAGCTCGGAACAGTTAAATCAGTATTACGGCAAGGTGGGCTGTCCCCAACTCATGAAGATTAGCAGCATATCTAGAAAGAAAACTATTACAGCCAAGCATGGATGTCAGGTGTTCGTAATATATTCCTTTACTTATAACGGGGCAGCTCGTCCAGAAATGAGACTTCACTTCCACAAGTGATGCAATAACGTGTTCAATGTTCACAGAAGGCCACAATGGTGTCGTGAGACATTGATATATCCAAGCCTAAACAGTTAACGCCACAGTGCGGACGGTGGGTTCGAAACTTGAGGAGGCCAAGACATTAATTAAATATTCTGCTTTATCTGTTTGAAGTAGTGAACATTTTAGAGTAGGTCTATCTTTCTTCAAGATAATTCTCTCTCAAAATCATTTTGATGTGAAAAGGGAATATACAATAATGAAATAATTTTGTCATCTGGATTCATCTCCTACCGTTTGCATCTACACAATTAGGCTGACTTTTAACCTGATAATTTGCAAATAAAGGCCTACAGCAATTCACGCTAAAAAAAAATAGTTCTTTTAATGACTGCTCTAAATTATCATACTTATAATTATATTATAATATCTTAGTTATTTGTATTGTAAGTTAGAAAAAAAAGAACATAGTTTTGCTGCTAATTAACATCTCTTAGAGTTTTGTTCAAGTTTATTTCTTTTTTTTAAATGTAAAGATGCAGAGCAGTGACATAGAGTAGAGGACTACTTTTTCTGTCTCCGTTTCGCGATATCGTGCGTTTCGATAGAGAGGTAGCGTCATCTGACTCTGATCCTCCGTTACCGTTGGAAGAAGAACTGATTTCTAGCAGAGCCTTTCTAATTCTTATACACAAATAGTAAGGTCGATAGATATTGTTGTTTGGTTTCAGTAGGTTGGATCTCCATAGACATTGAGACTAACATATTAGCTGCGGCTTCAATACTTCAGCGATATCACGGCAATATGTATATGGTGGCTGGTGGTACACTGACGTTTAACTAACTCAATAACTTATTCCGTACGTTTCGCCGCACAGTGCGTCACTCTCAATTTGATTAGTGTAAGCCGTCATCAAACTGTAATCTTTTTACATGTCTTGTATCATCTTCGTATGTGCTGAAATCTAATACCTTGTTCAATTATCTAAAAATTCATATATAATATATTATATGTTAGGTTAAAATAAATATGTAGATTGATTCTTAAAATCATGAAAAATTGTGTCTCTGACATCGCTTCCTTTGTGCTGATAAAAAGCTTCCGCACGGAAAGAGATAAGCTGGAGTGTGTTTTATATATTCCGATAAAATATTAGAGAAGTTGTGGTCTCAGTTCCGGCGTTGCGCACAACCCCTATCAACTATCACAAACGTACCAGTTCCTGGCAGATGTGCGGGTCTATACACTTTCACTTTCTCCCGCCAGCGCAACAGATAGAATTTTATGAAAATCATTTGACGGAAAGGAAAGCAAATAGCTAAACAATTTATGGAAATGATTGCGAAGTGGACGAATCGATAACTTGTCGAGCTCCAAACCAGGAAAACGCGGGTTCGAGTCATGATGGGGGTCTAACGTTTTTTTTTTAATAGGGCGGGGGGAGGGGTGGGGGAGAGAATAAAAACTCAGACCTGATCCGAACACGTCGTGGCGACTGCACGGACAAGCTGCCTTTATTCTCCAGTTCTATAAATCCCAGAGATAAGGAAGTGCCGTATAGATAGTTTTAAGAAAGAAATATTGCAATGAACAATTATAATTATTATACATAGTAGATACTGAACAAAACCCTGCCAAGAATATGTAGAACAACAACTTAAATGGTTTGGCCACCTGGTCAGAATGAATCCTCACCAATCACCACCAAGAGCGTTCTTCTCAAGAATGCATGGAAAAAGACCAAGAGGAAGACCCGCAAGAAGATGGATAGATACAGTGACAGAGACATGTAACAACAAAGGAAAATCACTAATTCAGACAGTTCGAGCAGCTCAAGAACGACAAATGATATAAAGCACGACACCTTTTAGGTATCAGTGAAAGAGAAAAGAAGAAGATGGATAGATGCAGTGACAGAGACATGTAACAACAAAGGAAAATCACTAATTCAGACAGTTCGAGCAGCTCAAGAACGACAAATGATATAACCACGACACCTTTTAGGTACCAGTGAGAAAGAGAAAGAAGAAGATAGTGAAATCGATTAAATAGCACAGAATTAAATTTGATCATCATCATCATCATCAAGTACCGTGCCTACTGGCGTAGGTGATCATGTCTCTCCACAATTTTCGATCTCGGCAGCTACTTATCATTTCTGTTGTTGACCCACTGCCAAGCCATTCTCTTAAGCTATCTGTTATTTTTTTCTCTTTGCTTCCCTCTCTATCTCTTCGACCCTCAATTTGTCCAGCTGTCACAATATATTCCAGTTGTTCTCTTCTCATTACATGGCCAAAAAATGATGATTGTTTCTTCCTAATATTGGAAATTAGCTCTCTTTTTGCTTTGACCTCTCTCATAACATTTTCATTACTCTTCTTAGCTGTCCATGGTACTCTCAACATTCTTCGGTAAAACCACATTTCTACAGACTCCAGTGATTTTCTTGTCTGTTGTCCTATTGTCCATGATTCGCATCCATATGACTGGCTCTACAGAACATTTAAGAACTCGTTTTCTTGTTTCTATTGTCAGAAATAATAAATTTGATAAAGAGTGTAAATAAGAGATAATACTGTTTTGGAGGTGCTGAAAAATTAATGATTAACAGAACCGACTTGATGGCACTTGGACAAATCCTAAGCGATACTTCTTGACTCACTTTCAGGGGAGAGCTAAGCTTATTGATAGTTTCCGATAACTCATTAGCTATCCACGTTTCTCATGTGTTTAATGGCTTTGATTTTACATGTTCAACATCCCAGGAATTTAGTGTCGCCATCTGCCTTATCCACATGTTCATGTCGACACTACACAGTACCCTCAGTAGGTTTCTTTACACCAATAATTAAACCTTTCAGATGTCATGGAGGCTAACTCGTTATCTCCTTGGACTACTTGTGAAAGAGGTGAACAAGATAAATTAGTAAGGAGAATATAAACTAGCAAGGAGAATATAAATAAATAAGAAGAAGATAAGTAATAAGAAGATAAATTAGTAAGGGGAAGATAAATAAGTAAGGAGAAGATAAATTAGTAAAGAGAAAATAAATAAGTACGGAGAAGATAAATAAATAAGGAGAAGATAAATAAATAAGGAGAAGATAAATAAATAAGGAGAGGATAAATTAGTAAGGAGAAGATAAATAAATAAAGAGAGGATACATTAGTAAGGAGAAAATAAATAATTAGAATATAAATAAGTAAAGAGAATATAAATTAGTAAGGATAAGATAAATAAGTAAGGAGAAGATAAATAAGTAAGGAGAAGATAAATAAGTAAGGAGAAGATAAATTAGTACGGAAAGGATAAATTAGTAAGGAGAAGATAAATAAATAAAGAGAGGATACATTAGTAAGGAGAAAATAAATAAGGAGAAGATAAATAAGTAAGAAGAAGATAAATAAG
Organism: Megaustenia siamemsis; assembly: GCA_032433765.1. Classification (NCBI taxonomy): domain Eukaryota; kingdom Metazoa; phylum Mollusca; class Gastropoda; order Stylommatophora; family Ariophantidae; genus Megaustenia; species Megaustenia siamemsis. The sequence continues at coordinate 58,498,779 of JAVIAB010000047.1, read as the reverse complement.
TAAGGAGAAGATAAATTAGTATAAGAGGAGGAAGACAAGAATAATAATTGCGTGGGAAAGGAAAAAAAGAAGACATTTAATCCGAAAAATAAGAGAAGGAGAAGAAAAATGAAGAGAGGTGGAGAACAGGAACATGTGGGAACAGAACAAGGCAGAACGAAGGAAACAAGAAGAATAAAAAAAAAGGATGAAAAGAAGGGGGAGGAAGAGAAGAATATGGACAAGAGAGGACAAAAATAACGAGGACAAGATAGTGAAAAAGTAGAGGAGTTGAAGAAAGAAGAATGAAGGGAACAAGAAGAATTTGAAAGGGCGATAAAATAAGAAGGGTGAGAAGAAGGTGAGGAAGCTTAGATGAAAAGAACTAGGTTGAGAAGAAGATCGTGAGATGGTGGAAGAGGAGAATAAGAATGATGAAAGAATAATGAGAAGGAGGAGAAGATGAAAGAAAGGGGGAAAAAAAGAATTATTGGAATATACGAGATTAAATCCATTAAAGTCCGATGTATTTACATGTTTCTTATACTCGACCATATAAACGGGAATGACGTAGACAAGAAAACAGATAATGACGTTTCATTAGATTCAACGAGAAGCATCAGAAGAAATGAAGATTCTACTCATCTTGTATCAGAATGGGAGCCGCAATAGTTCAGTGGTTAGTGAACTGGACTGCAAATGACAAGAGGTAGGGTTCGATCCCATCCGACGGCTTCCGGGTTCACCCAGCCTTAATCGGGTACCGGATTTTTTTCTGGGAAAGTAAAGCGGTACGGGCGTGATACCGACCACATTACCCCAAAAATCAAATGCTGAAGGTCTGTAAAAATTATGGTCACTAACACCATATTCCCTATACCGCCACTTGGCGTGACGGGGCTTTTTACTTCTTTTACTTGTATCAGAATATAGACCAAGACTAGAAACTCACAATGTCGTCATCAATTACTACCAATTTTCCATGAGGAGACAGGATTTGACTTTGCCATCATTTATTCTTTCTTAGTGATTGGTCTTTGATTACTCACCATAAATGTTTTATTTATCTTTACTTAAATACAGTCATTGTATTGATTTGTTTACGGTATGAGCGGTTGAAGCCCTTGTTGTGTCGTCCTTAAGAACTATAGTAACCGAACGAGGAATTCCTTTTTAAGTTACTTGTTGAGCTGTTAGTCTTTAGCAACTACTTTGAGTCGGATTGTTACTAAGGTAAACATTTCACTTAGCAACTTGGAAACGCTGAATTATTGTCATCATACACCTCGCGAGCTTATCACGAATCCAGATAAGAGATCGTGGGCAGGTATTCAGTGACCGAATGAGGCGATGCCTATTTATTTCGATGATTGTCATGCCGCCAAATACCTTGACTTTCGTTTATGTAAAAAGTAAAAGTAAAGAGCCCCCGTCACGCCAAGTGGCGTATAGGGAATATGGTGTTAGTGACCATAAATTTTACAGACCTTCAGCACATGATTTTTGGGGTAATGTGGTTGGTATCCAATATACACGAATATGGTGTCGTGCATCAAAATAACATATCCATGAGGTGTAGTGCATCAAAATACCATATCCATGAGGTGTAGAGCATCAAAATAATACATCCATAAGGTATAGTGCACCAAAATAACACACCCTGGAGGTATAGTGCATCAAAATAACATATCCATGAGGTGTAGTGCATCAAAATAACATATCCATGAGGTGTAGTGCATCAAAATAACATATCCATGAGGTGTAGTGCATCAAAATAACATATCCATGAGGTGTAGTGCATCAAAATAACATATCCATGAAGTGTAGTGCATCAAAATAACACACCCATGAGGTGTAGTGCATCAAAATAACACACCCATGAGGGTGCACTACACCTCATGGTTGTGCATCAAAATAACACAACCGTGAGGTGTAGTGCATCAAAATAACACATCCTGTAGGTGTAATGCAACAAAATAACACATCCTGTAGGTGTAATGCAACAAAATAACACATCCATGAGGTCTAGTGCAACAAAATAACACATCCTGTAAGTGTAATGCAACAAAATAACACATCCATGAGGTCTAGTGCATCAAAATAACACATCAGTATTCACATTCATGTCTTTTTCATGTCAGAGTGACTTGTCCATCTAAAAATCTGGTCATTATACCGAACATATTTTTGTTATGCGCTGATCTACCAAATTCGGTTTCGTGTTTGAGATCAACAGATTGTATCCCATAATGCTATGATTCCATAGTTGTTAGTACGTCTTTAACTTTTTTGTTTCTCATGAAACGCATGTTTTTGCTAGTACCGTCAAATATATAGCCTGTGTTATATACGAATGCTCAAATGAATACATAAATAATACCACTTATTGTTAACTGAAACACCGCACGCACACAAATTCAGGGATAACTCTTAGGGATATGTTCCATTTTTGTTTTCATACTTTTCAAGATGCAAACTATTTCCGTTCTCTAAAATGTTAATCTACCATTCCTTATCTTAGAAAGTCAATCATAATATCACAATATAGTCTGTTAAAAAACTCATGCCCTTCTTCAAAATGTTATAACTTAATAACCATTTGGTTTTAATTCTTGAAATTTTACATGTAAATTGTTTATTGTCATGACGTTATAGAAACAAAATGTCGCTGGAAACAAATTGATGGACTTAATTTTGTTGTATTTGTAGTATATAAAAACAAATACACATAATGGTACTAATCAAATAGAATATGTACAGTTTCTACTGGTCAACACGATACGTGAAATGAAAAACAAATTTGTACTGATTTTTCGTCCAGATTCGTGCGGAACTCACCACGTAACGCTTCATTGAATGCTGCCTATGTCTTATGATTCATTTCAAAGGCGTAAAAATAGTTGTCTTGTCATGGAGCATTTTACAACGGATCTAAAGATACAATTTGTTACACTTCAAAACATCGCAATGAAAATTTACCAATATTTCTACACATAGTGTAGTGTGAACGGGGGATTCTTAATCGTTCTTTATCAAACCCTGAGAAGAGAGCAATGCATACTTTGGGGTTAAGTAAACAGTCACTTTATGACTGGATCTAAGAATTGGATATTTATGTCCAATGAATACAAAAAAAGGAAGAAAGAAAGGAAGTATTAGATGATGATTTTGATAAAGATCTCATACAAAGAGAAGTTTTTCAAAATTTTCTTTGAACAAAACAGTGACTGTTAGAATATTGAAGACTAGGTTGAGAACGAACAACGGCATTGAAGTTTTAAAATCCAAATTATGGAGAGTTGTGAGAAGTGCAGGCTTTACCTTCAGAAAATTGCTGGTGGGAAAAAAAACATAATTTGTGAGAAGCCACGTCCAGTAGCTGTGAGAAGCCACGTCTAGTAGCTGTGAGAAGCCACGACTAGTAGATGTGCGAAGTCAAGTCTAGTAGATGTGTGAAGCCACGTCTAGTAGATGTGAAGAACCACATCTAGTAGCTGTGAGAAGCCACGTCTAGTAGCTGTGAGAAGCCACGACTAGTAGATGTGCGAAGTCAAGTCTAGTAGATGTGTGAAGCCACGTCTAGTAGATGTGAAGAACCACATCTAGTAGCTGTGAGAAGCCACGTCTAGTAGCTGTGTGAAGCCACGTCTAGTAGATGTGAAGAACCACATCTAGTAGCTGTGAGAAGTCACGTCTAGTAGCTGTGAGAAGTCAAGTCTAGTAGCTGTGTGAAGCCACGTCTAGTAGATGTGAAGAACCACATCTAGTAGCTGTGAGAAGCCACGTCTAGTAGCTGTGAGAAGCCACGTCTAGTAGCTGTGAGAAGCCACGACTAGTAGATGTGCGAAGTCAAGTCTAGTAGATGTGTGAAGCCACGTCTAGTAGATGTGAAGAACCACATCTAGTAGTTGTGAGAAGCCACGTCTAGTAGCTGTGAGAAGCCACGTCTAGTAGCTGTGAGAAGTCAAGTCTAGTAGCTGTGTGAAGCCACGTCTAGTAGATGTGAAGAACCACATCTAGTAGCTGTGAGAAGCCACGTCTAGTAGCTGTGAGAAGCCACGTCTAGTAGCAGTGAGGAGCTAGCATTTATGTGAAGTCAAAAATATGCGTAAAGACTGTTATGATATTGTATATTTAGATGAAACATCGATCAATGCTCACCACACAAATGAAATAGAATGTCAGTTATTATATGGAAGTATTAAAAGATCGGAAACTAATCTTCAAACATTAGATCGATACTCTTGTTCAATAATAGACAATGCATCAAACCACAACGTTGCACAAGAATATAAAGTCCTGACATCATTGAGTACAAAAGATGAAATAACGATGTGATTCACGCAGGAACACATACCATTTAAATGTACCTGGCACTTGAATTGCTTTCTACTGTAAAGGTAAGGTAAAGTACGAGACTTGAACCGGCGTCTTAGCACGCGAGTATATACCCATATGTGCTCGGCCGCCTATCCAGAAATGTTCGGATATTTCTGTATAGTGTAGCCTCAAGCATCGAAACTCAGATGCGAAGCGACATTCCTCACCTTCCCAGGATAATATACCCTGGTACCCATTTCTGCCAACGGCTGGGTCGACCGTGGGGGTATTTTTTTTAATTCCAACCACGAGTACAATTCACACTGCTCCCAGCGGGAATTGAACACGGGTTGTCCGAACGTCGGTAGTCTAGTCGGGTGGTTTTCCCAACTAGGCTACCGAGGCCCCCCTTTCTACTGTAAAACAGACATGTATATTTCATACAACCAAAAGCATGGCCATAGATAGGTAAAGATAATGGTAAAGTACGAGACTTGAATCGGCGTCTTAACACGCAAGTTTTCACCCATATAGCAATAAATGTTTGAGATTACCACCTTACCATTCACACTTAAATCCAACAGAACTAGTTTGGGCAAAAGTCAAAAGAAAAGTAGCAGCAGAAAAAAAAAGTATTCAAGTTATGCGATGTTATGACACGCCCTCTCAACGATAGACAACGATTACTGGGCCAAATTTGAGGACCATATCTTAAGTGAAGAAGAGGAATATTGGAAGAAGGATGGTCTGTGGTTTATTCAGCTAAAAGCATTAATCTACCTCCTAGACTCGTCTTATCCTGAATGAGACTCATTACTCTGAAGAAGTCTGCCGCGAAATAACTTTACCTGCCAGCATGTTGACATCAATTGTAAAACAGGTCCCTTTCAAGACCATTCCAGTTATCTAGAAGATTTGACTTGAATACTGAATACAACCAATTATAATTTGTTCAGCATAAGAAACGTTCACTATCATTTCTGCTTCTACTTTTTACTCACTTGATTCCTTCTGACATTGATAATTGTTTAATTGAAACATGTAGCCTACAAGACAAAAACAGCGTATTTTATTCCGTTACTATTTGTAAATGTTTGCCCACATTTTGATGAAACTCCTATGGCTTATCAAAAGTCAAGACAATGTTAAGCTTTCTGACAATTCTGTTTTTTTTTTTTTTTTTTTTTTTTAAGGGGCGCATTAATTGATGCACTGACAAAGATCAAAGGAATCAGACACTTTTAGTAAGCTGTATTATCTATATTATTTTTAATTATACATTTGTAACATCAAGGACAATGTAAGAACACATGCAAAAAGTCAAGGTAATCCGTCCAGGGGTTTCCGAGATATTTGATGAAGTTTGAGGGCATGTGTTTTGGATGTGGCTTCTCATAAACAATGTTTCTTCCGCCAGCAACGTTCTAAAGGTGAAGTCTACACTCCTCAGTTCGCCATCATGCAGATTTTGAAACTGCAATGATGTTGTTCGTTTTCAGCCACATTTTAAATTCCCTTAGTGTCTTTGCTTCGTTTCAACAAGTTTCCTTTCGTATAAGTTCTTTATCGAAAATGTCTAATACTTACTTCCTTCCTTCTTATTCTTCTTCTATCCTTCCTCTGCTGCCGTTGGCGTCGAGGGGAGAAACAATCTGCGATAGTAGTATACAATGGTGTATCTAAGCCGTTTTTGACCCGTAAATTAACAAAGATATATAGTGTGGTGCGCAGCGCACCACATGTACACGAGAGACAAGGGTAGTTAACCATGCCCTTTCGTGTCCGGATGTTGATTTCTCGTGTAGGTGACCCCGGAAGTGTCCTGTTTATGTCTGGTGTGTCCTGACTTTGGAGGTCTTGGTGTACTTGAGCGATAGTGATAGGTTAGTAGTTTATACAACATCAATGAAAAACGATCAATATAAAACAGAAGACAAAAGATACATTTTATTCTTTTATTATCTCAATAGGTGTATAACATACAGTGGATATTATATAACATTACAAACATATTTAGTACACTGAGTAAATATATAGTACAAGGATAACCTTTATTTATAGCTATGTAGTTGGGTGTCTGCTTAGTTCTATGTCATAAATGAATCATAAGGGGTGAAACTGTTAGAGATTGCTGGGTAGTCTAAGCTGGTAGTGTAAATATGTTCCTCTGTGTTAGTGGTTCGCTATCTCTCTCACTCTCTCTCTCTCGCCCTCTCTCTCTCGCTCTCTCTCTACTATTCCAGCCTAGATTTCCCTCCATTGAAACACTTACTCATTCTCTCCATTTATCCCTATCATCGCGCCTTCCTTCTCTCTCTCGCTTTCTCCCCTATCCTCTCTTAGACTTCTAACCTATCAGTCCACCCTCCGTCTCTCTCTTTAGCTCCCCCGCCCTCCCTCATATTTTTAGCGTCCCTCCTATTGTAACACTTGATTATTCTCACCATTAATACATAGCATCTCGCCTTCTTTCTCATAGGCTTCTCTCGCTCTCTCTCTCTCTCAGTTAGAGATTACTGGTTAGTCTTAGCTGGTAGTGTAAATATGTTCCTCGGTGTTAGTGGTTCGCTATCTCTCTCTCTCTCTCTCTCTCTCTCTCTCTCTCTCTCTCTCGCCCTCTTTCTCTCTCTCTCTCTCTCTCTCTCTTTTCTCTCTCTCTCTCTCTCTACTATTCCAGCCTAGATTTCCCTCCATTGAAACACTTACTCATTCTCTCCATTTATCCCTAGCATCGCGCCTTCCTTCTCTCTCTCTCTCTCTCTCTCTCTCGCTTTCTCCCCTATCCTCTCTTAGACTTCTAACCTATCACTCCACCCTCCGCCTCTCCCTTTAGCTCCCCCGCCCTCCCTCATATTTTTAGCATCCCTCCTATTGTAACACTTGATTATTCTCACCATTAATACATAGCATCTCGCCTTCTTTATCATACGCTTTTCTCTCTCGCTCTCTCTCTCTCTCTCTCTCTCTCGCTCTTCTAACCCCTACTAGACTTCTCTCCTACCATTCCACCTTTCTTCCTCTCTCTCTCTCTCTCTCTCTCTCTCTCTCTCTCTTTACCTCGCCTAGCGTTCCGCCTTCATTCGTATTTTTACCTTACCACCAGTGTAACACATTAATAACATTGAATATCAATTACAAAAAGACTTGAAATATCTACTTTTTAAAGAACCAATAAGATAAACATATGAAAAACGAAGGAATAATACACTCGACAAGGCGTAACATACGTACTTTATACACATCACCCATTAATACAACTGAAATTCCTTTAATGATAACCTATCACATCGTTATGAGCTAAGAGAAAAACAGAAAAAAAATTCAACTTACACCGTAAAATATTCCACTACAACACAGACCGCTAGACTGAACAGTACTACGAAAATAAACGTCCGTGAATCAAGCGCGCTTATAACACGAAGTCTCACATCCGACTAGTTTAAATATAATCTGGTAAATAAAATTTGGACGATACTATTCCACCCTCGACTAATATCTAGGTTAACCAATCAGAGAAGAAGATTTCTATCGGACACCCATCAACGAAATGACTGACCTCTGGATTAACTAATCGGAGAAGAGGATTACTGTTATCGTGATAACTGACCTCCTTTTCAACTTGAAGTGCTGTCGAGTCTGATGCATGGGTTACTTTAAATCGACCTAGCTGGTCAATGGTGGGGGAAATAATACAAGTGGCGGGTTACTTGAACGCGTTTTGACCCCTGCTGCAATACCAGGAGTTCCATGACAGTTATAAATAGTTGGATACAACAAGCAGGAAGTTATATTAAGGACAGAAATCTAGCAGGCAATGGCAGAAACCTAAGAGGCAAGGACAGAAAACTAGGGGGGTCGTGGTTCGTGGTTCGGTAAGTCCGTGGTTCGTTAAGTCCGTGGTTCGTGGGGTTGTGGTTCGTGGTTCGTTACTTGATGGTTCGTTAAGTCCATGGTTCGTAGGGGTTGTGGTTCGCGGTTCGTGAGTTGATGGTTCGTTAAGTTCGTGGTTTGTTAAGTTCGTTGTTCGTGAGTTTGCGGTTCGTTAGTTGATGATTCGTTAAGTCCGTGGTTCGTGGGGTTGTGGTTCGTGGTTCGTTAGTTGATGGTTCGTTAAGTCCATGGTTCGTAGGGGTTGTGGTTCGCGGTTCGTTAAGTCCGTGGTTCGTTAAGTCCATGGTTCGTGGGGTTGTGGTTCGTTAAGTCCATGGTTCGTCGGGTTGTGGTTCGTGGTTCGTTAGTCGATGGTTCGTTAAGTCCGTGGTTCGTGGGGTTGTGGTTCGTGGTTCGTTAGTTGATGGTTCGTTAAGTCCGTGGTTCGTGGGGTTGTGGTTCGTGGTTCGTGAGTTGATGGTTCGTTAAGTCCGTGGTTCGTGGGGTTGTGGTTCGTGGTTCGTGAGTTAATGGTTCGTTAAGTCCGTGGTTCGTGGTTTGTTAAGTTCGTTGTTCGTGAGTTTGTGGTTTATTAAGTTTGTAGTTTGTTAAGTGCGTGGTTCGAGAGGTCGTGGGCAAGGGCAGAAACCTAAGAGGCAAGGGCAGAAACCTAGGAGGCAAGGTCAGAAACCTAGGAGGCAAGGGCAGAAACCTAGGAGGCAAGGGCAGAAACCTAAGAGGCAAAGACAGAAACCTAGGAGGCAAGGTCAGAAACCTAGGAGGCAAGGGCAGAAACCTAGGAAGCAAAGGCTGAAAAACACTCGTACTGACTAAGGCTTCCAAGGTGTATTTGATTGTCGCCCTATTTTTGTCTCTATAACCTAATATATCACTTTCATTTAATCTATCGATAAACGTTTCAAAGTCATTTCTGTTGTTAACTAACAAGGGTTTGTCTAACCCTGTCACGTTATTTGAGCTTGTGTGTGAAAGTAACGCAGCCCCTGTGTCTATCTATGTCTTAAAACTAGATGATGACTATAATTTTAGGTTACACAAATAACACGTGGATACTAAAAAAAACAACTTTTCGAAAATAGGTTACTAAAGTAACATACTATAACATTAAAGATCTAAGATAACACTTACTTTTATGTGTTTGAAGGTACGAGACACATCCATCAGCAACAACTGTAAGCGTATGTCTGATTACAAGCTTCTCAGATATATACACTTGAAACCCTAGAGGTGTTACTAAAAATAGAACTGACCTCTGAGGCAATACCGGATGTGTTACTAAAAAGATTTTGACGTATGATGGCAATTTTATGAGTTTACCCCCTGATCATTTTTTAGGGATACGCCCATGAAATCGGTAAAAATCGTAAATTTTCACTCTAGGCATACCCCAAACTCTATTTTAGACATCCCCACACCAAAAATTTACTTAAAAATCACTTTTGAAATTGTTACCCCCTTACCATTTTTTAGGGTTACGCCCATGGAATTGATAAAAAATTGAAATATAACTTCAAGGCATACCCCAAACTTTATTTTAGACATCCCCATAACAAAGATTTACATTAAAAACCACTTTTAGGATTTTACCCCTTACCATTTTTTAGGGTTACGCCACTGAAATCAATAAAAATCGTAAATTTAGCACGTAGACTTACCTAAAACTTTATTTTAAACATCCCCACACCAAAAATTAACTTAAAAATCACTTTTGAAAATGTAACCCCCCTTACCATTTTTGAGGGTTACGCCCCTGAAATTGATAAAAAATTGAAATATAACCTCAAGGCATCTCTTCTACCTTTTAGCTCCCAGTGGAGCATAGGTCTTCAACAAACACTTTCCAAGTCGTTCTGTCTTTTGCAATTCTTTTAAGATCATTCCATGTCTTCCCCATCATCTTCATCTCTGCTTCAATCTGTCTTCTCCAAGAATTCCTTGGTCTTCCTCTTTGTCTTTTCCCCTGGGGATTCCAAAAAAGGGCCTGTTGTGTAATACTCTCAGTTGGTTTCCGTAGTGTGTGTCCTATCCATCGCCATCGTCTTCGCTGTATTTCTTTATCCACTGGTATTTGACCGGTACATTTCCATAATTCCACGTTTGTGACTTTGTCCTTTGTCAAAGGGTGTTTTTGAGCAAGGATTTGAACATTTCGTACAGGTATCGTACAGCACAATCTCGTTGTGCAGCACGATACATCTGCGTAGTATGCACGGCTCAAAAACACCTTTCCTTACTACTGTTTTTTTGTTGTTTTTTTGTTGAAATTTGATATGTAGGGGTGTCAAAAAATATGTTTGGGGTATGCCTTGAGGTTATATTTCATTTTTTTTATCGATTGCACGTGCTGCACCGCGTGCTGCACCGTACATCTGCGTAGTATGCACGGCTCAAAAACCCTTACCACTACTAGTTTGTTGTTGTTTTTTTTGTTGGAATTTGATATGTAGGGGTGTCAAATATTATGTTTGGGGTATGCCTTGATGTTATATTTCAATTTTTTTATCGATTGCACGTGCTGCACCGTGCATCTGCGTAGTATGAACGGCTCAAAAACCACTATACCACTACTAGTTTTTGTTGATTTTTTGATGGAGTTTGATATGTAGGGGTGTCAAATATTATGTTTGGGGTATGCCTTGCAGTTATATTTCAATTTTTTTATCGATTGCACGTGCTGCACCGTGCATCTGCGTAGTATGAACGGCTCAAAAACCACTATACCACTACTAGTTTTTGTTGTTTTTTTGTTGGAATTTGATATGTAGGGGTGTCAAAAAATATGTTTGGGGTATGCCTTGAGGTTATATTTCAATTTTTTATCGATTTCAGGGGCGTAACCCTCAAAAATGGTAAGGGGGGTTACATTTTCAAAAGTGATTTTTAAGTTAATTTTTGGCGTGGGGATGTCTAAAATAAAGTTTTAGGTAAGTCTACGTGCTAAATTTACGATTTTTATCGATTTCAGGGGCGTAACCCTCAAAAATGGTAAGGGGGTTACATTTTCAAAGGTGAATTTTAAGTTAATTTTTTGTGTGGGGATGTCTAAAATAAAGTTTTAGGTAAGTCTACGTGCTAAATTTACGATTTTTATTGATTTCAGTGGCGTAACCCTAAAAAATGGTAAGGGGGTAAAATCCTAAAAGTGGTTTTTAATGTAAATCTTTGTTATGGGGATGTCTAAAATAAAGTTTGGGGTATGCCTTGAAGTTATATTTCAATTTTTTATCAATTCCATGGGCGTAACCCTAAAAAATGGTAAGGGGGTAACAATTTCAAAAGTGATTTTTAAGTAAATTTTTGGTGTGGGGATGTCTAAAATAGAGTTTGGGGTATGCCTAGAGTGAAAATTTACGATTTTTACCGATTTCATGGGCGTATCCCTAAAAAATGATCAGGGGGTAAACTCATAAAATTGCCATCATACGTCAAAATCTTTTTAGTAACACATTCGGTATTGCCTCAGAGGTCAGTTCTATTTTTAGTAACACCTCTAGGGTTTCAAGTGTATATATCTGAGAAGCTTGTAATCAGACATACGCTTACAGTTGTTGCTGATGGATGTGTCTCGTACCTTCAAACACATAAAAGTAAGTGTTATCTTAGATCTTTAATGTTATAGTATGTTACTTTAGTAACCTATTTTCGAAAAGTTGGTTTTTTTAGTATCCACGTGTTATTTGTGTAACCTAAAATTATAGTCATCATCTAGTTTTAAGACATAGAGAGACACAGGGGCTGCGTTACTTTCACACACAAGCTCAAATAACGTGACAGGGTTAGACAAACCCTTGTTAGTTAACAACAGAAATGACTTTGAAACGTTTATCGATAGATTAAATGAAAGTGATATATTAGGTTATAGAGACAAAAATAGGGCGACAATCAAATACACCTTGGAAGCCTTAGTCAGTACGAGTGTTTTTCAGCCTTTGCTTCCTAGGTTTCTGCCCTTGCCTCCTAGGTTTCTGACCTTGCCTCCTAGGTTTCTGTCTTTGCCTCTTAGGTTTCTGCCCTTGCCTCCTAGGTTTCTGCCCTTGCCTCCTAGGTTTCTGACCTTGCCTCCTAGGTTTCTGCCCTTGCCTCTTAGGTTTCTGCCCTTGCCCACGACCTCTCGAACCACGCACTTAACAAACTACAAACTTAATAAACCACAAACTCACGAACAACGAACTTAACAAACCACGAACCACGGACTTAACGAACCATTAACTCACGAACCACGAACCACAACCCCACGAACCACGGTCTTAACGAACCATCAACTCACGAACCACGAACCACAACCCCACGAACCACGGACTTAACGAACCATCAACTAACGAACCACGAACCACAACCCCACGAACCACGGACTTAACGAACCATCGACTAACGAACCACGAACCACAACCCCACGAACCACGGACTTAACGAACCACAACCCCACGAACCATGGACTTAACGAACCACGGACTTAACGAACCGCGAACCACAACCCCTACGAACCATGGACTTAACGAACCATCAACTAACGAACCACGAACCACAACCCCACGAACCACGGACTTAACGAATCATCAACTAACGAACCACAACCCCACGAACCACGGACTTAACGAATCATCAACTAACGAACCACGAACCACAACCCCACGAACCACGGACTTAACGAATCATCAACTAACGAACCGCAAACTCACGAACAACGAACTTAACAAACCACGAACTTAACGAACCATCAACTTACGAACCGCGAACCACAACCCCTACGAACCATGGACTTAACGAACCATCAAGTAACGAACCACGAACCACAACCCCACGAACCACGGACTTAACGAACCATCAACTAACGAACCACGAACCACAACCCCACGAACCACGGACTTAACGAACCATCGACTAACGAACCACGAACCACAACCCCACGAACCACGGACTTAACGAACCACAACCCCACGAACCATGGACTTAACGAACCACGGACTTAACGAACCGCGAACCACAACCCCTACGAACCATGGACTTAACGAACCATCAACTAACGAACCACGAACCACAACCCCACGAACCACGGACTTAACGAATCATCAACTAACGAACCACAACCCCACGAACCACGGACTTAACGAATCATCAACTAACGAACCACGAACCACAACCCCACGAACCACGGACTTAACGAATCATCAACTAACGAACCGCAAACTCACGAACAACGAACTTAACAAACCACGAACTTAATGAACCATCAACTTACGAACCGCGAACCACAACCCCTACGAACCATGGACTTAACGAACCATCAAGTAACGAACCACGAACCACAACCCCACGAACCACGGACTTAACGTACCACGGACTTACCGAACCACGAACCACGACCCCCCTAGTTTTCTGTCCTTGCCTCTTAGGTTTCTGCCATTGCCTGCTAGATTTCTGTCCTTAATATAACTTCCTGCTTGTTGTATCCAACTATTTATAACTGTCATGGAACTCCTGGTATTGCAGCAGGGGTCAAAACGCGTTCAAGTAACCCGCCACTTGTATTATTTCCCCCACCATTGACCCGCTAGGTCGATTTAAAGTAACCCATGCATCAGACTCGACAGCACTTCAAGTTGAAAAGGAGGTCAGTTATCACGATAACAGTAATCCTCTTCTCCGATTAGTTAATCCAGAGGTCAGTCATTTCGTTGATGGGTGTCCGATAGAAATCTTCTTCTCTGATTGGTTAACCTAGATATTAGTCGAGGGTGGAATAGTATCGTCCAAATTTTATTTACCAGATTATATTTAAACTAGTCGGATGTGAGACTTCGTGTTATAAGCGCGCTTGATTCACGGACGTTTATTTTCGTAGTACTGTTCAGTCTAGCGGTCTGTGTTGTAGTGGAATATTTTACGGTGTAAGTTGAATTTTTTTTCTGTTTTTCTCTTAGCTCATAACGATGTGATAGGTTATCATTAAAGGAATTTCAGTTGTATTAATGGGTGATGTGTATAAAGTACGTATGTTACGCCTTGTCGAGTGTATTATTCCTTCGTTTTTCATACGTTTATCTTATTGGTTCTTTAAAAAGTAGATATTTCAAGTCTTTTTGTAATTGATATTCAATGTTATTAATGTGTTACACTGGTGGTAAGGTAAAAATACGAATGAAGGCGGAACGCTAGGCGAGGTAGAGAGAGAGAGAGAGAGAGAGAGAGAGAGAGAGAGAGAGAGAGAGAGAGAGAGGAAGAAAGGTGGAATGGTAGGAGAGAAGTCTAGTAGGGGTTAGAAGAGCGAGAGAGAGAGAGAGAGAGAGAGAGAGCGAGAGAGAGAAGCGTATGATAAAGAAGGCGAGATGCTATGTATTAATGGTGAGAATAATCAAGTGTTACAATAGGAGGGATGCTAAAAATATGAGGGAGGGCGGGGGAGCTAAAGGGAGAGGCGGAGGGTGGAGTGATAGGTTAGAAGTCTAAGAGAGGATAGGGGAGAAAGCGAGAGAGAGAGAGAGAGAGAGAAGGAACGCGCAATGCTAGGGATAAATGGAGAGAATGAGTAAGTGTTTCAATGGAGGGAAATCTAGGCTGGAATAGTAGAGAGAGAGAGAGAGAGAGAGAAAGAGAGAGAGAGAGAGAGAGAGAAAGAGGGCGAGAGAGAGAGAGAGAGAGAGAGAGAGAGATAGCGAACCACTAACACCGAGGAACATATTTACACTACCAGCTAAGACTAACCAGTAATCTCTAACTGAGAGAGAGAGAGAGCGAGAGAAGCCTATGAGAAAGAAGGCGAGATGCTATGTATTAATGGTGAGAATAATCAAGTGTTACAATAGGAGGGACGCTAAAAATATGAGGGAGGGCGGGGGAGCTAAAGAGAGAGACGGAGGGTGGACTGATAGGTTAGAAGTCTAAGAGAGGATAGGGGAGAAAGCGAGAGAGAGAAGGAAGGCGCGATGATAGGGATAAATGGAGAGAATGAGTAAGTGTTTCAATGGAGGGAAATCTAGGCTGGAATATTAGAGAGAGAGCGAGAGAGAGAGGGCGAGAGAGAGAGAGAGAGAGTGAGAGAGATAGCGAACCACTAACACAGAGGAACATATTTACACTACCAGCTTAGACTACCCAGCAATCTCTAACAGTTTCACCCCTTATGATTCATTTATGACATAGAACTAAGCAGACACCCAACTACATAGCTATAAATAAAGGTTATCCTTGTACTATATATTTACTCAGTGTACTAAATATGTTTGTAATGTTATATAATATCCACTGTATGTTATACACCTATTGAGATAATAAAAGAATAAAATGTATCTTTTGTCTTCTGTTTTATATTGATCGTTTTTCATTGATGTTGTATAAACTACTAACCTATCACTATCGCTCAAGTACACCAAGACCTCCAAAGTCAGGACACACCAGACATAAACAGGCCACTTCCGGGGTCACCTACACGAGAAATCAACATCCGGACACGAAAGGGCATGGTTAACTACCCTTGTCTCTCGTGTACATGTGGTGCGCTGCGCACCACACTATATATCTTTGTTAATTTACGGGTCAAAAACGGCTTAGATACACCATTGTATACTACTTGCGATTCTTTGCTCTTCTATTGGCCTCTTCTGATGTTATCCCTCCTAGTGACTCTAGTATTCCCTTTATCCATCTCTTTCTCGGTCTTCCTCTTAATCTGGCGTTTTCGTAGCGTTTATTTAAGGCTCTTTGAGTCATTGTTAGTTCTTTTTGTCTTGTTATGTGGCCGAACAAATGTATCTGTTGTTTCTTTATGTATTCGATGGCTGGTTCAATTTCGAGTTTCTTCCTCAGGTCAGTGTTTCTTACTCTGTCCCTTAAGCTGTTTCCTGTCATTCTTCTGACACATTTCATTTCGGTGGTCGTTATCTTTCTTATTGTTCTAGAGTCCAGCGTCCAATTCTGGCACTGATAGCACAGAGTTGGTAAAAAAATTGATTTGTATATTGCCCTTTTTGCTTCCGTAGTTATTGCTTTGTTTTTCAATAGTGTTGATACTTGGCCTATAACTTGGCATGCTTTGTTACACCTTATATCTATCTCTGTCTCTTGGTTATTGTCTTGTGTTAACGTGCTACCCAGATATTTAAAATTATCTACTTGCTTCAAAGTCGTATTATCTATTAAGTTGTTTAGTTTTTCTTTCTTTCTCGCTATTGCATTACTTCGGTTTTGCTTATGTTGATCTTCATGTTGTATTGTTTACAAGTGTTGTTTAGCCACGTGGATAGTTCCACGTGGATATTTATGTTCAAGGACTATAAGACAGCAAGGAAGGAAGTAAGTATAGACATTTTCAATAAAGAACTTATACGAAAGGAAATTTGTTGAATGTTTTCTCTGAGCAATAAAATGGCCGTTTATTAAAAGCAAAATATGCATTGTTCTCTTCTCAGTGTTTAATTTAAAAAAAAAAACTACAAAAACATCCCGTTTAATCTCTCTGTAAAATTATTGATAAATCTTCAATGCGATAGTTTGAAGTGTAACGACTTTCATCTTAAGTCTCATTGTAAATTGTATTCAGTCAGGAGAAAGTTTTTTCTACGCCTTTTAAATGAATTAGAACCGGCAGGCAGTATTCAATATAAACGCGCCTGCTATTAGATCGTGCGAGAAGTCTGCAATATATTTTTTTTTTCATTTCGCAGGTAGTGGTAACCAGTTGAAACTGTAAATATTCTATTTGGCTAGTATCGTTATGTGTATTAGTTTTTATATACCGCAAATAAGACACTATTAAAACCATATATTTGTTCCTAATGATTTTAAAAAAAATATAGCATTATAACAATAAATAGTTTGCATATAAAATTTCAACATATAAAACCAAACGGTTATTAAGTTTTATCATTTTGAAAAGGGGCATGAGACGGGTTTTGGAACATACTAAACATAAAATTAATGTACTTTTTTCAACATTTTGGAAAGACAATCTAACGGGAGGAATTAAATAAAAACACAGATTTGATAGCTGCTATAACAAAAATGATAATATAATATTTTTAAAAATATAATAATATAATAATAAAAGGTCTGCTGTGTTGGGAGATAAATCGATACGTATGTCACTCGATAAACGCGACGTTTGTTATGATTAAATATGGTTATGGAATCATAATCCCGGTATCACAGCAAACGAATTAAAATCCATAATTGCCCAACTGCCCGTGCCAGTGGAATCATCAGAATTAATGTTTCATCTCCCAAACAAAGAAAGGTAGCTGTAGCCCCCATCATAGCAGTCTTAGCACACGCCAAAAGACATAAGGCGAAACCGGACAGAAAGCGAACAGCCGTCTGTTCTCCATCATACGATTCATCGTAAACAATCGGAATATCGAAACACGATCAAAACAGATGAAACGCACAACTCACGGTGTGCACAGAACACTTAACTCAGTAGCTCCTGCAACAAGCCGGACTTGGAATATGAGGAAACTGCAACAAGGAACACTTTTCAGACATAGCCTTTAATGGTTCCTGCCGTCTATCCACTATGAAAAGAATGGTCGTCATATTTTTTTTTTAATGTATAGCGCTTGATGATGCTAGAACATCATTTCGACTCCAAATCCGAACATATGAAACACAGTTAGTCGTCGGATTATCCCCGTCGCACATCAAACAACAGACTGTAAGATCTCCTAGTACTGTGAATTTGTGAAATCATGAATCCCTTCTGACTAACATGAACCTCCTGGAGTTACCCCGGTACAGTAAAGTCATTAACGAAACTCATACATTGCGCCTTTCACCATTAGCGTACAGCCGTTTTATGGATATGCAATCAGCCATTGTCAGAGGCAAAAACACGAAGCAACAACACAAAGCTACAACACGAAGCAACAGCAGGAAGCAACAACAGGAAACAACAACAGGAAGCAACAACAGGAAGCAACAACACAAAGCAACAACAGGAAGCAACAACAGGAAGCAACAATACAAAGCAAAAATACAAAGCAACAACAGGAAGCAACAACAGGAAGCAACAACAGGAAGCAACAACACAAAGCAACAACATAAAGCAACAACACAAAGCAACAACACAAAGCAACAACACAAAGCAACAACAGGAAGCAACAACACAAAGCAACAGCACGAAGCAACAACAGGGAGCAACAGCACGAAGCAACAACACAAAGCAACAACACGAAGCAACAACAGGAAGCAACAACACGAAGCAACAACACAAAGCAACAACACGAAGCAACAACAGGAAGGAACAACACAAAGCAACAACACGAAGCAACAACACGTAGCAACAACACGAAGCAACAACACAAAGCAACAGCACGAAGCAACACAAAGCAACAACACAAAGCTACAACACGTAGCAACAACACGAAGCAACAGCACGAAGCAACAGCACGAAGCAAAACAACACGAAGCAACAACACAAAGCAACAACACGTAGCAACAGCACGAAGCAACAACACAAAGCAACAAATCGAAGCAATAACAGGAAGCAACAGCACGAAGCAACAACACAAAGCAACAACACAAAGCAACAGCACGAAACAACAACACAAAGCAACAACACGAAGCAACAACACGTAGCAACAACACGTAGCAACAACACGTAGCAACAACACGTAACAAAAACACGAAGCAACAACACGAAGCAACACAAAGCAATAACACAAAGCAACAACACGAAGAAACAACACGTAGCAACAGCACGAAGCAACAACACGTAGCAACAACACGAAGCTACACAAAGCAACAACACGTAGCAACAGCACGAAGCAACAACACGAAGCAACACCACAAAGCAACAATACAAAGCAACAATACAAAGCAACAACAACACGTAGCAACAACACAAAGCAACAACACGAATCAACAACAAGTAGCAACAGCATGAAGCAACAACACGAAACAACAACACGAAGCAACAACACAAAGCAACAACACGAAGCAACAACACGAAGCAATAACACGTAGCAACAACACAAAGCAACAACACAAAGCAATAACATATAGCAACAACACAAAGCAACAACACGAAGCAACAACACGCAACAACACGAAGCAACAACAGGAAGCAACAACACGAAGCAACAACACAAAGCAACAACAACACGAAGCAACAACACAAAGCAACAGCACGAAGCAACAGCACGAAGCAACAGCACGAAGCAAACAGCACGAAGCAACAACACAAAGCAACAACATGAAGCAACAACAGGAAGCAACAACAGGAAGCAACAACACGAAGCAACAACAGGAAGCAACAACAAGAAGCAACAACAGGAAGCAACAACACGAAGCGACAACACGAAGCAACAACACGAAGCAACAACACAAAGCAACAGCACGAAGCAACAGCACGAAGCAAACAGAACGAAGCAACAACACGAAGCAACAACACAAAGCAACAACACAAAGCAGCAACACAAAGCTATAGCACGAAGCAACAACACAAAGCAAGAACACAAAGCAACAACACGAGCCAACAACACGAAGCAATAAAAGGAAGCAACAGCACGAACCAACAACACGAAGCAATAACAGGAAGCAACAGCACGAACCAACAACACGAAGCAATAACAGGAAGCAACAGCACGAACCAACAACACGAAGCAATAACAGGAAGCAACAGCACGAAGCAACAACACAAAGCAACAGCACGAAACAACAACACAAAGCAACAACTGGGAGCAACAGCACAAAGCATCAACACAAAGCAGCAACAGGGAGCAACAGCACGAAGCAACAACACAAAGCAACAACACAAAGCAACAACACAAAGCAACAACACAAAGCAACAACAGGGAGCAACAACACGAAGCAACAACAGGAAGCAACAACACGAAGCAACAACAGGGAGCAACAGCACGAAGCATCAACACAAAGCAACAACAGGGAGCAACAGCACGAAGCATCAACACAAAGCAACAACAGGGAGCAACAGCACGAAGCAACAACACAAAGCAACAACAGGGAGCAACAACAGGAAGCAACAACACAAAGCGTATGCAAAGATAGCCTTTCATTGAAGTTACAAGCGTAACCCCAGCTCCACCGACAGGGCTGTGACAAATATCTGAGGCCGATATAAGAACTTATGAAAACACGTTAACCTTGAACATATATCACGCTAGGCGTTTATTTACAAGACCAGGATTGTTGACAACACTTCTTTGAAATATTTTTTTTTACTGACTAGCTGGTTTGTTTGAAGTGTTTTGGCTTATTGTTTTATTGATTTAGTTTCAGATTGCTCAATTAAGTGCATTTATTATATTTCTGCTAGTTTTCACTTTATCTTTTCTTTTATATACATACACACACAGTCAAAGGAGCATGATTCTATACTTGAAGGTGGAAGTGTAGTCAAATAGACGTTAGGTCGAACAAATGATATCACGAATAATAAGTTATAGACGCAACATAATGGGTCCCTTGTCTCTTCTACTTCTTATACCTTTCCACTCCCTGTGGAGCAAAGGTCTTCAACAAACACTTTCCAAGTCGTTCTGTTTCTTGCCATTCTTTTAAGATCATGCCATGTCTTCTCCATCATCTTCATATCTGCTTCTATCTGTCTTCTCCAAGAATTCTTTGGTCTTCCTCTTTGTCTTTTTCCTTGGGGATTCCAGAAAAGGGCCTGTTGTGTAACACTCTCAGTTGGCTTCTGCAGTGTGTGTTCTATCCAGCGCCATCGTCTTCGCTGTATCTCTTTATCCACTGGTATTTGACTGGTACATTTCCATAATTCTATGTTAGTGATTTTGTCCTGCCATTTCCATCCTTTTATTCTGCGTAAGCATCCATTAATGAAAGTCTATATCTTCATGATTGTCAGTTTTGTTGTTCTCCATGTTTCACAGCCATATAATAGGACTGACTTAACATTGAAGTTGAAAATTTTTATTTGTGTATTGAACCTAATTTCTTTGAACTTCCATATGTTTCCCAGTGCAACAAAAGCTCCTCTTGCTTTTGATATCCTTATTGTAGTATCCCAAAATCCCTTGTGGTGGATAACAAGTACTCTGGGTTTCTTAACTTGTGTAATTCCATTTGTGCGTATGTTTATCTGTTTTTTTTTTTTTTTTTTTTTTTTTTTTTACTTTCTACCTACTCTACTCACTCCAAAGGGAGCCGCGACGATAGCTCAGTGGTTAGTGAACTGGACTACAAAGGACAAGGGGTAGGGTTCGATCCTAAAGGACGGCTTCCGGGTTCACCCAGTCTTAAATAGGTACCGGATTTTTTTTCTGGGAAAGTAAAGCGGCGCGGGCGTAATACCGACCACATTACCCCAAAAATCATGTGCTGAAGATCTGTAAAATATGGTCACTAACACCATACTCTCTATACGCTACGTGGCGTGACGGGACACTTTACTTTATTCTCCCCCCCCAAGCTATCTATCTATCTATCTATCTATCTATCTATCTATCTATCTATCTATCTATCTATCTATCTATCTATCTATCTATCTATCTATCCTGTCCAGTCTAATACACATAGTCTATCTGACCATTTTCTATTATCGTATCAATATCTTCTCCTATCCATCCATACTCTAAATTTTGAAAACGTCCGTCTATTTTTCTATCATCCAATCATTATGTATGTTTGTATGTATGTATGTATGTATGTATGTATGTATGTATGTATGTATGTATGTATGTATGTATGTATGTATGT
Organism: Megaustenia siamemsis; assembly: GCA_032433765.1. Classification (NCBI taxonomy): domain Eukaryota; kingdom Metazoa; phylum Mollusca; class Gastropoda; order Stylommatophora; family Ariophantidae; genus Megaustenia; species Megaustenia siamemsis. The sequence continues at coordinate 58,476,918 of JAVIAB010000047.1, read as the reverse complement.
ATGTATGTATGCATGTATGTATGTATGTATGTATGTATGTATGTGTGTATGCATGTATGTATGTATATATGTATATATGTTTGTAGGTGTTGATGATTTATGTGTGTATGTATGTGAGTGTGTATATGTATGTATGTATGTATGTATGTATGTGAGTGTGTGTATTTGTATGTATGTATGTATGTATGTATGTATGTTTTTTTCGAACAAGCACACATACACATATAGGGACTCCCATATTTAGCAAACCCATTCTTCTATCCATCAATCCTTTATCTTTCTATGCCCCCCTATCTTGATCTAATTCCCCGCGAGGCTGCAAATAATAGCTCACGTCGACGGCAGAAAACAGTTCAATAGTGCAACACCTCTAGGGCCCTTCCAGGTCGGGGGAATTTGGGGTGTCACCTCCCACGGAGCTGGACTATAGGTCGGTCGAGTCGCGAGTTTGTTTACCAGCGCTAGCCCTCACCCACTGTGTCTCTCTCACCCCTCGCCACTGAGAGCTGTTGTCTCAGTCTAAGATCACGGTCTGTGTCTGTTGTAGTTGCCGTGAACCGTGTGTTGGTTGACAGTGATGTCGACCTGTGAGTTCAGCTTTTACGTACTGTTGCCGGATATTAGATGAACGCAGGTTTTTTGTTTTTTTGTTTTCCCCCCTTTAAATGTTTCGCTGTTTAAAAAGAGGATATTTTTTGTTCTGGTTTACTCATGTGATTATGATTTTACGGGACTTATGCTTGATTAAGGTATGGTATGGTACGCTTTTGTTGCTTAAAGTAACTTATAATAAGACCTTATATATTTCATTTTCTTGTGTTGTTACCTGCTTCTTTATGTTTTCTTAGTAAATGATTATTTATTCTTTATTGTAATAAAATTATGCTTAGGTTTCATTGACTCACTAGATTTTACTGGGCTTTTGTTTCATTAAATAAACCAGTTCATTCTGTTATTTGAAAGTAACAAAAACATCATATGCTATATATATATCTCAAGATTCTTTGAGTTGTTACTCACAACTGAATCTGGTTTCTGTGTGATTAAAAAAAAAATAGGTATTTTTTTTTAAAGTTACTTATTAATGTAATAGAAAGGGCAATTTACGACTTTAGCGTCATAATTTATTTTTACTAAACGAGTGATCACCCCTGATTAGCCGGACGTATTTGAGTGTATCTAGTTTATGTGCATCTAATTATTATTTTTTCAACAAGGTTTAGGGTTAGGCGTGGGATATTTCTAACTAATAACAGACAATAGAATTACCGAATAAAGTTCAAAGGGACGTAACTCCGAACAGAAATAATTTAGAACGCTAAACTCATAAAACGTAAAAAAATATAGCTAAATAACTTTGTATTTACTATTTGAATCAAATTTATATCTTCATTAAATGGATTGCATGTATGTGGATTAAAATATAAGTCTTCATAAATTGAATTATCAAATTACGCTACTTTAACGCCCTTGGTTGTACATCATCATCATGAGTGTCGTTTCCGCATGAAAGTGGGCCACTATGGAGCGCCATTCCTCACTGACTCTTGCTTTGATAGTGCAGGTTGTCTGTCATAGGCTGACTTGTCAATCTTGTTGATGTTACTCGTCCATAATAGTCTTGGTCTACTTCTGTCTCTTTTATATTGTATTTTCCCTTCCAATACTACTTTTAGTAGGCTGTTGTGCCTTATAACATGACTCAAAAATTTCATTTGTCTTGTTTGAATTGTTAGTTAGTAGTTCTTGGTTGTACAGGTGTTAAGTAATGAGGCGTACTCATGAGATGAGCGTAAAAGGTGAATGAAACTTAGATTACAAAATCATCATCAAGTACCGGCCCTACTGGCGTAGGTGAACATGTCTCTCCACAATTTTCGATCTCGGCAGTTATTTATCATTTCTGTTGTTGACCTTCTGGCAAGCCATTCTCTTAACCTGTCTGTTATTGTTACTTTTTGCTTCCCTCTATCTCTTAGTCCCTCAATTTTTCCAGTTGTTACAATATATTCCAGTTGTTCTCTTCTCATTACATGGCCAAAAAATTATGATTGTTTCTTCCTAATATTGGAAATTAACTCTCTTTTTGCTTTGACCTCTCTAGGAATATCTTCATTCCTCTTCTTAGCTGTCCATGGTACTCACAACATTCTTCTGTAAAACCACATTTCTACAGACTCCAGTGATTTTCTTGTCTGTTGTCCTATTGTCCATGATTCGTATCAATATGTTAAGACTGACTCTATGCAACATTTAAGAACTCTTTTTCTTGTTTCTATTGTCAAAAATGGATTGCATAGTATCTTCCTCATTTTTTGGAAAGCTGCTTTTGCCTGAGCCATTCTGCATCTCACCTCTTTTGTACATCTTCCGTCTGAGGTTAACAAAGTTCCCAAATATTTAAATTCATTTACCTGTTTTAATATTGTTCAACTTGTCTTTATTTTGCACTGAGGTGATGCCTTTTTCTTTGTTGTTATCATTAACTCTTTCTTTTTGCTATTAAGACTCAGTCCTTTATATTTGCTTTCGATCACTATAATGTCCAGCATTTCTTGTAACTCATTTTTACTCTTAGCGTTTAAGACTGTATCATCAGCATACCTTAGATTATTTATATTACGACCTCCAATTGTTATTCCAGGCATGCCCCTTATGGATATTAAAATAATCTCACTATAAATATTAAACAAATCTGGTGACAGCACACAACCTTGTCTAACATCCTCTTTTATTTGTTGAAACATTCCCAATTGGTTTCCAGTTCTTATGGCCGCTGTTTGTTGCCAGTACATGTTCTTTATTATTCTTATATCTTTGCTGTCTATGTTTATGCTTTCTAAAATTTTGATTATTTCTTGGTGCTTTACTTTGTCAAATGCCTTGGTGTAATCTATGAAACATAGGTATAGATCTGTTTTCACCTCTATGGCTCTTTCTACTAAAGATCTTATGATATTAATGGCATTGCTTGTTCCTTTATCTCTAACAAAACCTTACTGTTCATTGCTAATTTCTGGACTGATTTTGTTTCGCACTCTTCGCATGATGATTCTTAGTAATATCTTAGTCATGTGACTCATAAGGCTTATTGTGCGATGATCATCGCATCCAATCGCACCTGATTTTTTTGGTAGGGCTATGAATATTGATTTGAGCATGTCGTCTGGTATATATCCGCTGTTGTAGATATCATTCAATATTTTTGTTCTTATTCCTATTCCAAAATCACACATGGCTTCAATCTCTTCTTTAGTTATATTATCTTGCCCAGGAGCTTTGCTTGCTTTCATATTACGCATGGCGTTTATCACTTCTTCTCTGAGTATTTCTGGTCCTTCTCCATTATCCTTAATATATACTTCCGTTCGTTCTTCATTATAAAGATCTTTAATGTATTCAGATTACAAAATAAATAATAATAATAATATGTAATGTCCTAATTTAGCGTATTTCAGTTCTGAATAACGTCCCCTTGTGCTTTATTCAGATGTTCTCTATTCTATCGTTAGAAGACCCCTGGGTTTAGATTAGAAATACTCTACACCTAACCTTTAACCTTGTTGAAAAAACAAAGAACATGAAATTAAATGTTCAAAAGCAAAAAGCAATAGATACATTCAGTTAGGCGTACGGTCTATCACGGGAGATCACTCGTTTAGCAAAATAAATTACGACCCTAAACTAGGAATTATCTAATAATAATTTAGATGATGGCTAATGTATTAGATGTGTTTTTCTTGAGTAAATTTCGATGTTTTATTTTCCTGGCTCACACGAAGTATAATTTTGATTGTACACTGTTACATCGGAAATTAGGAGACTGTGTTTATATTTTTGATGAGATTATCGAACTTTAAGATTATTAGCAGTGTGACTGAATTATTTACTGAATTATATTGTATGATTATAATAATTGATAATGATATAACACTGATATTAATTAATTGCATGCGGTTTTCATTCCTCGGATTAAACTTAAATGCAGTGGTCCTTATGGTTGACAGATATTTAATAGAAACCCATGCACAGCAGTGCATTTTATCTACAGCATATAACGGGACATAAAACCAGGATTTTCCACACAAAAATCAGGTCACGATAATGTGGTTTTTATTTTAAAAACGTGATATAATAAGGTCAATTGTTCAATGCTTGACCGGACGTAGAGCATTCATCATCATCAAGTACCATGCCTGCTGGCGTAGGCGATCATGTCTCTACACAACTTTCGATCTCGATAGTTATTTATAATTTCTGTTGTTGACTTTCTGCCAAGCCATTCTCTTAAGCTGTCTAGTATCTTTTCTCTTTGCTTCCCTCTATCTTTTCGTCCCTCAATTTTCCCAGTTGTTACAATATATTCCAGCTGTTCTCTTCTCATTACATGGCCAAACAATTATGATTGTTTCTTCCTAATTTTGGAAATTAGATATTTTTTTCCTTTGGTTTCTTTCAGAACGTTTTCATTACTCTTCTTAGCTGTCCATGGTATTCTCAACATTCTTCTGTAAAACGATATTTCTACAGACTCCAGTGATTTCCTTGTCTATTGTCCATGATTCACATCCATATGTTAAGACTGGCTCTACATAACATTTAAGAACTCTTTTTCATAGCATTCGAAAACCTATAACAAGCAGGACATTATAATGTGCAGACCTGTTTGTTTTCATCTCAAAGTGAAATTGTAGTTATAATCATGGGAATTTTGAAGCAGTTGTGAATGAAGACGTTCTGAGCCTTGTCTTGTACATTCCACTCTTTTGTGAATGAAGATGTTCTGAGTCTTGTACATTCCCCTCTTTTGTGAATGAAGATGTTCTGAGTCTTGTACATTCCACTCTTTTGTGAATGAAGATGTTCTGAGTCATGTACATTCCATTCTTTTGTGAATGAAGATGTTCTGAATCTTGTACATTCCACTCTTTTGTGAATGAAGATGTTCTGAGTCATGTACATTCCACTCTTTTGTGAATGAAGATGTTCTGAATCTTGTACATTCCACTCTTTTGTGAATGAAGATGTTCTGAGTCTTGTACATTCCACTCTTTTGTGAATGAAGATGTTGTGAGTCTTGTCTTGTACATTTCACTCTTTTGTGAATGAAGATGTTCTGACTCTTGTCTGTACATTCCACTCTTTTGTGAATGAAGATGTTCTGAGTTTTGTACATTCCACTCTTTTGTGAATGAAGATGTTCTGAGTTTTGTACATTCCACTCTTTTGTGAATGAAGATATTCTGAGTTTTGTACATTCCATTCTTTTGTGAAGGACGATATTCTGAGACTAACGAATGAACATTAATGTGTTTATTAAGATATTCTGAACCTAGTACGAAACGCACTATTAAAACTGATATTTTATTGTTTTAATTTGTGACACCACACATGCAAAATGTTTTTTTTTTTTTAAATAAAGTCATTATTTGTGTATGAGTGATACTTTAATAACGATATGCTCGTAATTTTAACAAAAAATCAATTATTGGAAAATCTGGATTTTCGTGATAGAATTTTCCAATTTTAGACATAAAAGTTTTTTTAAATTACATACAGCTTCCTGTAATCATTTTAAATATGTAATGGAAGAAGCGTGGACATTTTATCTACATGGAAAGACACAAATGAGCAAATAAAAAAAGTATCAATGACAAACAACTATATGTGACTTTTATTTCAGTACTTTATATAGTACAAGATAAAATACACAGTCCCTGGCCGGACACAGGACACATCTAAAAAAACATTTCCGCTGAAATCAGGATGTCTCGTAAGGGTACCCTATAGCCAGAGGTGCATTTTTTCATATTCTAGGGAACATCACTAAAGGAAGCATCAATACTGAAACTGGGGGCGTTCAGCAGTAGCTGAGTTTAAGATGGTCAGTGGCTCATTGCTGACTGTCTGCATCAAGAACAATGAACCAGAACTAATCAAGATCGTATTCTATCTATAGTGCCAAGTCTGGAAATAAACATAACGATTCGGTGAAGCAAGTAGAAATCGAAGAGGAAAAGCATTTCCGTGCTGAAAAATTATATACCAAAATCGGATATATTAGTCCGAAAGGCAATGATATAGCAACATACTGTAAGGCACAGCACAATACAACTGCGACCATTTAATTTCATTTTAAGAGGGGGCGTAGATGAGTAGTAACCGTTGGAGAGATGTAGCAGATGAAGGAAGATATAAAAACGGTCACACTTTAATTTTAAAAAAACCTATTTGGAGACAATTCTCGGAATGTTTTGGACAAAAAAAAATAAGCAACCAGGAACTGTTCAAGAGGTACACGCAGGAACTGATAACAAGCAGGTACTGTTTACAAGCAGGAAGACACGTAAATGGATTAACAGGAATTTCTCGAGTGAGACCACAATAGCGATCCAGAAACATTTGAAATATGCACTGATTCTAAATGATTCAAGCATACCTCAGAACAGGGCACAATCGACTCCACAGTCACATGTATACACTTTTCAAGGTCGGCACCCCAACTACTTGTACATGTGGGCAGGCGCCCCAGACTGCTGAACACATACTTCAAGACTGTACTGAATATGGTAGACTGAGGAAAATCCATCGTCCCGTAGATACAACACTACAGACAAAACTAAATGGGCCACTGCAAGAATTACAAAAGATAGTAAAATCTACACAGGAAATGACATTGCAGATAATAGACAATACTTCAGGCGAACGAAATATAGATCTACAGATTCAAACATACAAACGTTTTGATATCTTTTCTCCATGTCCTAATCTTCATCTCTTAGTAAAAAAAAAATAAATAAAGTAAAGTACCCCCGTCACGCCAAGTGGCGTATAGTGAATATGGTGTTAGTGGCCCAAATTTTACAGACCTTCAGCACAAGATTTTTTGGGGTATTGTGGTCGGTATTACACCCGCGCCGCTTTACTTTCCCAGGAAAAAATCCGGTACCCATTTAAGGCTGCGTGAGCCCGGTTGGGATCGAACCCTACCTCTTGTCCGTTGTAGTCTAGTTCTCATCTCTTAGTACAAGGTTAAATTTTCTTTTTTTCTTCTTTTCCTTTTTTTAATTGTTTGTTTATTTGTTTATTTGTTTATATCTTTCATTTCTTCTTCCTTTCTTTCACACACCTTCTTTCAAAGAGAGAGAGAGAGAGAGAGAGAGAGAGAGAGAGAGAGAGAGATAGAAAGATATCAAGTGTAATATTTTTTTTTAAATTACAAGCCAACATTTAATATGCATATACTGAAAATACTTTCTTGTTTGTCTGCTCCTCAAAATTTAATTTACATTTATGGTTCGATAAATGAGCGCCGAATTATCTCCTCATAGGGGATGTAATTCAGTCTTGATATTCTTTATTTTTTTAATGTCAGTTTTAGTCTTTTCAATAGACGTGGTTTTGTTTTAGTGTTTAATTGTGTTGTTTTTGTTTTAGGTGTGGACTTTTTTACATGTCAGCGTTCTTCTTTCCTTTATTCAAGGGCTGAAATGTCAAATTTCTACTTTCCTTTATTCGAGGGCTTAAATGTCCACTTTCTACTTTCCTTTATTCGAGGGCTTAAATGTCATCTTTCTTCTTTCCTTTTTTCGTGGGCTTGTTTAAATAAGTGCCAACTTTCTTCTTTCATTTATTCGTAGGCTTAAATGTCATCTTTCTTCTTTCCTTCATTCGTGGGCTATTTAAATGTCAACTTTCTTCTTTCCTTTATTCGTGGGCTTCTTTAAATGTCAACTTTCTTCTTTCCTTCATTCGTGGGCTATTTAAATGTCAACTTTCTTCTTTCCTTCATTCGTGGGCTATTTAAATGTCAACTTTCTTCTTTCCTTTATTCGTGGGCTTCTTTAAATGTCAACTTTCATCTTTCCTTCATTCGTGGGCTATTTAAATGTCAACTTTCTTCTTTCCTTTATTCGTGGGCTTCTTTAAATGTCAACTTTCTTCTTTCCTTTATTCGTGGGCTTCTTTAAATGTCAACTTTCTTCTTTCCTTTATTCGTGGGCTTCTTTAAATGTCAACTTTCTTCTTTCTTTTATTCGTGGGCTTCTTTAAATAAATGCCAACTTTTCTTTGCTTTATTCGTGGGCTTCTTTAAATAAATGCCAACTTTTTCTTTGCTTTATTCGTGGGCTTCTTTAAATAAATGCCAACTTTTTCTTTGCTTTATTCGTGGGCTTCTTTAAATAAATGCCAACTTTTTCTTTGCTTTATTCGTGGGCTTCTTTAAATAAATGCCAACTTTTTCTTTGCTTTATTCGTGGGCTTAAAAATCAACTTTCTTCTTTCCTTTATTCGTGGACTTCATTAAATATCAATTTTCTTCTTTTCTTTAATCCTGGATTTGTTGAATGTCGATTTTCTTCTTTCCTTTAATTGTGGGCTTGTTGAATGTCGATTTTCTTCTTTCCTTTAATCGTGGGCTTGTTGAATGTCGATTTTCTTCTTTCCTTTAATTGTGGGCTTGTTAAATATCGATTTTCTTCTTTTCTTTAATTGTGGGCTTGTTTAAATGCCAACTTTCTTTTTTCCTTAAATCATGAGCTTCTTTAAATATCATCTTTCTTTTTTTTCCTTCAATTTTGAGCTAGTTGTAAAAGTCAACTTTCGTTGTTTCAGTAGCCATGGACTTTTTATATGTTAACTTTTGTAGATGGACGGGGTGGTGGGGGAATGTTAGGGTTAGCTTTTTTTCTTATAACTGTTAACATTTGTAGTTTCTATAGCGGGGAGGGGGTGCGGCTTCTTTAGATGTTAACTTTTGTAGTTCCTAGTAGTGTCTAAATTCCCCCTAAAGAGTCACGATGCTTAAGGGTCGAAACGCTTGCTTGACCGGGGTTGTTTCTGATGATCAGATTGCCTTCTGCTGCGAAGCTCTTTAAAACCTTACTTACTATTTCTCTCTCTCTCTCTCTCTCTCTCTCTCTCTCTCTCTCTCTCTCTCTCTCTCTCTTTTAATCTGGTCTTCAGTACTTGTTGATACAACAACAAGACCAGTTGTGCAATGTATGGATATAGTCTTCATAAAGCATGTTCTGTTTTTGTTCCTTGTTTTCACATGGTGGGCACTGATTCTACAGAACTCTTGATTCATATGCGACTTCCCTACCAGGAATAGAAAAGTCTTCATAAAGCATGTTCTATTTTTGTTCCTTGTTTCCACATGGTGGACGCTGATTCCACAGAAGTCTTGATTCGTATGTGACTTCCCTACCAGGAATAGTAAAGTCAAGAAAGTTATATTACCCAACCACATTAACCGGGTCTATGTGCTAGTGGCTGGCGCCAATCTCATGTCATTAAACTATATCCCAAAAGGGCCAGGCAGTACACCGGATTTGCAAACAGAGGTCAAAGACTATACATACCCTTTTGCACCAGGATCACCGAATCAAAACTGATCAAGATCATACACCTTCCAATGTTTGTTCTAGAAACAGACCAACTAGTTTGACCAAGAGAATAAAGATTGAAGACGGAATGCATACGCAAAATGCTGTGCTGAAATAGTAGCATGTGTTGACTGCATGTTTCAAATGTAGCAAGACATGACATGAAGTAAATACTCTCATTTTACGTCCATTTAAATGCGGTTCACGGAGAGTAATCAATTGGGACAATAGTAAAGTAGTAGCCTCCGTCAGTCATAGTTGACTTGATTTTACAGCGCCCCTAGGAAATGTTGTTTTTTTTTTCTCTGTGAATTTTCTCTTTCTATGAATATGTCTGCTTCTTGCTGCGTTGAAGTTTTAGACGTCCAAAGAAAGCTACAATTTCTTCCCAGGCTATAAGGTTTATGTTCAGAGTCTTCATGTCACGTTTATATACGTCTATAAATCGGAGTTTTGGGCACCCCCTAGTCTTTTGCCATATGCTAGTTGTCCTTATAGATCTTTTAGTATGCTATCATCTTTCATACGGTTTACGTGGTCAAGCCAGCGTAACCTGTTTTGTTTGAGCAGCGTGTAGATGTTCGGGAGGCCTGTGCGGGTGAAGAACTCTGTGTTTATTACTAGGTGATATGTATATATACCAAGAATAAGGCACTGAATTCGCGTAAGGTATACATTTAGCCTTCTCTCATGCTTTACATAAAGTGTCCATGATTCTCTGCCATACTGAAGAATACTGATGATGCAGGCGTTGTAAACTGCTGTACAATGCAGGAGTAGAAAAACGACATCAATTATTATCTGATCATGTACATCATTTGTTTCGGTATCCAAGTTATTCATTTCTTAGTGCAGTTCGTTTGCTTTGCAATCCATCGTCATTTCCTCATTTTTAAATAAATTAATATAGAAAGAATGTAATTTTAATACAAATCAGTGCACATGTACCAGCTGAAAGATGTATACGCTCCATAGTACTACCGCAACATTTTGTTCAATTCCTGAGTATTACAACAGCCGGTGATACGCCATGAACCGACGTGGGCGTTTATTTGTTGTTAATATGACGTTATCTACTTTGATCTTTTTCTCACTTTTTTTAATCTGAGATATTTTAAGATGTCAAGGGCGCGGAGAGGATTACACAAGGTCGGTGCCTCTTTCTGGAATTTCCTCCACGAAGGGATTTACCCAGCGAGTTGGAGGGGTCAGAAGGAGTGGAGTGTCATTAAAAGGTCCTGACTCAAGCACTGAAAACCTTGGTTCTGATTATCTCTCGTGAACATAACGGATTTCAAAGCGAGCTTCAATTGAGAGCTAATTCGCGAGTGCTTGGCTGTATATTTGACCCTCAGTCACGTGTGGTAAATAACCGGCCTTTTCAGACGTACTAGCATTTGGCCAATCAGGGAATTGTATCAAAGTAGTGTCGTGTTTTTGTAACAATGGATTTTTGTTGTTGTTTTGAATATCGCGCATGTTATATTATAGGTGTTGGCGCGATGCACGGAGGACAAGGGAATATGTGAATGAAGATGACGTGATGTAGTATGTGGTGAAACATATTATATGAATGGAGAAGACATAACATTTGATAATCACATATAAATGGAGGTGAGGGGTTGTAGTATAAAGGTACAACGTTGGGCTCTGTGCAGGAAGGGCCAGGGGTTTCATTCTGTGGGGATTTTTCCAAATAGGAAAAATTAATCCGTGGTTTCTTCGTGACATTGACCTCCCCTGATCTATTGGACAGTGAGCTCCGATGTCTCTTGAACAACGACAATAAACAGGAGAGACCCGTGTGCACTCGCGCACGTTAACTAACTATTGACAGTCTCAACTGCTTAGGATTCTTTAACGTACTAAAGTGCACACGGGGATTCCTGTTTATTGTCGTTACCTGAGAGAGCTAGACATTGGAACTCACTATCCAAGAGATGAGGGGGGGGGGTGGTAACCACACGAAGATCCAGGGATTAGTTCCCACCTACCCAGCTCCGTACGGGCTCTTCCTGTTCTGAGGCCGATGTCGTACCTCTAGCCTACCCAGCTCCGTATAGGCTCTTCCTGTTCTGAGGCCGATGTCGTACCTCTAGCCTACCCAGCTCTGTAGGGCTCTTCCTGTTCTGAGGCTGATGTCGTACCTCTAGCCTACCCAGCTCTGTAGGGCTCTTCCTGTTCTGAGGCTGATGTCGTACCTCTAGCCTACCCAGCTCTGTAGGGCTCTTCCTGTTCTGAGGCTGATGTCGTACCTCTAGCCTACCCAGCTCCGTACGGGCTCTTCCTGTTCTGAGGCCGATGTCGTACCTCTAGCCTACCCAGCTCCGTATAGGCTCTTCCTGTTCTGAGGCCGATGCCGTACCTCTAGCCTACCCAGCTCCGTACGGGCTCTTCCTGTTCTGAGGCCGATGCCGTACCTCTAGCCTACCCAGCTCCGTAGCGTTTTACAATATTAAGAAACGGGGTGCTTGAGGAAGATAACAAACAGCACAAAGATAGATCGAGCATCCAGAGTGAAAATCAGAGAACAGAACGGAATTAAACCGAATAATGAATTAAATTGTTAGAACAGTTGGTGAGAGTAAAACCAGATCAAATAACGTCAAAATCTTTCTGCATTAAAACATCGGGAGAAAACAAGAGGGAGGCCAAGTTGAAGATGGATATACGGAATTAAAGACAAATGCAAGAATCAAAACATTTTTATACTAACAGCGTTTAGATACGTCAAGAACGACAGTATATCTAAAGAAGAAGTAACTAAAATAACAAACAATACAGCATCTACATACATCAGATTATACAATCCTCGTTTCTCCTGTGGCGCTTCATAACAGCAGAAGGACAAAAGAAAGAAGAAGTAACACATCGAATTGTAAGAACATGTACCACTATCACGACTGAACGGTATTCACTAGTGAGCATTAATCCCCTACAGCAACTTGGAAAAGACAAATCTAGAAGATTGATCAATGGAGTAGATGACATCGCTTTGAGCAATAAACGAGAAATACACCAACAAGCATCGAACCGACCTCGACGAACGACCAGATTCGCACACCTTAACTCTCCTCAAGGCTGAAAGACAGCAGAGATGTGGATTGTGGAAGTATTGCATTTTTTTTTTTTTTTTTTGCTTTCGCCAGCTTTTACCTCTGACGAAGTCCATAGAGACTTGTAACTGAATTTTGCGTGTTAATCCTTTTTTCCCTGGCAGTCGTGTGCACAGGGGTCCCTCGCCGTACAGGCAGATAATTCCATCTTCGGAGGAACACACATTTGTTCCGTTCATGAGTAATTGACTTTTAAAGCCGGGCCTCGCTGCTTAGACTAGGGATGGTTGTCGCAGAGAGAAATCATAAATAAAAATCCCAACTGGTGCAGCAGGGATTTGAACCCTCAACCTCTCTGTTCCGAGGCCGGCGTCTTGCCTCGAGACCAACCGTACCCCCTAAATAAGTTTAGTAAAGTATTGAATGAATGAGTGTTACTGCAAATTGCTCAGAGTAAAACATGAGAACTTCTGCTGCACCTGCAAAGGAATGTGAGTAAACAACGAAGAAATAATGCAATCAAGAACATGTCACTTTGGAAGCTAAAAGATAGGACATCACCTACATCAACTGGTCTACTATCAGTGGTTTCATATCCCCATTGCAGCAGACATATAGCTCAACACAGACAGACAAACAGCATAACACAGATTAACAATTAGCACGACACAGACAGACAAACAGAACAATACAAAGCACTTGTTTGCTGACCAAATGGTTCTTGCTAAATTCCCAAGAGTGACAAATGTGTTTCCGACATTTTTCACAGTGCACTCAGATTTTGGCTGACCATATTTGTGAGAGAAAAAGAGTTCTTAAACGTTATGTAGAGCCAGTCTTAACATATGTATGTGAATCATGGACAATAGGACAACAGACAAGAAAGTCACTGGAGGCTGTAGAAATGTGGTTTTACAGAAGAATGTTGAGAATACCATGGACAGCTAAGAAGAGTAATGAAAACGTTCTGAAAGAGGCCAAAACAAAAAGAGAGATAATTTCCAATATTGAGAAGAAATAATCATCATTTTTCTGGTCATTAATGGGAAGGCAGCAACTGGAATATATTGTAACAACTGGAAACATCGATGGACGGAGAGAAAGAGGGAAACAAAGAGAAAAGATACCAGACAGCTTAAGAGAATGTGTTTGGCAGAAAGTCAACAACGGAAATTGGAAATAACAGTCGAGATGTCGAGAAAGTTGTGGAGAGACATGATCACCTACGCCAGCAGGCATGGTACTTAATGATGACGATATATGTGAGAACATAATCGAGTAACTGGCATGGCAGAAAATAGACATTGGGATGAGAAAAACGGGACGAACTGGGGTTATATAACATTCTCTATTCGAAACAAACCTGTTAATTTTAAAAGTTCAATTACATAAACATACCGAGCTTACTGTTATTCTTCTGTGACAGGGCGCATACATAATTAAGTTGCCGTACACTGTTTTTAACCAACATCGTACCATGACTTCCAAGGAAATAACTCTGGAGACAAAACGAGCACTACACAATACAATCTTCATCCCAACGTTGTGCTACCAATGTCAGACCTGGACCCTAGATGCAAGAACAATAAGAAAAAAATAACCTCTACTGAGATGAAATGTGTTAGACGAATGACAGGAAACAGTCTGAGAGATAAGATCAGAAATGAAGAACTGAGAAAAAAGCTAGGAACAGTCCCCGCCATAAAATATATAAGGAAACAGCAGTTAAAATGATTTGGCCACGTGACAAGGCAGAATGATCAAAACACAACACAACGAGCCTTCAACAAACATTGTGAGAACACCAGACCCAAGGGTCGAGCACGAAAAAGATGGATCGATGGAATATTAGAAGCACTAGGGAACATAACAGCAGCAAAGACGAACAGAAAAGCAAAAGACCGCAAATTATATCTCCCCTCGACGCTGAAAGGCAGATGAGGATGGAAAGAAGAGGATGAAAATAGAAGAAGAAGAAGAAGAATCATATCATGACCATTTCTCATCTGAAGGAATCTGTCGGTGTAAAGTTTAGTTTTACAGCGCTTTCTTATGAAACTTGTACAATATCTAAATATATATAAATATGTCATTCGTGTGATTGCCATGTGCGCTGCCTTTGAAATGGTTTGTGAACATCAAATGGCAAGACAAAGTAACCAACAATAATGTCTTACAATGAGCCAAACCCCATCCATCATGGTAACACATGGTAATATATATAAATAATTGTTATTTAAACGATGTTATGGCAGGGGAAACCACGTTACTAACCGTTCGAAACGGTATGCATTGTCGGCCCACCGGATCTCCACTGAAAAGGGTGTCCAAATATTTTTCTTTGTGTAGATGGGCGACCTGGCGTGATTTTGACCATTTTACCCTGAAATGTCTTTGGTAATGAAAGAGTATGAACACTAACACCACTTTTCCCACACGCCTCAAGGTATCACGGGCACTTATTTTAACTTCTATTTTTACAGCTGAGATCCTTAGTGGCATAATAACATGTTCCCCAGGCTCGCTAAACGTGTTTTACATTATTGAATCTCCATTGCCATTATAAAGACAAGTGTTATCATACATGCTATTTTGTTTTAGCTAAAAAATGTTGCGTTGTCAGCCCAAACTTATTTTTGGATGACACCACATTATATTGACATGATTGTCAAAAACCGCGTACATAACTTCTGCTCTCGTATTACATTGTTGCTCTCGTTCTCTGCTCGTGCATTCGACCCCACGTTAACGTGTTCAAATATTAGCACTGTGTTATTAGTCATCTTTTAGTGTTGAAAATTCTGTGGTTGATAATAAGTTCTTTGTTTGATTTTCCATTTTGGGCACATAGATTCTTTGGAGAAATTTTCAAAGCTTGCCTTGCATAGTTTTTCTATAAAAAAAAGGAAGTGAATGTATGATTACATTTCATAATAACAGAGACGGTAAATATTGCGGTCAAGGTTACACTATTGCATAATAACTGTAGAAAAGATTCCTGGGGCACTAGGTGTCAGTTTTGTCCTGTGGTACTCTGTGGAGTAGATATATCTATCTATCTATCTATCTATCTATCTATCTATCTATCTATCTATCTATCTATCTATCTATCTATCTATCTATCTATCTATCTATCTATCTATCTATCTATCTATCTATCTATCTATCTATCTATCTATCTATCTATCTATCTATCTATCTATCTATCTGTCTGTCTGTCTGTCTGTCTGTCTGTCTGTCTGTCTGTCTGTCTGTCTGTCTGTCTGTCTGTCTGTCTGTCTGTCTATCTAATCTATCTAATCTATCTAATCTATCTATCTATCTATCTATCTATCTATCTATCTATCTATCTATCTATCTATCTATCTATCTATCTATCTATCTATCTATCTATCTATCTATCTATCTATCTATCTATCTATCTATCTATCTATCTATCTATCTATCTATCTATCTATCTATCTATCTATCTATCTATCTATCTATCTATCTATCTATCTATCTATCTATCTGTCTAGCTGTCTCTCTGACCGAATCTGCCTACCTGCATGTCTGCGTACCTGTCTGTATATCTATCTATTTAATCTGTTTTTTTTGGTCCATCTTCCTACCTGTCTCTGTTTGTCTTGTCTATCAATTTCTCTGTCGCCTGCTTAATGTGCGTCCCGTTAGTTTCTATATTTGTCTAATCTCTCTATCTTGTTATCTGCCCATCTGTCCGTACATCTTTATACGCATCTACCATCCTATCTTTGTAATCAAATCTAGCATAGCTACATTGTCATGTTATCTGTAGATCAATCCACCACACCACCTATCCGTACATAAACACACACATATTATATATCTCAGATCCGAACGCCTCGTGGCACTGCTCAAGGCAAGCGACCCTTATTCTCCGGTCCGGTATGTTCCACCAGCATCATCATCATCATCATCATCATCAAGTGCCTTCTCCGCAACGAAGGTTGACTACCATGGATCGCCCTTCTACTCTCTTTCTTGCTTTGATGGTGCAGGCTGTCATAGATTGACTTGTCCATCTTTTGATGTTACTCGTCCATGTTAGTCTTGGTCTGCCTCTGCATCTTTTACCTTGTATTTTTCCTTCCAATATTACTTTTAGTAGGCTGTTGTGTCTTTTAACATGACCCAAAAATTTCATTTGTCTTGTCTTAATTGTATTTAGTAGTTCTCTTTTTATTTGCAGTTGTTTTAAAACTTCATCGTTTGTTTTCTTTTCTTTCCATCCAATTCTACCTATTTTTCTATAAATCCACATTTCTAAGGCTTCAATTTTCTGTTCTGTTTTCTTGTCTAATGTTCATGTTTCTGCACTATACAGGAATATTGAGTAGATGTAACATTTTGCCATTCTTAGCTTCAGCCCTGCTGATATATGATATAATTTATATACATGTATATATATATATATATATATATATATATATATATATATATATATATATATATATATATATATAAAACAGGAGCTCTACAATACAATCTATATCCCAACGTTATGCTACCAATGCTAGTCCTGGACCCTAGGTGCAAGAATAATAAGAAAGAATAATCTCTACTAAGATGAAACGTGTTAGATGAATGACAGGAAACAGCCTGAGAGATAAGATCAGAAATGAAGAACTGAGGAAAAAGCGAGGAATAATTCCCGCCATAGAATATGTGGGTGTCCGGTTAGCGCAATCGATAGGCGGTTGGCTTACCACGGCAACAGCCGGGGTTCGTACCCTGGCGAGGACACCTGGGTTTTACTAATTCCCTAAAAATTAGTGGGAGCCGCGATAGCTCAGTGGTTAGTGAACTGGACTACTACGGACAAGGGGTAGGGTTCGATCCCAACCGACGGCTCCGGGTTCACCCAGCCTTAAATGGGTACCGGATTTTTTCTGGGAAAGTAAAGCAGCACGGGCGCAATACCGACCACATTACCCCAAAAATCATGTGCTGAAGGTCTGTAAAATATAGGGTCACTAACACCATATTTCCCTATACGCCACTTGGCGTGACGGGGGGTACTTTACTTTACTTATAGAATATGTAAAGAAATAACAGACAAAATTGTTTGTCGTCGTGACAAGGCAGAAAGATCAAAACACAATACAAAGAGCCTGCAATAAACGTTGCGAGAACACCAGGTCCAAGGGCCGACCACGAAAAAGATGAATTGACGGAATATTAAAAACACTAGGAAACATAACAGAAGCAGAACAGAAGAGCAAATGACCACAAATTATATCTCCCTCGACGCTAAAAGGCAAATGAGAAAGGAAAGAAGAAAAGCGAAGAGCATATAGAAGAACAAGATATGGAACCAAATGAAGGTAACGGTGATTATAAAAGAACACAATTATGCGACAGCTTTATTAAATAAAAGAAGAATTTACTTATGTCCATAACTGTACATATTTTTTTTCTTAGGCGCCCATATATATTTATATATTATACCACACACATGAACAAATGACTCACTGAACGCCTCTCGCGCCGCCTAGGATATAAGCCCTTAATATTATGACCACGGGCACATTTGCATACATGCATGCATGCACACACCTTGGAATATGTTCAGCTCCACAAGGCATTTGACATACCTACATTCCTTCGATATCTTCACTGTTATGCTCTTAAACTCCCTATTTAATCCCTCTGTATTACGTGGCCCGTAACAACATTCTCTCGGAAGGGGAAGGGCTACGGCATTAAGATATCTTGCCACGCGGTGTTAATCTCCAAATACGCTCCTGCATTTTAACACGTTTATCTCCCCTATTTGTTCTTACTACATGTATATACACGAACATGCTCTTGCAATACATATTTAATGTTTAGTAAGATTCTTAGTTTAAATTGTAAATAACATATTTAACTATTAGTAATATATCAAACAGATGGCGCTGTATTGACAACTCAAACGTGGAGTTAAATTTAGTAAATTCCCCAGGGTTTTGGGGAGAAAAAATAAAGTAACAAGACCTGAATAGTTACTTGAAACGTTTGAGTAACTCAGAATAATCCTAGAATAGGTTGGTGTGTAAAATGAGATGCGTGGTTCTTTTGAAATGTTAGTACAAGAAGTAAGGTACATTTGTAACACGCTATTTTATCCCGTGAGAATATCAAATAAGCTAGTGCAGGCGCTGTCGTCTGTTGAAGATTGTAGATCTATATTCTGACACCTTCAGCAATTCAAATAACCGGTTAGTACAATTGTCAAGTATTTCGTTACGTAGCTTGAGTCACGCGAACTATGTCCATGTTGTTATTTTATAGACTTTGTTACAGTTTAAAGTTTGGTGGATTATCATCATCAAGTACCAAGCCTGCTGGCGTAGGTGATCATGTCTCTCCACAACTTTCGATCACGACAGTTATTTATCATTTCTGTTGTTGACTTTCTGCCAAGCCAAGGAAAATACTTGATATAGCGTGGAGCGAATTAAAAAAAAACGAGGAAATTAGAGAAATCGCCTATCAACCACTAATATCTTCAGTAATAAAGAAAAGACGATGGTCATATGTTGGACATGTGATGAGAAGCGATAATAACCGAATAGCAAAGCAAGCCCTCATGTGAAACAACGGGTAAGAGGAAAAGAGGAAGACCCAGAGAGACTCCGAGAAGAACATTGATGAGAGAGGCAAGAGCAACAGGAATCGGCCCCCTCAATGAGATAGAGCTGCTTGCACAGAACAGAGACAAAAGGCGACATTTGATAAAATATCTTTAAAAGAATTGAAAACTGCTAGATTAAAAATTTAGATAGGAGAAGGAGTATCTTGGTCTACGCCCTATGGGCCGGCTACGGCTCGAAAGGTCAATAGATAGATAGGTAGATAGAATACACATAAATATATATACATACACCTGTGTGTATTGTGCGTGTTTTGGTAATATTTCAACAAATAGAACAACGGCGTTAGGCAGGGCTGTGTACTATCATTATATTTATTTAATACGTATAGTGAGAATGTACAAAGATCGATAACGAACTAACTCATAATGCCAGTCAATAGTTATAACATAAGTAACTTAAAGTCAACTGATCGCTGAGAGTGAAATTGAGCTACAGAAACAGATTTGACATTGTAGTGATGGAGAGTAAGGTTTTAACTTCATTAGCCGGCGTCTTACTCCCATCTCACCAAGGAACTATGTCTCAACAGCTAAGCTGAATAATGGTTGGCATAAAAAAAAGACGTCTCCCAATGCTTTTTCTTTAAGAACGTTTAATACCGGAACTCTATCATTGCATTCCATAAAATAAGAAAATCGTAACGTTCAACTCTGAAATTCTGGAGTACTTGCATTCTTCTTCTAGAGTACATACACTCTTATTCTGAAGTACTTACATCTTCTTTTGGAGTACTTGCATTCTACTTCTGGAGTACTTAGATTTTTCTTCTGAAGTACTTACTTACATTTTCTTCTGGAATACTTACATTTTCTTCCGGAGTACTTACATTTTCTTCTAGAGTACTTATATTTTTATTCTGGAGTACTTAATTTTCTTCTGGAGTACTTACATTTTCTTCTGGAGTACTTACATTTTCTTCTGGTGTACTTACATTTTCTTCTGGTGTATTTACATTTTCTTCTGGAGTACTTAAATTTTTCTTCTGGAGTACTTACATTTTCTTCTGGAGTACTTACATTTTCTTCTGGAGTACTTACATTTTCTTCTGGAGTACTTATATTTTTCTTCTGGAGTACTTATATTTTCTTCTGGAGTACTTACATTTCCGTCTGGAGTACATACATTTTCTTCTGAAGTACTTACATATTCTTCTGAAGTACTTACATTTTTCTCCTGAAGTACTTACATTTTCTTCTGGAGTACTTACATTTCCGTCTGGAGTATACATTTTTTTCTGGAGTACTTATATTTTTATTCTTGAGTACTTACATTTTCTTCTGAAGTATTTACATGTTCTTCAGGAGTACTTACATTTTCTTCTGGAGTACTTACATTTCCGTCTGGAGTACTTACATTTTCTTCTGGAGTACTTACATTTTCTTCTGGAGTACTTACATTTTCTTCTGGAGTACTTACATTTTCTTCTGGAGTACTTACATTTTCTTCTGAAGTATGTATTTACATTTTCTTTTGGAGTACTTACATTTTCTTCTGAAGTACTTACATTTTCTTCTGGAGTACTTACATTTCCGTCTGGAGTACTTACATTTTCTTCTGAAGTACTTACATTTTCTTTTGGAGTACTTATATTTTTCTTCTGAAGTACTTACATTTTCTTTTGGAGTACTTATATTTTTTCTGGAGTACTTACATTTTCTTCTGAAGTACTTACATTTTCTTCTGGAGTACTTACATTTTCGTCTGGAGTACTTATATTTTTCTTCTGGAGTACTTACATTTTCTTCTGAAGTACTTACATTTTCTTCTGGAGTACTTATATTTTTCTTCTGGAGTACTTATATTTCTTCTGAAGTACTTACATTTTCTTCTGGAGTATTTATATTTTTCTTTTGGAGTACTTACATTTTCTTCTGGAGTACTTACATTTCCGTCTGAAGTACTTACATTTTCTTCTGGAGTACTTACATTTTCTTCTGAAGTACTTACATTTTCTTCTGGAGTACTTACATTTTCGTCTGGAGTACTTATATTTTTCTTCTGGAGTACTTACATTTTCTTCTGAAGTACTTACATTTTCGCCTGGAGTACTTATATTTTTCTTCTGGAGTACTTACATTTTCTTCTGAAGTACTTACATTTTCTTCTGGAGTACTTATATTTTTCTTCTGAAGTACTTACATTTCTTCTGAAGTACTTACATTTTCTTCTGGAGTACTTATATTTTTCTTTTGGAGTACTTACATTTTTTTCTGGAGTACTTACATTTCCGTCTGAAGTACTTACATTTTCTACTGGAGTACTTACATTTTCTTCTGCTGAAGTACTTACATTTTCTTCTGGAGTACTTATATTTTTCTTCTGGAGTACTTACATTTTCTTCTGAAGTACTTACATTTTCTTCTAGAGTACTTACATTTTCTTCTGAAGTACTTATAATTTTCTTCTAGAGTACTTACATTTTCTTCTGAAGTACTTACATTTTCTTCTGGAGTACTTACATTTTCTTCTGAAGTACTTACATTTTCTTCTGGAGTACTTACATTTTCTTCTGGAGTACTTACATTTTCTTCTGGAGTACTTACATTTTTCTTCTGAAGTACTTACATTTTTCTTCTGAAGTACTTACATTTTCTTCTAGAGTACTTACATTTTTCTTCTGAAGTACTTACATTTTCTTCTAGAGTACTTACATTTTCTTCTGAAGTACTTACATTTTCTTCTGGAGTACTTACATTTTCTTCTGGAGTATTTATATTTTTCTTTTGGAGTACTTACATTTTCTTCTGGAGTACTTACATTTCCGTCTGAAGTACTTACATTTTCTTCTGGAGTACTTACATTTTCTTCTGAAGTTCTTACATTTTCTTCTGGAGTACTTACATTTTCGTCTGGAGTACTTATATTTTTCTTCTGGAGTACTTACATTTTATTCTGAAGTACTTACATTTTCGCCTGGAGTACTTATATTTTTCATCTGGAGTACTTACATTTTCTTCTGAAGTACTTACATTTTCTTCTGGAGTACTTATATTTTTCTTCTGAAGTACTTACATTTCTTCTGAAGTACTTACATTTTCTTCTGGAGTACTTATATTTTTCTTTTGGAGTACTTACATTTTTTTCTGGAGTACTTACATTTCCGTCTGAAGTACTTACATTTTCTTCTGGAGTACTTACATTTTCTTCTGCTGAAGTACTTACATTTTCTTCTGGAGTACTTATATTTTTCTTCTGGAGTACTTACATTTTCTTCTGAAGTACTTACATTTTCTTCTGGAGTACTTATATTTTTCTTCTGGAGTACTTACATTTTCTTCTGAAGTACTTACATTTTCTTCTGGAGTACTTACATTTTCTTCTGAAGTACTTACATTTTCTTCTGAAGTACTTACATTTTCTTCTAGAGTACTTACATTTTCTTCTGAAGTACTTATAATTTTCTTCTAGAGTACTTACATTTTCTTCTGAAGTACTTACATTTTCTTCTGGAGTACTTACATTTTCTTCTGAAGTACTTACATTTTCTTCTGGAGTACTTACATTTTCTTCTGGAGTACTTACATTTTCTTCTGGAGTACTTACATTTTTCTTCTGAAGTACTTACATTTTTCTTCTGAAGTACTTACATTTTCTTCTAGAGTACTTACATTTTTCTTCTGAAGTACTTACATTTTCTTCTAGAGTACTTACATTTTTCTTCTTCTTCTGCTTGTCTTCCTCGTTTGCATTTCAGCGTCAAAGGGAGATATACTTTGCGGTCTTTTGCTTTTCAGTTGGCATCTGCTGCTGTTATGTTTCTTAGTGTTTCAAATGATCCATCCAGAATTAAAGGTTTATTGGAACGTGTTCAGGACCTTTCAGACAGAAGATAAAGTCCCGACATTCCTGAAATAAATAACTATAGTAAATTGTCAATTATTAAAACAGGTTAAATAATTCAAATTACTTTTAACGAGGTTAACATTTTAAAAATGGAGGGCCTGAGAGATATAGATGGGTGGTCAAGAATTAGAACGTCGACAGAAAGGTCCTAGTGTCGTATCTCGCCACAGGCGCTGGGAATTCTTCTCTTCGGATATCGATACAGGCGGTGGGAATTCTTCTCTTCGAATCTCACCACAGGCGGTGGGAATTCTACTCTTTGAATCTCGTCACAGGCGGTGGTAATTCTACTCTTTGAATCTCGTCACAGGCGGTGGGAATTCTACTCTTTGAATCTCGTCACAGGCGGTGGGAATTCTACTCTTTGAATCTCGTCACAGGCGGTGGTAATTCTACTCTTCCAATCTCGCCACAGGCGGTGGGAATTCTTCTTTTCCAATCTCGCCACAGGCGGTGGGAATTCTTCTTTTCCAATCTCGTCACAGGCGGTGGGAAATCTGCTCTTAGAATCCGGTGGTATCCGGACCTCCGGCAACCCAATAATGAGATCATGTGGACGGAGTGCTCGAAATCAAAAATTAAAAAAAGAAAAACATTCCACAGTGGCTTTGATACGAGTATTTGTTTTTGGCAGAACTTTGAAAAAAAAAAAAAAACTCCACACACAAACAACATAACACACAGGGAACAATGGGCGGTCCGAACTAGGATCGAACCTATACTCCTCAACACACAACGCTTTACTACCAGAGACCTGCATTTCAGTGCACTGCCAGCTAAGCACATTTTAAAAAGTTGCTACTACTAGAGATGACTTTCATATTATCTCGTGACTTGAATATAAGGTTACGGGATCAATTGTGGAATAAATTTATATTCGAAATCACTTAGTATGTGATCACGGAACTTTGGAGATGGGGGGGGGGGGCATCGATTGCTCCAAATGTCATTCAGGCATGTTATCTTCTGAAGGTTAGGTGGATAGTTTAACTTCTACGCTACAGCAACCCCCTCCTATATACATATAATTGTCAAAGAACTGTGCTTGTTTTTTCTCCTATTAAGATATCATAAAAATCAGTGTGTGGTTATTATATAGGGTGTTTATAAAGTCTCACTACACTTGGTATCTAGGTCAATTTGAAAAAATGTTTATGACGTCATCACAATATGTGCTCAATGGTAAGTTCACTTGTTGCGACAGTTTTCTTAATGACTTGTCTGGACTTTTAAGGATTCTGTCTTGGATATCTAAACATATTTCATCATTCACAGCAGGCCTACCAGATCGTGGAGCATCTTCCACATTTCCAGTAGCAATAAACTTATTCAACAAATTTCATTGACAGTGGGAGCACATATTGTGATGACGTCATAAACATTTTTTTTCAAATTGACCTAGATACCAAGTGTAGTGAGACTTTATAAACACCCTGTATAAAGTCTGAGATATGATGAAGATTAAACTTAATAGCTAAAGGGTGAAATTGAGTATAAAAAGTAAAGTAAAGTGCCCCCGTCGCGCCAAGTGGCGTTTAGGGAATATGGTGTTAGTGACCATAAATTTTGTAGACCTTCGGCACATGATTTTTGGGGTAATGTGGTCGGTATTACGCCCGTGCCGCTTTACTTTCACAGGAAAAAAATCCGGTACCCATTAAAGGCTGGGTGAACCGGAAGCCGTTGATTGGGATCGGACCCTACCTCTTGTCCTTTGTAGTCCAGTTCACTAGCCACTGAGCGATCGCGGCTCCCAAATTGAGTGTATGTATATATATATATATATATATATATATATATATATATATATATATATATATATATATAAATACACACATTAGATTAGAAGTGGATGATTAGATTAGAAATGAGGCCTTGAGAAAAATGGTCTATATAGCACCAGGTATCGGCTGTTGAATAACAAAGAAGAAAATAATGTGGGCATCTGATCAGAATGATGTTCTATCAACCTGCATGTGTAGCGTATTACATGAAAACATCCTGCTACGGAGTAATAGGGAAACCAAGAAAAATGCTGAATAGATGGAATCAAAGTGTTATTAACTTTATTTCTTCTTCTTTCCTTCCTCGTTTGCCTTTCGGCGTCGAAGGGGGCTACAATTTGCGGTCTTTTGCTCTTCTGTTCGCTTCTGCTGTTGTTTCTCAGTACAGCTAATATTCCATCGATCCATGGGTCGACCCTTGTGTCTGGTATTCTCGCAACGTTTATTGAGGTTTCGGTGTGTTGTATTTTGATCATTCTGCCTTTCACGTGGCCAAACAATTTTATCTCTTGTTTCTTTATATTTTCTATGGCGGAGGCTTTTCCTATCTTTTTTCTTAGTTCTTCATTTCTGGTCATGCCTCTCTGGCTGTTTCCTGTCATTCTTTATTCCGCATATATTGATGGTTGCTACTTTATATTTATCTATCTCCATTTTCTATGATTTCTCTGAGCATAAAAGTTTTATCCCTTTCCGACCTGCTGATTCACTCTTAACCTTATTTGACATGACAATAACTAAAACTATGCAAGTGAAGACTAGAAAATTAAATATTTCTCCACTCTGCCACGCTGAACGTCACAAATAGGCTAATGGAAATAAATAATAATAATTATTATTTATATATAATGTAATGAGAAGAGAAGAGAACAACTGTAATATATTGTAACAACTGGGAAAATTGAGGGACGAAGGGATAGAGGGAAGCAAAGAGAAAAAATAACAGACAGCTTAAGAGAATGGCTTGGCAGAAGGTCAACAACAGAAATGTTAATTAACTGCCGAGATCGAAAGTTGTGGAGAGACATGATCACCCACGCCAGCAGGCCCGGTACTTGTTGATGATGATGATGATATATATATATATACATGTATAAAGTTTAAAAAATAAAAAAAAAGACAGAAGTAATGAAAAAAGACTCATCAAAGATGCACTATAAAGTAAATGAAATGGGGTAGTAATAAAACATGTTAATGATTTCAAATGCCGTGGATAAATAATAATTTCAAGTGGTAGACGCACAGCGCAGGTGAGATGCAGAATAGCTGAGCAAAAAATTGAATCTTTAAGGAATGTAAAAGATACACAAAACATTTTGACAAGTAAGTGAAGAAGCATTCATTGGTATGTGATAAGTGAAAGAGTGTGTCAGGGAACATGTGCATACTCTAATGAAGTGAATATGTGCAGACGCTATTGAAGTGAATGTATGCAGACTTTATTGAAGAGAATATGTGCAGACTTTATTGAAGTCAATATGTGCAGATTTTAATGAAGTGAATCTAACGACCAAGACAATTTGTAGTAATTATATTAAAATTGCTTTGCAGAAAAATGTTGAGAATATCTTGGATAGCTAAAAAGAGAAACAGGTTAATTATAAGAGAGACCATTTCTAAAAGAACGCTTATTACGAGATCAAGAGGAAGATCACTTTTGTGACCGTGTGATAAGGAAGGAACAGTTGGGAAAGAATGTGGGCAGATGGAAGGAAGTAACATATAGTGTCATCACTCGTAGAAAAGGGAGCCGCGATAGCTCAGTGGTTAGTGAACTGGACTACAAAGGACAAGAGGTAGGGTTCGTTCCCAACCGACGGCTTCCGGCTCAACCAGCCTTTAATGGGTGCCGGATTTTTTCTGGGAAAGTAAAGCGGCACGGGCGTAATACCGACCACATTACCCAAAAAGCATGTGCTGAAAGTCTGTAAAATGTATGGTCACTAACACCATATTCACTATATGCCACTTGGCGTGACGGGGGTACTTTACTTTTTTTTCTTTTACTCGAAGAAAAATTACATATTCTTGAGATATGATAAATGCCTCTAATCGAAGGCTATATATATATATATATATATATATATATATATATATATATATATATATATATATATATATATATATATATTTCTACAGGCGTTTTTGTAATCTCTAGGTCCTCGGTAGCCTAGTTGGAAAACCCACCCGGCTGGACTACCGACATTTGGATAACTCGTGTTTGATTCCCGCTGGAAGCAGTGTGAGTTGTACTTGTGGTTGAAAAAATAATGATCCCCGCGGTCGACCCAGCCGCTGGCAGAAATTTGTACCAGAGTAGTATTTTGGGAAGGTGAGGAATACCGCCTCGCATCGTGAGTTTTGATGCTTGAAGTGACACGGCCGACTTCCGGTGCGTGACTGTGCTGGCAACACGATGCATTTTTTGCGATGGGAGCCAAATTTAAATTATAAATTAATTTCATTGGCCCGTAGTAAAAAGAAATTCAAGTTTTCTTGTGTGTGATTTTGAAAATGGATAGATGCAGTGATAGAGACATGTAATAACAAAGGAAGATCACTAATTCAGACAGTTCGGGCAGCTCAAGAACGACAAATGATATAAACCACGACACCACCTTTTCGGTATCAGTGAGGAGGAGAAAAGAAAAAAAAGAAAGAAGAAGAAGCGACACTATCCAGAAGTCTCCGAACACTTCTGGATAGGCGACCGAACACATATGGGTGAAAATTCGCGTGCTAAGACGCTGATTCAAGTCTTCGTACTTTTATCTTTTACCTTTGTAGTCTCTGGTGATAATTATTTATATTTTTGTACACACAAATTTATATCCCTTTTGGTGCATATACATATTCGTTGGTAATAAATATTTCTATTTGTCGATACATACAGAGAATGGGAAGATTTGGGTGGACAGAGAAGAGATTAACAATGATAATATGAAAAAACTGAAACCATAGAAATAACTATTGAATACATCCCGAGCAAGACAGAAAATAGAAAAAAAAAAAAAACCCACACACAGAAAGCCATCCTAGAAAACAACAAGCGCTGAAAATAACGACAGGCGGGCAAAGAGCCATGTAAACTTAAAATATCAAGAAGTGGGTGGAGAATTTAATCATAAATTAAGACTTTCAAGACATGAGACAGAGTAGCTAGGAGTGCCATGGTAGTTAACCTTTGTTGCGAATACCACACATTATGGTGATTGTTTATATATTTATATGTATTTATATATCTCATATCTTTCGCTAGCATGAAGTATTGTATTTA
This sequence comes from Megaustenia siamemsis, assembly GCA_032433765.1. Lineage (NCBI taxonomy): Eukaryota > Metazoa > Mollusca > Gastropoda > Stylommatophora > Ariophantidae > Megaustenia > Megaustenia siamemsis. The sequence continues at coordinate 58,448,910 of JAVIAB010000047.1, read as the reverse complement.
TATGCAATGTCGTTTCTTGTACAAAATGTACTCTCTTATTAAAATGCAACGTTCTGTTGAGTTCTTTTCGTTTAGTTCGTCCCGTTACATTTTCGAGTCCTTGAAGAAAAAGGTATCCAACAGACGTGGCCGTTTCTCTACTTTCTCCCACTCTCTTTCTTTCTCTTTGACGATTGAGAAAACAAAAACATGTCCATTTATTCATGTTGTTTTCTCATTCCTTCCTTTTACTGATTTTTCCTTCTTCATCTCACGAAGAGTGGGTGGAATTATGGTAAATCTGAGTGGATAGAATGATGGTGAATCTGAGTGGATGGGATAATGGTAAATCTGAGTGGATAGAATGATGGTGAATCTGAGTGGATGGGATAATGGTAAATCTGAGTGGATAGAATGATGGTGAATCTGAGTGGATGGGATAATGGTAAATGTGAGTGGATGGAATGATGGTGAATCTGAGTGGATGGGATAATGGTAAATCTGAGTGGATGGAATGATGGTGAATCTGAGTGGATGGGATAATGGTAAATCTGAGTGGATGGAATGATGGTGAATGTGAGTGGATGGGATAATGGTGAATCTGAGTGGATGGGATGATGGTAAATCTGAGTGGATTTAATTATGGCAAATCTGAGTGGATAGAATGATGGTAACTCTAATTGGATAGAATGATGGTAAATCTGAGCGGATAGAATGATGATAAATCTGAGTTGAAAGAATGATGGTAATCTGAATGGAAAGAATGATGGTAACTCTAAGTGGATCGAATGATGGTAATCTGAGTGAACAGAATGATGGTAACTCTAAGTGGATCGAATGATGGTACTCTGAGTGGACAGAATGATGGTAATCTGAGTAGATAGAATGATGGTAAATCTGAGTGGATGGAATGATGGTAATCTGAATGAATGGAATGATTGTAAATCTGAGTTGAAAGAATGATAGTAATCTGAGTGGATAGAATGATAGTAAATCTGAGTGGATGGAATGATGGTAAATCTGAGTGTATAGAATGATGGTAAATCTGAGTTGAAAGAATGATGTTAATCTGAGTAGATAGAATGATAGTAATCTGAGTGGATGTGATAATGGTAAATCTGAGTGGATGTGATAATGGTAAATCTGAGTGGATGGAATGATGGTAAACCTAAGTGGATGGAATGATGGTAAATCTGAGTGTATAGAATGATAGTAAATCTGAGTTGAAAGAATGTTGGTAATCTGAGTAGATAGAATGATAGTAATCTGAGTGGATAGAATGATGGGAAATCTGAGTGGATGGAATGATGGTAAATCTGTGTGGATAGAATAATGGTAAATCTGAGTGGATAGAACGATGGTAAATATGAATGGATAGAATGATGGTAAATCTGAGTGGATGGGTTGATGCTAAATCTTAGTGGATGGGATTATGGTAAATCTGAGTGGATAGAATAATGGTAAATCTGAGTGGATAGAACAATGGTAAATCTGAATGGATAGAATAATAGTAAATCTGAGTGGATAGAATGATGGTAATCTGAGTGGATGGGATGATGGTAATCTGAGTGGATGGGATGATGCTAAATTTTAGTGGATGGGATGATGGTAAATCTGAGTGGACTTAATTATTGCAAATCTGAGTGGGTAGAATGATGGTAAATCTGAGAGGATAGAATGATGGTAAATCTGAGTTGAACGAATAATGTTAAATCTGAGTGGATAGAATGATGGTAATCTGAGTGGATGTGATGATGGTAAATCTGAGTGTCTGGAATGATGGTAAATCTGAGTGGATGGAATGATGGTAAATCTGAGTTAGTTGATTGATGGTAAATCTGAGTTGAAAGAATTATGGTAATCTGAGTGGATAGAATGATGGTAATCTGAGTGGATAGAATGATGGTAATCTGAATGGATAGAATGATGGTAAATCTGAGTGGATAGAATGATGATAATCTGAGTGGATGGGATGGTAAATCTGAGTGAATAGAATGATGGTAAATCTGAGTGGATAGAATGATGATAATCTGAGTGGATGGGATGATGGTAAATCTGAGTGAATGGAATGATGGTAAATCTGAGTGGATGAAATAATGGTAAATCTGAGTGTATAGAATGATGGTAAATTTGAGTTGAAAGAATGATGGTAATCTGAGTGGATAGAATGATGGTAATCTGAGTGGATAGGATGATGGTAAATCTGAGTGTGTGGAATGATGGTAAATCTGATTGAATAGATTGATGGTAAATCTGAGTGGATAGAATGATGGTAAATCTGATTGAATAGATTGATGGTAAATCTGAGTGGATAGAATGCTGGTAAATCTGAGTGGGTTGAATCATAGCAATTCTAAGTGGATGGAATGACGGCAAATCTAAGAGGATGTAATGATGGCAATTCTGAGTCGTTGGTATATGGCAATTCTGAGTGGGGTGTGTGATGTCAAAATTCTGAGAGGTTGGATTAATGGCAATTCTGAGTGGGTTGAATGATAGCATACCTGAGCTAGTGGAATGGTGGCAATTCTGAGTGGTTGGAATAATGGCAGTCTTAGGGTTTTTTTATTGTTGATGTTTCAATCGTTCAGATCTACATAGCAGTAGATAGCCATACGAGCCTTTTGTGTTTATTTCACGTTTAGCATATTTGTAAAAGCTGTTTAATATGTCGTACCAAGTGGATATATCTGACTGTCATTCTATCTGATAATTCGATAGTAAAAAAAAAAGTAAAGAGCCCCCGTCACGCCAAGTGGCGTATTGGGAATATAGTGTTAGTGACCATACTTTTTACAGACCTTCGGCACATAATTTTTGAGGTAATGTGGTCGGTATTACGCCCGTGCTGCATTACTTTTCCAGAAAAAAACCCCGGTACCCATTTAAGGCTGGTTGAACCTGGAAACCCTCGATCAGGATCGAACCCTACCTCTTGTCCTTAGTAGCCGTAGTCCACGAACCACTGGGCTATCATGGCTCCCTCATTAATTAGATGCTCCGAATTATACACGCTTCGGTAGCAACCTCAGTCTGTGAACTTTGCAAGTTAGACTAAATTGTGGTAATGTCCCTTGCTAGTGCGATGTTCATCAATTTCTTTGTTGGAATTAGGTCTTATCCTCCATCCTCCCTGTCATTGCTGGCAAGTAATAAAGTATATAGTGTACAGCTCTTAGAGAGAACAGTTCTTGCATTGTGGTACACGTCTGTTTAGATATTTGTTCTATCCAATATGTTTGGATCTTGACAGGAACGCAGTCTTCATCTCTCAGTTGTAGGAGATTAGCGTTATCATCTTTGAGTTTTGGCACATTCACATTCAGCCGTTAGCTAACACATTTTAACCTGTCAGTCTATATATCGAAAATTTAAGTTGCTTATGCAGATATATATATATATATATATATATATATATATATATATATATATATATATATATATATAATACATATATATATTTATATATACAGTCATCCCTCGCTACTTCGCGGTTCATTTATCGCGGCATCAGTACATCGAGGATTGTTCAAAAATTCAAAATTGAGGAATTATAATTTAAAAAAAAACATTATTTTATGTATGTTATTTATACTATTAATATTTTATTTACATGTTTGAAACTATTCTTTAATGTTCTAATGATAACATATGCATTTATATGGTTTCATATACACTTATTGATATTATATATATACACAAAAATGTACGTATGTTAAAAATGAGAGGGTGACACTACTTTGCGGTTTTTCACTTATCGTGGTCGGTTCTGGTCCCTATTAACCGCGATAACTGAAGTATTACTATATATATATATATATTTATTTATCTCACGCCACGTATATTACTATGTGTAAGTCACACATGGGAACTATATTTGGAATCTATATTTCCATCACTGTTGCTTGCCTAAAAATAGATGAAAGAACAATAGCGCGCACATTATCAACAATCAACTATAGAGAGGGTCAGTGAACATAATAGGAAAATGTGGGGCGGGGGGGGGGGGCCTCCACTAGCGTGAAGTTTTCAGCTGTTTAATCTAAGACGGCTGACGTAAATCTACTTCCAAATGTCCCTGCTCGCAAAGTTCAAAACGTCACGATATAAGGTGGCTTTTGTAGGTTCCATTTTCCCCTTTTTTTTACTTTTATAGGTTCCCTTTTCCCTAGTTGTTATAATGAACATTGTCAACTGAAGTTGTTATAATGAACATGATTAGCTCTAGTTATAATGGACATTGTCAGCTCTATTTATAATGAACATTGTCAGCTCTATTTGTTAAAATGAACATTGTCAACTCTAGTTATAATGAACATTGTCAACTCTAGTTATAATGAACATTATCAGCTCTAGTTATAATGGACATTATCAGCTCTAGTTATAATGAACATTTTCAGCTCTAGTTATCATGAACATTGTCAGCTCTAGTTATAATGAACATTATCAGCTCTAGTTATAATGGGCATTATCAGCTCTAGTTATAATGGACATTATCAGCTCTAGTTATAATGAACATTTTCAGCTCTAGTTATCATGAACATTGTCAGCTTTAGTTATAATGGACATTGTCAGCTCTAGTTATAATGGACATTGTCAGCTCTAGTTATAATGGACATTGTCAGCTCTAGTTGTTATAATGAACATTGTCAACTTTAGTTATAATGGATATTGTCAACTCTAGTTATAATGGACATTGTCAGCTCTAGTTATAATGGACATTGTCAGCTCTATTTATAATGTGGACGGGGACTGGAACATTATTAAAGTCAAGGTCAGAGTAATGTATTTTAAGCCGGTTGCTGAGAGACCCAACAATAATGGTTAAAAATACATCATGTGTCAAGATCACGAGTGAGTGTCTGATTTATTATAGATATGGGCCTGACACTACGTAATCAGACAGAAATATGTCACCAGACAGATACTACGTCATCAGACGCTACGTCAACAGCGCGTGAAGATGAGATATTTAAACTGTGACTGAGAGGAACGCGACACATAGCAGAGAGAACAAGGAAGGGCCGGTTCGGATAACGCCGAGTTCGCCCGCAACCTAGAAGGGCCGAATGCCAAAGGAACCTCAGAAGGAGCAAACTGCTCACACATCTAAAGGATATATCTGTCAGAGATAGCAGAGGCTAAGTTAACCAGAGACAAGAAACGCTCTCTCGCAAATAAGCGGAACGCTTCAAGACCGAAACTCTCGCTTAGTAAGTTGAGAAAGAATTCTGCTGGAATGGCAAAAAAGAAGCTAAGTCAACCAGATACCAGCGCTTACAGAAGCAATGGATATGAGAAGAGTCGCGTAACAAGCCGAAATGGAAATAGCTAAGTCGACTAGAAACAAAGATACGCTTGGAGAGAGAGAGAGAGAACGCACTGTCAAGCACACGGAGAGAAAGAAAGAACCCATGACCTAGAGTAAGAATAATCACGTGAACAGCCTCAACAATCACAGGGATCCATTTCAGATTCTGAGATGTGAACTCTTTAGTTATGTGCATAGATACGTTTATTATTTGCGTAGGCACAGACTAGGAGCCGCGATAGCTCAGTGGTTAGTGAACTGGTCTACAAAGGACAAGAGGTAGGGTTCGATCCTAACCGACGGCTTCAGGGTTCACCCAGCCTTAAATGGGTACCGGATTTTTTTTCTGGGAAAGTACAGCGGCATGGGCGTAATACCAACCACATTACCCCAAAAATCATGTGCCGAAGGTCTGTAAAATTTATTGTCACTAACACCATATTCCCTATACGTCACTTGGCGTGACGGGGGTACTTTCCTTTTTTTTTTTTTTAAAGGCACAGACTCATTAAAAGTGTGAACTGTGAACTATTTTGAGTTATATGGACATTGTCAGCTCTAATTATAATGGACATTGTCAGCTCTAATTATAATGGACATTGTAAAATCTAGTTATAATGAACATTGTCAGCTCTAGTTATAATGAACATTGTCAGCTCTAGTTATATTGAACATTGCCAGCTCTAGTTATATTGAACATTGCCAGCTCTAGTTATATTGAACATTGCCAGCTCTAGTTACAATGAACATTGTCAACTCTAGTTATAATGGACATTGTCAGCTCTAATTATAATGGACATTGTAAACTCTAGTTATAATGAACATTGTCAACTCTAGTTATAATGAACATTGTCAGCTCTAGTTATAATGGACATTGTCAACTCTAGTTATAATGGACATTGTCAGCTCTAGTTATATTGAACATTGTCAACTCTAGTTACAATGAACATTGTCAACTCTAGTTACAATGAACATTGTCAACTCTAGTTACAATGGACATTGTCAACTCTAGTTATAATGGACATTGTCAACTCTAGTTATAATGGACATTGCCAGCTCTAGTTACAATGAACATTGTCAACTCTAGTTATAATGGACATTTCTTGTCCAGGAAATGACAAAGATGTGGATGTTCTGACTCCTCGTGGCGTCTTTAGGACAACGACGTAGCTCCTTGATTCTGCACATTCCATGATCAACCTTCTGCGAATGCCCATAATCTGGCTCACACTATTCATATCTGCTTGCACTCTCCTGCGGCAACTTGTCCGTGGTGTTCCCATTTCTTTCACTATCTGGCTTGGAGTTCAGTGCGTGGAGATATTTTGTTGGAACACCCCATATCTCATTCTTTGAACTACTTTGTACTAGAAATCTGTATTAATAACAACTGTTATTATTATTGAACTGTTATTAGAATGACTAATAGAAATAAAAAAAGCCACCGAAGGTGGATGCATTGCAGACAAAAAAGGAAAATACTAACAGACAATAAAGATATAATAGATAGTTGGCAGGAATATATAACAGAACTATTTCATGATCAAAGGGACAAGATACCAATTATAAAATGTATGTCAAGCTATAAAATCTTAAAATCTGAGGTGGAAAAAGCTATAAAAACAATGAAAAAAGGAAAAGCAGCAGGACCTGACAGCAAACAGATAGAGATGATACAAGCACTAGAGGATTTTGGCATTGAGTGATTACAGACATATGCAACAACATATACCACACAGGATACATACCAAATGAACTAAAAACATCAACTTTCATTGCATTGCCTAAAAAGAATAGTGCAGTTGAATGCAGTGACTTTAGAACAATAAGCCTAATGAGCCATATTACAAACATTTTGCTAAACGTTATACAAGGAAGGATTCAGTATAAAAGCAATAATGAATTAGATAAGCAGCAATTTGGATTTAGGAAAAATAGCGGGATAAATGAAGCAATATTATGCATGACAATATTAATCGAAAAGTACACAGAAGTAAACAAACCAATATATGCCTGCTTCATAGACTACACCAAAGCGTTTGATAGAGTACACCACAAACAATTTATACGTATTATAATGCCTAAAAGAGATACATCTAGATGACATGGACATACGACTAATATGTAATCCATACTGGGAGAAAACAGCAATAATAAAATATAACAAAGAGATCTCTATACCCATTGATATAAAAAGAGGAGTAAGACAGGGATGCATCCTACCACCAAGCTTGTTCAATCTATACACTGAGCAAATCTTTAAAAACATCACAGAGATGCCAGGCCTACAAATTAATGGAAAGATAATCAATAACCTAAGATATGCTGACGATACTGTACTATTAGCAGAAAATCTTATAGATCTACAACAATTACTTAATAAAATAAACATGACAAGCAAAAAATATGGACTAGATATGAATATCAAAAAGACTAAAACTATGATCATAAACAAAGAAAATACTCAAAACCCACAAGTGGATATCAAAATTGAAGGAATAGACCTGGAGACAGTTCAGAACTATAACTACCTTGGACATACTATAACCAGTGATGGAAAATGTACAACTGAAATAAACAAAAGAATAGGAATGGCAAAAAGTAATTTTAATGTCATGAAGAACATAATAACATCAAAACAAATAACACCAGGGCTAAAACTAAGAATAGCAAAATGTTACATCTTCTCAATATTCCTATATGCTGCAGAAACATGGACATTAGACAAGAAAACAGAACAGAGAATTGAAGCCTTTGAAATGTGGATATATAGAAGAATAGGTAGAATTGGATGGAAGGAAAAGAAAACAAACGATGAAGTTTTAAAACAACTAAAATGAAAAGATAACTACTAAGCACAATTCAAACAAGACAAATGCGATTTTTGGGTCATGTTAAAAGACACAACTGCGTACTAAAAGTAATACTGGAGGGGAAAATGCAAGGTAAAAGAGGCAGAGGCAGACCAAGACCAACATGGACGAGTAACATCAAAAGATGGACAAACCACCCTATGACAATCTGCACCATCAAGCAAGAGACATAGCAGAATGACGCTCTATGGTAACCAACCTTCGTTGCGGAGACGGCACTCGATGATGATGATAATTATTATTATTATTTTGATCATGAGCTTACAGCCATATATATATTATAATTTGGGGGATGAATTATTTATAATTTCTAAGATTACAGTACCATTTCTCCACAGAAAATCACATAATTATGTCGTAAATTGAATTTAATTTATATCTTTTTAATCTGAACAGGCTTTTTGACGGCTTCACTTATGGTGTTGGGATATTAAGGATTGCACATCATTTTATATACTTGCTTCAAAAGGACTGAACTCCTAGACTCTGCTAAAACTAAACCACAGGTTTATTGGTCATTTTCGAGTGTTATCCCTTCATTGATCAGCTGACAAATGCTGTGAAGCAGCTAATATTTAACTATGACTGTCAGTACATCTCTACATGATCCTCTGACCAGGAACTAACCTACCTTGAGCAATCGTTTATGTTCGTTAATCTTAGTCTTCTTTTATCATATTCTGGGTGCAGTTAAATATATTCATCCATTTGAAGAAAAACTGGTGACAGTAAAATATATTGATCATTAACGAAAAAGCAGGATAGTAAAATTGATTAATTTATTCACTAAATCTGGGACAGTAACTTATATTGCTCCATTAAACTTTAACGTGATCATGTAGACTCTATGAGTCATAACTGTATATAAATATATAAGAGCGATATTTATTCAATGGCCACCACCTGGACACTCTAAAGATACTTCATAATTTACCAAAACGTTGTATTGGATAAAGCACGATATTTCTCCTCTACCATACAATTTCATAAATTATATATGTCTCAATTATTCTGCCAATAATTGAATGTAGCAGGTCTAAATATACGTCTCCATTCTGCACAGATTCAATACAGTAAAATATATTCAAGGATTAACAACAAACTTGCTGCAGAAAAAAAAAATAGTTCTCTTGACTACAAACAAGTTACGTTAAATAATATGTTTAAATTGATGACGTACTGAGCAAAATAAGAACGTTCCTCATTGGCAACAAGTGGGACTATCACGGCGGTAACTAACCAACCACGAAGTTGGGCGAGCGAACGTTCTGGAGTAACCTTGTCTTTCATCCCGCTTCTACTTTGAATGATGATGATGATGATGCGGTCGCCCGATGATTTGAGGTATTCTAGCGGATACGAACCGTAGACTTCCTCCTCGTCATCCGCCCTTAAAAGGACGTTAAGTGGACGTAGTTACGTTGTGTTGAAGTTTGCAGTGTAACACTGTGATATCTGCGCCTTTCGGCCCAACACATCCGACTTCAGCCGACATTTTTGAGTACCGGGTTTGTCTTCCCTCTTCGATCCCTGCTCGCTTGGCCAGACTAGACAGGTTAATCTGTTTCTGGAGGCACCGCGGAGAGGTGTAGCAGGGTCTGGATGGTTCTGGTTCACCGATCCTGGCGCAAACCATCAGTTATGAGTCACTGACGACTTCCAGCTCTGGTGCTGGGTGGGGCGCGCCTTCGCCTCCATACTTTGAATGAAATAAAGCAAAGATGTCCATGTCAGGTGTTTACCTCATGAACACGTGTGAAAATGTAAACCGTCTTTGGTGTCTATTTAGAACTCGCACAACTGAAGATGTTTATGTCTACTTAGTGCTCACGCCCACATACATGATTGGGAAAAGAGCCTCAATGCTTCCTCGGTACACAAACCGCCCTAGGCGTTGTCTACGAGTAACTTCGGATGACGGAGAGTAAGAACATCTGTGGCGCTCGCTTGCTGTTATACAACATGTTGCTAGCGTGCAGCAAGAGCCAATGGTGCTGTATATACAAGAGAAGACAACTATCTGTGACGCTGTTTCTGATTAACATTCTGACGCCGACTTTACAATACGGTGGGTTTAATGGAGGTAAGAGAATGCTAGAGTCATTTAGAAAGAAGTGGAAAATGAGACAAACACACTCGCACGCACACACACACGCAAATAAGCAAGTACATGTTACTGGGTCGAGTTTCTCAACATTCTATATCTATAGTTGTTTATCAGTTGCCCTGCTGATTTCCTATTAAACCATTCTCTTGCACTGTGTGTGATACTTTCTCTCTCTGTCTCCTTTATCATTTCTTCCCCTCAGTTTTTCCCCCACTTGTCGCGATATATTCACGTTGCTTTATCCTCATTAATTTGTCCCACAGTTTTTTCCTCACTTGTCACGATATATTCACGTTGCTCTATCCTCATTAATTTGTCCCTCAGTTTTTTCCCCACTTGTCACGATATATTCACGTTGCTTTATCCTCATTAATTTGTCCCACAGTTTTTTCCTCACTTGTCACGATATATTCACGTTGCTCTATCCTCATTAATTTGTCCCTCAGTTTTTTTCCCCACTTGTCACGATATATTCACGTTGCTCTATCCTCATTAATTTGTCCCTCAGTTTTTTCCCCACTTGTCACGATATATTCACGTTGCTCTATCCCCATTAATTTGTCCCTCAGTTTTTTCCCCACTTGTCACGATATATTCACGTTGCTCTATCCTCATTAATTTGTCCCTCAGTTTTTTCCCCACTTGTCACGATATATTCACGTTGCTTTAT